>CM077263.1:10836069-11436069 GCA_039654775.1 Spinibarbus caldwelli
TCTCTCTGGATTCAGACAAGACTTTTTCACTGGAGAAAGCATTATGGATGAATGAAGCAATGGTTTGAAGTTAAAATGTCTTGATGGATTTGTTTCTCACACACATGCAGCTTCACAAGATGTTAATTGATGAACTGCAGTCTTTGGGGACTCTTGTTCTGATGGCACCCATTCACTGTAATGGATCTGTTTGTGAGCAAGTGATGTATTGCTAAATTTCTGTAAATGTATTCTGATTAGCAAAAAAAACTAAAAAAATCTACTACTTGGATAGCCTGAGGGTGAGTACATTTTCAGCAAACTTTCATTTTGGGGTGAACTATTCCTTTCATAGTTTGTTATTAAAAACAGTTCACAAATGTTGCAAAATAGGTGAATCTGCCTATTCGCTATTCTAAACGCTGTGCTTTTGTATTTTTCCTGTGCAGGTGTGTTGTGGAACCTGTCCTCGTGTGATGCTCTGAAGATGCCTATAATCCAGGATGCTCTAGCCGTCTTGACCAACACCGTGATTATACCCCATTCCACCTGGGACGTGTCCCCACATCAGGAGGACCGCAAGCTTCAAATGCACACGTCCCAAGTACTTCGCAATGCCACCGGCTGCCTGAGGTGAGCTTTGCCACACTGAAATGAATGTGTTGTTTTATATAAGACTGGCTTAATGTCAGATTTACACAGAAACTGTGTAATGAAGAAGGTGAAAAAGTGTACACTATAATTTTTTCACAGCAGTTAGAACTTGTATTGAGCAAGGACACATTAAAATAATTAAAAAATGACAGTAAAGACATTTATAATGTTATAAAAAATTCAGTTTCAAATAAGTGCTGTTCTTTTGAACTTTCTGTTCATCAAAGAATCTGTGAAAGATAAATGAAAATATGTAGTTTCCATAAAAATACTAAGCAGCACACAGGAATAAATTACATTTTAAAATATATTCAGATAGAAAACAGTCATTTTAAATTGTAATAATATTTCAAATTATTACTCTTTATACTTGGGCTGGGCGATATGGCCAAAAAAATATTCACAATAAAATTTTTCATATCAGCTAATATTGATAATTATCACGATAAATTTCAAATCTTTATTTCTTTCAAGCTTAAAGGCAGATTTTTGCCTTTAGAAGCTGTAGAAACCAGTCGGTTAATTGTGGTTTTAAATGTCTCTTAATGATCAGAACACAAACATTTCACGGTTTTGAATTCTTTACTTTTTTCCTGACATTTTTCGTTAACAAAATAAATATCTTAATAGAAAAATTAATTTCTTAGTTTCTGCAAGTTTTAATGAGTGATATTGTTTCAAATCATGAATCAGGTTTGTGTTGCCTAACTTTGATTTTGAATTTTTAAAAAAAAAAATTTTATCTTAGAAATGCACATTTGACGGTAGTAGCTTGAGTTAGGCTGCAGATATAATTTTATGTGCATTATCAAAAAAAAAAAAAAAAAAATTATATGGTGAATTTTAGTTATTGACTGTTTGAGTTTTATTAAAATTAACCATTGGTCTTCCATAGTAGCATACACTTAGATCACAATAACCACAGTTAAAACCACACATACACTACCTCAATACCATGGTAAAAATATAACTATATGGTTTCTAGGTATTTGTATGAAAAACAGTAGTCTAAATACATTTAGTATAAATGCACAAATGCTTAATCACAAAAAAAATACTGTAATTATATTCCGTTACTCCTTAAATACATTTAATACATGTCTACATTAATAATATAATAAAATTCAATATGAATATCTCACATTTCTGCCACCATATTATGATGCAGTTAGTGTTACTACAGTAAATCCATGGTAAATGATGGTGATTTGTAGATTGAAAAGTCTTCAGACTGTATTGTTACGCAGTGTTTCTCCTCATTTAAATCACCAAGTCATTGGTGTTCTTCATTGAAGTCAAGCGCACAGCGCTGTTTAGTGCCTGTGTGACCTAGTCTTATCAGCGAGTAAATGCATTTGATCTTGTAAGCTCATGCTGTGCTGCCATTTGAACTTTGAGCCGAGTGGATAAACGGTCCATGGCGCAGTTCAAATGAGTTGCGCTGTTTCGTTATGCTTTTCGCACATAAACATTATATCGAACATTTAACAAAGTCTTGTTATCGTTTTGTTGAGAAATTATATAGCGATAATTGTCGTTACTGTTTTATCGCCCAGCCCTACTTCATATTGTATTTTTATCAAATAAATGCAGTCTTGGTGAGCATAAGAGACTTCTTTAAAAAACACCTTTAAAAAAAGGCAGCGGCTGTTTACACTGAGTGCAAATAGCGATGGATTCTGTTTACACTGTTAAAATAGCAAGATTTTTTGCTATTTATTCTACTTATTGCAAATAGTGGCAATTATCTGCACCTCAGTCTTGTAGTACATTATGAAACAGTACCCAATAATAACGTATTGAGTGTAAATTATAGTTTTAATTCAAATTAGGCTATTAAATGGATGCCACCTTATTGGGACAATAAAGCCCTCCCTACACCTACCCTAACCCTACCAGATACTTTATTTTCAACTTTTTGATTATTTCCTTCATTTTTATTGAAAATAAATGCCTTTCCAATGCGATATGAGATTTGAAAAGGGAGAAACAAGTTTGGAAAAAGGTGGGTTCGAACTTGGGTCGATCGCGTCAAAAAGCACATGCCTTACCATCTATGCCACTGAAACTGATGTTGAATGACTGTCTTTTTGCAGTGTTGACAATCACACGTTGGTGGGCGGACTTAGTGTAAATTGCCTTTCCCAACAAGGCGGGCTATTTGCACTTAGTGTAAATAGACACTCCATTAAAAAAATCTTAAAAATCATTAAAACTTTTGCAACCCAAAACTTTTAAACAACAGCATATATTGACATGTTCATCTAAGTGGTGGCTCTTGGCCTTAAAGGAATTAATGCTGAATGAAAAGGATTCTTTGGACAACTTTGCAGACTTCATTCACATATACCCTAGAAACTATTGCCCAGATCGCATTTATATAACCTTTGATATACAGTACCTGTTTAGAACGCAGTCACAACACCATTGATTGTAAATGGGCCGAAAAAGGCAGATCTCTCATTAAGAACAGATTGTGGTTTGCACAGTGTGGTTGTTTCTATGGCAGCTGGCCACGTGATGTAGAGAAGAGAGTTTCATATCTGGACCACTGAGAACGATGGTTCCTTTGATGAACTGACAAAAAACCAGAGCTTTGGATTTTTCACACCTCCTTCCTGTTCCATACGGAATGAGGAACATGCCTGACAAGCCATTTCCCCCAGCCATGTCTGTTCTGTGCATTCGTAACTCTAGATTGCCCGCGGGTAAATCTGAAACATAACCTGTACGGCTTTGTCACGCTGAGTAAAGATTTACCATATCGCTCCTGTCTCTTATGTGTGAAAGAGGAGAACACAAAGCATCTGATTCATGATTTATGCAATAATGCATAATGATGTTTATGTGGCATGCAAATCTAGCTTATTATGATTTATACATAGCTTCTTGTTGTGAAGAGTCGGTTGAAAAATAACTGAGAAAGTGTTGATTCTCTTGGGTTGAGTATCCTTCTCACGTAAGGCTTTATTCTTGTATCCATAGCAACAGCGCAGTATTAAACTACATTAAAGTCAGTGCTGTGAGAGAAACACGCTGCTTTTGTTTGCTTTCCCAGCTTCCTTTTAAGATTTCCTAAACGAATGAAACTTTTTTTTAAGCCGTGCTTGGAGAACTTTTGCAGTTTCACTACAAACGTAGCTGTTAGCAATTGTATTTTTACCTTCTGTAAGAGATTTTTGAATTTACATGAACAGATGTGCATGTACTGTATGCAAATACACACTGATATGCAAATACAAACAGTCATTTTATCCTCTGATTTTCAGTTTTTCTCTAAATAACAAGTCTGCTTCTGATTCCAGCAGTGAATTACACCTCAGAGTGAATGGCAGTGTCTTGTGTTTCAACAAATCATGTTCTGTAGGAGCGCCGTAAAGAGGCAATTACCATCCTCCGCATATTAGTCTGTCAGATATGCACACGCTTCAGAAAGTAAAATGCGTAGCGTATGCCGACCGTGTGATTGTGGACCACACATATCCTCTACTACATTTTCATTCATACACATAGCTAGTTGCTTATGATAGTTTAGTGAATACATGTGCTGTGATTATTTCATCTGATGAATGAGTTTGGAAATTTAATATGGATTTTTCAAGTAATCTTTCCACAGTTCTTTCAGTAATATGCCCACAATCTTTTAACAATCTTTCCAATTCTTTTTAGAGAATCATAAACATGTAGCGAGACAAGTAAAGTGTGATTTACAAGCAAATGACTCTTATGAACAGGTTCTTTAAGGGGTGGTTTCCCGGACAGAGATTAAACCTAGTCCTAGACTAAAATGGCCATTTAAACCAGATTAACAGAAATCTGATTTCTCTGTCATGGTTTTAAATAGTCTCAGACTTAGTCTAGTCCAGATTTTAATAGGCTGATTTCCTGGAGGAAGACTAGAGATACTTCAGGACTAAATTAGGGCTTAAATTAAACCTACCAAGAGGCAGGTTTAACTTCAGATTAATGTTGTGTTTCAAGTCTTTATGCATCAAAATTATTGGTACCTTTTGCCTGAATAGTTTGGAGAACACCTGACAAGAAATCAGAGACCATTTTTCTAAACAGAATCTCTCCAGACCCTTCAGATTCCCAGCTCCATGTTGATATTCTCACCTCTTCAGATTTCTAGGGTTCAGGTCGGGGAACTGGGACGGCAGAACCTTCGTTTTGTGCTCAGTGACCCATTTTTTGTGTTGATTTTGATGGTCCTTTTGGATCATTGTTCTGTTGGAAGATCCAACCATGGCCCATTATAAGACTTTCTGACCCCAAGACTTAACTATTTTCTGCAATTATCCAGCTGTGATCCTTGGAGAGTCTTTGGCCACTCAAGCTATCCTCCTCACGTTGGATTAAGACAATATAGACACAGACAATATACTGTAGGCAGATTTGTAACATTCCCTGTTGATTGGAACTCCTTAATTATTGTCCTAATGGTGGAAATGGAAATGTTCAATGCTTTAGCTTCAATGCTTTTTTTTTATTTTTGATTATGAGCTATTTTTTTGATTTCATATTTTGTAAAGCTCAACCATCTGTTGCTGCACAACAGAACTATTTTCTTTCTTTTTTTCATTGTGATGGATGACAAAGATAATTTGCCTTTGTGTTCCTCATATTTATATTCCTGTGAAACAGGAAGTCATGGCTGGACAATTGTATGTTCCTAGCCACCCTGGTGTTCTAAAAAATGTAAATATGAATGGGAATATAGATCTTCAGAGATTTTACTCATAATAATTTCTAGGACTACAAATAATTGTGGTCAATGTGTATTAGAGAAAAAAAATATTTTCATAATGTGATTTTGTTGAAAAGTTAGTTTTTTGTGATTTTTAAAATTTATTTTATTTTTATTTACTTTTTTTAAATAAAAGATCAGAAGAATAAACAATACAGATTTATTTTCACAATCCTCTTTGATCATATTTTAGGGTGGCAACATAATTCTGGCCATGACTCTCTCTAAAACAGCTGCTTTATGTATAATATAATAAATAATAATAATAAAAATGTTACAAAACAACAACTGATTACTTCATTACAAAGAAATTCCTAGGCATTCCTTTTCTTTCTTTTTTTTATTTGACACCTGATATGTGCAGTTTACTTTGCTTGCTTTAAAAAAAGTTTTGTCTTGTTCAGTAACATTTTTGTTTGTTTGTTTGTTTGTTTGTTTGTTTGTTTTTTGTTGCTTGCAGGCTTTTTTCCGCTGCTATTGTTGTCCTTGGATTTGCTTCTCAGTTCCATACAATTTTAAGCTTTTCTTGGTTCATTCCATGTTTTACAGGCAACCTCTGTCCTGCTAATTCAGATTAGCATAGTTGGTTTTAAATGAATCTAGTTTATTTAAATTCAGGGCTCCATAGTCTAGGAGTTAGTAATCTGTACTTAATCTGTGTTTTAGAAAGCCATTTTTTAAACAAAGATTAACTATTCTAGATTAGGCCTGCTCCTGCCTTAATTTAAACCCCGTCCAGGAAACCGCCCCTTAGTGAATCAAAAATGCGTAGCGAGATCAGTATAGTGTAATTCTTGAGGAAATTAACAAATGGCTCTTAAAACGTTACGATGAGACCAGAAAAGTGTTATTTATGAGCAAATGACTTCTATGAATAGGTTCTGTTTAGTGAATGAAAAACATACAGCAAAATCAGTGTAGTGTCATTCACAAGCAAATGATTCTTATAAACTGGTTCTTTTTAGTGAGTGAAAAACATACAGCAAGTATTTGATTCACAAGCAAATGACTCTTATGAACAAGTTTGTTTTAGTGAATCAAAAACATACAGTGAGACCAGTGTAGTGTGATTCAAGAACAAATGAATCATATGATGTGGTTCTTTTTAGTGAATGAAAAACATACAGAGTGCAACCTATGTAGTCTGAAACCCAGTCCAATGGACAAACGGCTCTTAAGAATTGGTTCTTTTTAGTGAATCAAAACTATACAGTAAGATCAGTATAGTGTGATTTGTGAGCAAATGACTTTTATGAACAGTTCTTTTCAATAAATAAGCAACGCACAGCAGTACCAATGTAGTAAGATTCACAAACAAATTGATCTTATGAACATATTCTTCTTATTGAATCAAAAACATGCAGTGATTCAGTAGTTGTTAGTGTGAATCATAAGCAAATGAATCATATGATGTGGTTCTTTTTTGTGAATGAAAAACATTGTGCAACCTACTGTATGCTGTTCAAATCATGAACAAATGGCTTGTAAGGTGTAGTTCAATAACATATAGTGAGGCCGGTATAGTATGATTCACAAGTAAATGACCCTTATGAATGCATTCTTTTTATTGATTCAAAATGTACAGTGAGACCAGTGCTATATGATCTACAAGCAAATGACTCTTATGAACAGGTTCTTTTTATTGAATCAAAAACATACAGCGTGATCAGTGTAGTTCCGTTCACAAACAACTGACTCTTATGAACTAAAACAAGAGTCATTCCCCAAACAAATGACTCTGTTCACCGGTTCCTTTAATGACTCATTCAGAAAGATGAGTTACGGGTTTGAATCAGTCATTAACACTGCCCTGTACAATCTACAACTTTAGCATGATGTTTTATTTAATATGTACACTGCCCTCCAAAAGTTTGGAAACGCCCTAGAAAAGTGGGCAATATTGGCATGAATCCTTTTTCATTTGTGATAATTTTGCACTGATAAGGGACAACACAAACTACGAAAACATATTTTATTACATAAACAGTTTATACATAGAAAATACTTAAATTTTCAATTCATCAAAATATCCACCATTAGCAGCTATTACAGCTCATTCATAAAACAGGTTCATTGTATTCTAAACTTAATTGGCAATCAATTGTTGAAGCTATTAAGGTGTGCTGACCCAAAAATCTTTTAAAAACCTGGGCCAAGTTTAAACCAGTAACCAGGCATCACAGCTGGCAAAGGGGCATGTCTGACTTTGACGTGTATATATTGTCATTATTATGTAATCAAAATGAAAATTATTATTGCTGGTCTTCAGTGATAATGTCAAGTTACTTTAATGTACAGTATTTGCACCAAAAAATGATAAGGATTTATGCTGATATCATCCAAAACCACACTTTGCCAGGGGTGTTTCCAAACTTTTGGAGGGCAGTGTAAGCAAAATGGACATTAAAACTGAAATATGCAGCATGCTTTGCTTCAAATTTTTCAGGTGGCCTGAAAATATTTCATGATAATTTGACTGAGGTGTTTACATTACATTCTCACTGTCTCTTCTGGGTATCACTTTGGAGACAGTCAAGTTGTCAATTTCTCCCAATTTCTGACAATTAAATACTTCAATTCAGATTGATGATGTTCGTCAGGGTGGGATTTTTTTTTCTCTCCCTTGGAGGCGGGAACACTTGAGCAAGCCATTGAAAATCAGTGAAGCAGTGTTTTTGGAATTGAGCCTCGTCCCAATGGGAGTTTGACACACTGCTGCTGTAAATCACTTCCACAAGCAGAAATCAAATTTCTGAAACCTGTGGGTCTCGGTGGGCTCAAAAATCTATCTAATAGAAAGAGATTTTCTCAGCCACAAAGCACAATCCCTCATGACATCCCGAAAAGGCATCACAACATTGGATTTTCCTTCTCACTTTCTCTGTCAGACTTCAGTGAATGGATGAATCAGCCATTTACACAGTTAAACAGCTCCGCGCTCTGTTTAGGTTCGGCAGCTCACCAGCTGTCAGCAGGATCTTAATGGAACCTGAGCGGTTGCCCGCTCTTACGAATCTTTTCCTTTCGTAATTGTGTCAGAGCTTCCCTCCAACCCTCAAATGTTGATTGAGGGATTGTTTCTGAGGCTAAATGTACTTTTCCTACTTTTAGTGCGATCAAAGAGTAAGCATGAGAACTTGAGTTTAGACTGACTAATGTTCCATTTTTCTCCCAAGAAACTGCATTAAAGACCTGTTAGGAGTTTGTTTTTTTGTGCTCGCTGGAAATTACTAAAGCACTACTGACTCATAACACTTTGCCTTGAATGTTTATTCGTACATGATCAACAGTTCATAGAACATTTATACTTGTCCTAATAAAGCAAAATCTGTCCCATTTGAGAGATCTACTAATCACAGATACTTAAGCCACATTTCCATGGATGAGATGCAGATTGTGTTTCTAGGTAATTTGATAACTCTGTTAAAGGGATAGTTCACCCAAAAATGAAAATTCTGTCATGTATTACTCAGCCTCATGTCATTCCAAACCCGCAAGACTTTCGTTCATCTTCAGAACACAAATTAAGATATTTTTGCAATGCCACTACCACGTTCAAGGCCCAGAAAGGTAGTAAGGACATTGTTAAAATAGCTACGAGAATACTTTTTTTGTGCGCAAAGAAAATAAAAATAACGAAGGGTTTGGAACAACACGGGTGAGTAATTAATGACAGAATTTTAATTTTTGGGTGAACTATCCCTTTAATTTTTTCAGATTTATTTATTTATTTGTTGTTTGTTTGTTTGTTTTAGTCCATAGTTTTTGGCTTTTGATGAAAATATCCTCTACATTTTGTTCTTATTTTGTCACACCATATTCATAAATCTTAGTCAATTTTACTTTGACTAAAATGGCGTCTAATTTTTAGTCAACAAAAAAACATTTTATTTGATGGAGAAACTGTAAAATTATACCAAATATGTTTGTGAAAACTGGATCTTCTGAAATAGAGACATTATTATATACAATGTTGTGATTTCCTTTTTTAGTTTTTCACATTCTAACTACCACTCAACTTCAAGTCATTTTGTGCAGATGTAATTTGTAATATTACATTTTTATTGTCTATACACTATTATTTAAAAATTTGGCATTAGTATGATTTTTGTTAAAATAAATTAATACTTTTATTAAGTAAGTATACATTAATTTGATCGAAACTGACAGTAAAGACTATTGTAAAGACAAAATGCTGTTGAATTTTGAATCGTGGAAAGAAAATCATGGTTTCCATAAAAATTGTAAGCACCGCAACTGTTTTCGACATTGATTATAATGAAAACTATTTTTAAGCACCTAATCAGAATATTAGAATGATTTCTGAAGGATCATGTGACACTGAAGACTGGCTGCTGAAAATTCAGCTTTACATTTATTTCACAGAAATAAATTACATTTTAAAATATATTCAGATAGAAAACAGTTCTTTTACAGTGTAATAACATTTCACATTACTGTTTTTACTGTATATTTGATCAAATAAATGCAGCCTTGGTAAGCATAAAAAAAAATCTTACCAAACTCAGACATTAACTTTGACATTATTTGCTTTTACATTATTTTATCTGAAGCAGTTTTTCATAAATTAGTGCATTGTTAATATTGTGCAGTGTTATTTTTATTTTTCTTGTCATATTTTCAGTTTGTTTAAAAGTCATTTAATTATGGTCATTATGCGCATTTTTATTATCATTTTTATGGCCAAAACCAAAAACGCATTGTTACAGACATTGCTGAGATAAACACTGTTTAATAGTCTTCATAAGACACTGAAGCAGCTCTCTTCTCACAGCAGGTGATTGTGTTCAGTATGTGAGCAGCTGTGGAGGTCCGTGTTGGACTGCAGGAAGGGGAAATTTTGCTGTTGGTGCTCCAGATGTTCAGGTGCTTCTAGCTCACCTTGCCATTTGGCTTCTGTAACCGTGATAACCACCCCACCCCTAGTGTCAGCCAACTAGAGACCTGGCACATCTTCATTTTGGTTGCTGTCATGAAACCTCACAATTCATCTAAACAGACAATCCATCAAAATCTGCTTCTTGCAGACAAGGTTTAGAAACTCTTTAGTGTTCAAATAAATCTGACGATGACATTTCCTTTATATCCCCAGTGGTCACCAGCCGTATGAGTGTTTTGAGTTTATTTTTACAAGAGCACATTGTAGCTGTTGAATTGTTAATTTAACCAAGGCCATTAAAACACTAAGGCACAGACGTTTCTCCTTGTAAGGAATTTCTAAGGTGTGCTTGATTGAAAACAGCACTAATTGTGTTCAATAAGTAATTTGCTAACAAAGTGTGCTAATTAATTAGATGGAGTGTGCGAGTGACAGAAATGAAAGTAAATGAATAAGCAATAAAATCTAAAGGGCTCATTAATTGTGGAAAATTAGCCAGGGCACGCCTGACGATTTATGGTGAGTCACGTGACCTCAAGTACGTCTTAAACTTCAGTCATGATGCTAATTGCAGTGCTTTTTATTTGCGTTGACCAACTGTTAAACTGTTAAACACTGATGGTTTGAAATCATACCACTGAATTATAAAAAACGAACATACAAAGTTAATTTTCAATAATTCAGCAGTTTGGTGCCTACTATTCCATTTATCTCAACACAATTTTCAGGTTTTCAACCACTCTTGTGTGTAGAAATACTTTCTTTCTACACTGTTCAAGCATCTTACTGTCATTGCCGGCTCAAAAGATTCACCTAAGCCTCTGTTATTAATTTAAAAGCAGACTTTTAGAGCTAGCGCTGTGGTTTGGGCTGTTTTGAAGCAGGTAACAAGGTTGTGTGTGTTTGTGTGTGTGATTACCTGTGGCTCTCTCAGCAGTGTATCGCTACAAATAGCGCTAGTTGAACTGTATTGCTCAGCAGTGGGAAGGCACTGTCGCACTTAAGTAATGTAGCTTTTCAGTAGTAAAAGCTATTGTATTGATTAAGCAGCGGGGGAGTTTTGACAACAAGGTTGTTTGTATGATTCTCAGCCAGACAGCCATGTACATTATTAGGCCTTCCTATTATTATCATTACAGTGTTATTAGCTGCAGTAAAGTCAGTGCTTCAAACTTTTTATGCTTTATGTCCTTGTTACAGTGTAATTATACATTTAAGTACTGAGTAATATTAATTAACTACATGTACTCACTGTATGGTTAGCGTTAGGATTAGGGCTTGGTTTAGGATTACTTGCATGTGATTATGCATAATTTATTGTTATTATAATAGTAAGTACATGTAACATGTAACAAGGACACCTTAAAATAAAGTGTTACCAAACTTTCTCATAGCTTTGGAAATAAGCTTAGGTAATAATTAACACACTAATTAAGATGCAAAGCTAATAATTAACATTGTGTTTGAGTAAAAATTAGGTCACATTTTATTTTATAAATGTGATGTAGAATATGTGCTTTATAAGTACAAATATACAGCCAATATGTTAATAATAGGCATGCTAATAAGCAACTAGTTAATAGTGAGAATTGGTCCATATACCGAAGTGTTAACAACATTTACATTTACATTTATGCATTTAGCAGACGCTTTTATCCAAAGCGACTTACATTGCATTCAAGTTACAGTTTCTACATTTTATCAGCTCTTGCTTTCCCTGGGAAACGAACCCATGACCTTGGCGTTGCTAGCGCCATGCTCTACTATTTGAGCTACAGGAAAGTCCAACAATAATAACAACAATAATAATAATAAATATTATTATTATTATTATTATTATTATTATTATTATTATTATTATTATTATTATTATTATTATTATTATTATGATGTCCATTTATTTATTAATTGTTAGCTATATTTTATTATTTATTCATTTTTTTAAATTGTTTATTCTATTTTGTGAGAAGAAGTGACTGGAGTGATACAAAGCTAATAAGTAATTAAATAAATGGACATTATGTATTTGTGTTAAAATACTGGTAACAACAACAACAATAATTATTATTATTATTATTATTATTATTATTATTATTTAACCCAAATATATATTTAATGTTCATTTAATTCTTAATTATTAGCCTTATTTTATTTATGTTCTTGTTTATTCTATTATGTGAGAAGAATGCACTTGTGGAGTGATGCAAAAATAATAAGTAATAAAATAAAAGGACATAATATATTTATGTTATTATTGTTGTTATTATTATTATTATTATTATTATTATTACATTTTTATTCAAGTGTGTATTTATTGTTAACTTTGTTATTATTAATATTATTCATTTATTTTATTATGTGAGAAGAAAGTGGCTCAAATGATTTGACGCTAATAATTAATAAATTAAATTGATATTACATATGTTTTTTTTAATTGTTATTGTTATTATAACTGTTGTTGTTGTTTAAACCTCAGTACATAACATCAATTAAATTTATTTATTAATATTAGCTTTATTGTATATTTTATAAATTTTAATAATCTATTATTTTATTATGTGAGAATGAAGTGATTGTAGAGTAACACAAAGGAAATAAATAAATACATGAAAGAATGAATGAATGGTCATTATGTATTTGAGTTATGTAATTATACCATCTTTTGTAACATCATGATATCATGTATGGAGAGTAGTGTAATACTACGTTATCGCTGTCTGTTTTTCTTACACATCCTCACTCAGCACAGCGGTGCAGTGCTCCTTTCATGCTTATCTGTAGGTGTATAGCTGTTCTCCACCAGCCGAATATTCACACCGAAATGCTTTATGGACAATATCAGGCACTTTGCACTTCTGCCCTGTCAGCATCAGCCGAGGGGGATTTATTAAATAATTTCATCGTTTTGGAATACTCCATCAAAATGATGCTCTGATAAATCAAGCCGCCTCCACCCTCTAATTGCCGCCCTCCCTCTCCCCCTCCCTGATATCAGTCCAGCGTGACACACCTTCAAATGTAATGAAACAATTTCTCTTTTTCTCCTCTCGGCCCACATGATGCATCATCTACGTTCCTGCCAAGCTGCGAGCAGACCCACCCTCAGTCACATCCATCACTCACCATCACGAGTGAATCATCTCTCTGAGCTCGGTCTCAATTACAGGGCTCAGGACACCCTTTCCTACAGGCTGGGAAGAGTTTGATGCATTTGCAAACCTGCTGTGAGCCAAGAGGAAATGGGAGGAGGAGGCCAATGGGAAGTGAAATGCTAATTGGTGCTGGTGCAGGCAGAAGAGGCAGTAGATGTTCATGGTCTTTATGGAGGAACTCAAACCCTGAGGTCTCCTCTCTTCCCATTAATGTTCCCTGTGTGCTGTTAATGGGACTCATTTGACTGTTTAATAACCCAGAATGACTCCTAGATCTGGGAAGTTATTGTGATTCACTACTGGAGTCAAATGGTTGGATTTTTTTAAAAAATGTTTTGAATATCTTTACTTTTAAACTGTGCAAAAATCAGGGAATCGTTAAATTAATCTGCTTAATATCAATGTATTGTTTTTATTATATCATTACTTATCTAATTTGCCATGACATTGAATAAAAAAAAATCTGTGATATCACTGTTTAAAAAGAATTTGGTAATTCTAATGAATTTAGATATGATGAGGCAACATAAATATATAACAAATGATAACAATTTATAATGATTGTAGATATGTCATGGCAACATAAATATATTAAAAAATTATATAATAAAATATAATAAAAATAAAATATCTCATTTATTAATCATAGACAATAGCTATGTTTCCATCCAAAGATTCGAATTTAAATTATGCGCAAAACTGGAATATCGTATAAAACATATGCGAATAAAGCACCTTTTCCGTCCAACGAGTCAAAGAGAACAAAATCGTCACTTCCTGGTAAACTGTGGCACTAAATATCACTAAGAATATAGGAGAAGCCATTGAATATAATAATTTTCATATATGATATAAATTACTTGTGCCTCAGAGAGAGCAGACGTAACACAATAAATGCTGTCACTGCGTTCTAAGGAGGATGCCAGCTGTTTGGGAACACAGTCGTGTAAGACAATTATACAGAAATACTTTGATGACAGACTTTTCTCAGGCTTTTCAGAGTGACTACAACAACTTATAGATGCTGTGAACGAGATCGGTCAGCTGGTTAGTCAAGTTAGCGCAAAGTCACATGACTTTTTTGATGCGAATGGAGGAATTTATATAAATGTGTTTCCATCGTAGTTTATGCACATTTTTTCTTATCGGATAAAAAGTTTATCCTACTCAGTTGTGCGCATAATTTTTTCATGCGCATTTTCAGAATTTATGCGCATCTTGGCGTTGCCAATTTTTTATGCGATAGTCCAAAATGCGCATAAAAATAGGTGGATGGAAACATAGCTAATGTTTAAAATAATTTGGTATCTATAATAATTTAGGTAATAATAAAAATGTCATAGTCACTTAGATATTTAAAATAGTGTGTGTGTGTGTGTAGTTTCTAGATTGTGTGTATCTCCTTGTTTTCGTCTAGATAAATAATTCGATAGGAACAATATTTTAAAAAGCCTCAGAAAAACTCCAACCCGCAACAGATGTCTGTCCCTACAAACTTCTTGAAAATGAGTTTGCCAAGTCTATGAAACCTCCTCCTATAAAACTATATAATATTTTAGATAAAAACCTGCACAAATAAAGTATACAAATTTTTATAATAACTTTTTTTTTTTTTTTTTTTTTTTTTTTTTTTACACCTTGCATATATACTCTGTCTTTTCCAAAAGCAAAAATAGAAAAATTTTCTCCCACTCCTGCATCCTTCTCTCTTGTGCACTGGATGAAAACTTCACACAAAGTCATTTTTGCTCTGTCCACTATGTAGTGTCATCATCAATAATTCATGAAGTTTGTGCCAATTTGTTTCGGTCACAGAGGCATGTGCGCTTGCAATTGTGTGGTTCACTTCCCACATTTATAAATGAGTGTAAGCCATCAAAATGATCTATCGAGACGTTCCCCGTGACATTAGCATAGGGTCTGGCTTTCAATTTAAAATGAGTATAAACAGACTTTATTTTGAAATATTAGGAAGCTTGTTTCACAGACTGTTCTGTGGCAGAGATGAATTTTAAATAACTAGAAAGAAATTGGAAATTTGACCAAAAGCACAGCAGCTGTGTTTTCTGACATCTGGTTTGGGTAGTCTTAGTCTCTTGGTTATGAATAGTAATGTCTCATCATTTATGTCTCCCGCATAACTGTTTTATTATTGCATAAAGGGGAGGCAGGCGTTGGGAGCCCAGAGCTCTTCTCAGCCTGATGTGCATTAGCATAACCTTTGATTAACTATTTTCCCATATGGCCCTTGTGGTGCTTGGATGTTTCATTTCCCGCACAAAGGGCTGCATTGAGCCTTCCATTAAGTGAGAACAGCACAGATTCATGCCAAGAACTGAGCTCAGATGTCCATGTGTAAAGCGTTTTACCTCTTATTGACCTGAATGGTGTATCAGTTGTTACACTTCTCTTAATTTAGCAGTTTAAGTAGTGTTATTTTACAGTAAGTCACATATAAAATGTATGAATACTTGCATTATGTAACAAAATATCAGTTCTTCATATATATTCTATTATATAACACATTTTCATATATATATATATATATATATATATATATATATATATATATATATATAATTTTATAACTGTATTTCTCTTTTTTTATTTTATAAAAACTTACACGTGTGTTAAATAATTTATATATACATATACAGACGTGCCCATTGAGTGCACGTTCGGAGGAAAAGGATCATGCATGACCATGGGGATATATGGGGATGTGTATGTATATATGTGTATGTGTGTGTGTGTGTGTATATATATATATATATATATATATATATATATATATATATATATATATATATATATATATATATATATATATATATATATATATATATATATATATATATATATATATATACACACACACACACACACACACATACACAAATTAATTAAAATTAATTAAAATATATATATATATATATATATATATATATATATATATATATATATATATATACAAATGTATTTTTATATATATTCCGTTTATATATTATATAAATTTGTATGTAAAAAGTTCATTTATTTGTGTGTGTGTGTGTGTGTGTGTGTATTTGTTTATACACGCCCAAAAATTATTGTAAAATTTGTATAAAATATAGAAATAAATGCAACTAAATACATCAAATTTCCAGAATCTGCATAGGGTCTGTAAAATGTACTTCTGTGCATATACTTACGTATATTATATTTTTGGCGAGGTTTTTTCACCTTAATTTTTATAAGGAAGTGGAGTGAAGTCAGGAATATTGTTTCATAATCTGTTTTTAATTAATATTATATTTTTTAATTATATTATAATCTTATTATATTATAATCTAATGTAACAAATCATATAACTGCCAAAGCTGAATGGACATAGTCACCTAAATAATTTTTACTCAAAATTATCTGAAATTGAAAACAGGAACTATCCATTTATAGGGGTATTGTTTGATTTTATAAGTTTGACAAGAAGCCGATGACAATAATCTGTCACTATAGATAGCTTGCATGGAAATCTGAAATTGTGACTTTTACTTCCTTTGTGATTAAGGAAAATTTAGATGACAATACTGTGGTTTAAATGTGTTTCTTCAGTGGGAGTGATAGCGTCCTCATGCTCCAGTTGCTCAGTGTCATTTCTTCTGCACTCATCCTGATTTGATCCATACCAGCAACCTCATGCTTTTCCCTCCATCTACCATTTGCAATGGATCATAAGAAAAGGGTAACATGACTAATTAGTGTGTTTGTTCTCACACAAGCACATTAATAATTGTCATTAATTGCCTAGAATGCAATACACAAGCAAAAAAAATAAAGAATTGATATCAATAAGCTCATATCCCCCAAGCCACCCAATCAAAGAGAGATAGACTTTGGCTGATACAGGAAGTGCCAAGGTACATTTAAGAGTTATGACTTTGTCTACCTAAGCTATAATTCATATTAAAGATTTTCTGATGTACTACCACATTCAGGTTTCCAATGCCTGACCCCATAAACATCAAATGATTTGGCACGTGACTCATTCCTCGGGGTGGCTGTTGTAATGAAATAGTAATTTCTTCATTCAAATGAAACATGTCTGTTGTGACATGAGTGTTTCTGTAAGCCGTGCCTCCTCACATGACTTTTTGATGAAACCTTGCTCAACAAATTGGATGTAACACTTATAGGTCTTAAATTCCAAAGCTGGTGCTGTCAGGCCTGTTGAATATTTAATGACATAATAAAGCAGGGCCATAAAGGAACTAAATAGATAAGTTTGTAATTCAAACGCTTCATATGCAGGCTAAATTATGTATTTCCAATGCCTTTTCAGGTATATTCATGTATTATAGAGTAGGAGGCGAGGCAATTCTAATAAATGATACATAGCAATTGATGCAGTTCTGGTGAATATAGAAATGTAAATCTTGCGCCATGTAATGTGTCCCATTTCCCATTACAGCTGATGTGAGTGAATTTTTCTTATTACGAGTGGGCCGTTTTCCCTAAGGCAGTTTCATGTGGTGTGGCATAGAGATACACGCACAAGGGAGTTTTTAGCTGAGATCAAACCGTTTTTAGTACATTGATACGATGTGGAATAGAGCCTTTAATAGAACTATGATTTCCTGTTATTGTGTGTCTAATAGACATGTGGATGGAGTTTTAATGCCTGCTGTTGTCTCATTTGCACAGAGACATTGAACGCATTACAGCAAGTCCTAACCAGGCACGACAGGCAATAAATCGTAAATGTTTTTGTCCTAAACAGCCGTGACCACGACAAGCAACATACATTTTGAAAAAGTCTTTTATGCTCACCAAGGCTGCATTTATTTGATCTATTTGAATATTTGGAAATGTAATTTATTCCTGTGATTGCAAAGCTGAATTTTCAGCATCATTACTGTGTCACATGATCCTTCAGAAATCATTCTAATATGAGGATTTGCTGCTAAAGAAACATTTCTTGTTATTATCAGTGTTAAACACGTTAATATTTTGTGGAAACTGTGATTAAATTTTTTCAAGAATTTCTATTTTGATAAATAGAAAGTTTGACAGAATTGCTTTAATTTGAAGTTTGTTTGTTTGTTTTGTTTTGTTTTTTGGTGATGTGAAAATGTGAAAGTCCTTCCTATTGGAATACCAGCTTAAAGGCTGAATGGAAGTGAAAAGTTAAACATATGTACATAGAAACCAGGGCAGGGCAATGCACTTACAAATCCAAGGCAGGCATTCAAAAATTCATCTGACACTGGCTCAAGTCATGTGACTGAATAACTTGATCAGATGTTTGGCTACTACTACCTACTACTACTAAACATCAAATATATTTTGAAAAGGCGATCTGATGAGATCTGTCCAATTGTACAGCATTTTCACTTTCAGCATGGACAGAGAAATTGCTGGAAACTTGCAGCTGTTGTATCTGATTAGAACACTGTGTTTGTGTTTGTACAATAAGCCTATTACATTCACTCCTCGTCTATATTCAGCAGTGTATACCTGATTGATTTTTTCAATAAACAAAATAATCAGGATCCTTATTGGATTATCCAATTGAAATGATTCCAATATCCATTTCTTTCTCTCCCACTGTTATACTGTCTAAAACAAACAGTCAGATATCTAGCAGTGTCAGTGTTCCTCCCTCTGAAGACTAATAGATTCATATATTAATACATGTCAGAGGTGGGAGGTTTGGAGAGATTTGTTTGAGCAACTCGTGAAATGTGAAGCATTTGCATTTTGTTTGTCACAGTGGTTCGGTGCAAAGCGGGTTGTATCCCTGGAGGGAATCTGCACCCGTGTGATTGAATATTCCTGATTTAATGCACTCATCACTGACCTGTGCTTCCCTCTCTTCATCTCTCTCCCAGGAATGTGAGTTCGGCAGGAGAGGAGGCTCGGCGGCGGATGAGAGAGTGCGAGGGACTGACTGACACGCTGCTTTTTGTCATCCAGACTTCCCTCGGAAGCGGCGAGATTGATAGCAAGGTATGCTTTCCTCCCGGGATCTGTCCATCTCTCCTAGAGCTATAAAGGCAAACCTGTTGTAAAAGTTTTTACATCTGTGAGTGTGTGTGTGTAGCGGTCCATGGATCGCTCTGCAACAAATAAACAGCTCTGTGGTTGGCTGTTCTCTGAAGGTTGCGAAGGCTCGCTCTTCTAAATGACGTTCTTTAATCATGATTTAACTGGCAGCCCTCCGTCAGGCCCAGCGTGCTAATAGCAGAGCGCAGGGGATGCATCCATTCTAATGAGAATTGAAGAGCAGAGCGTGTGGATGCTGGAGCGTGGCACAGTTCTTTCCCTCTGGTCATTTTCAGACTTGCGAGCATTCCAGCTTTCCCACAATTCCCGCTGTCTGAATCCCCCGCGGTGCACTCTCAACCACCTCTCTTCACAGTTTCCAAACTCAAAGCATGGCTAATAAAAAATAGTGTACCTGAATTCCTTGTAATATCTTCTCTTCAGGCTTTATAGGCTGTATGTAGACGGTTAGAACTTGCTCAAAGGGTTAAAGGGACAGTTCACCCAAAATTGTGAAATCATTTTACTTGCCTTCATGTCGTTTCAAACCTCTATGACCTTTTTGCTTCTGCATAACAAAGAGAGTTGAAACGTTTTTCAAAATATCTTGTTTTGTGTTTCCATAGGAGAAAGTCATACAGGTTTGGAACGAGTAAACTAGTCACAGACGTTTCATTTTTGAGTGGACTATCCTATTAATAACTTCCACCAATGTTCAAATGTTTACCTGTTAGTTTACTAGTTGTACATAGTTTGTAATATGTAGTGGTCATCTACATAACTAGTCGGTTTTTACGACAAAGAGTGAACAATCCTGACCAGTTTCTCACAAACAACGTATACCTGGTAAGATAAGGCCTAAAATGAGTGAGGTTGAGAAGTTTATTATGGTTTTTTTATGCTAAACCCTCTTCAGGTTGTTGTATCTGAATTTTCTTTCTGTAACAAATTCACAACCTTAAATTACAACATATATCAAGACATTTACTCCTGGACATCAATCCATGTGAGCAATGTTCCCATTTATATCCATACTCTGACAGTTATGTGCAATAAACCATTTGAAGTGTACTTCAGTTTTCACATGAACACTTATATGCATACAGCCGAGCACATAGCCTTTCAAAGTATACTCCATTTTAAGCATACGCAAACACAGACTCTAGACACACGTGCACTACAAAGCTTCATCTGTGCCTCTCCAGAAGTTATTAGCGATAAAAGTCTCTGTACTCGTTTAAACTAAAGTTGTGGTGTCTCTTAACCCCTTTGCAAGTTCTTGTCAACCCAGGCGTCTGTTGTTGTCAGTAGTTTGTTGTTTATCCATTTTTTTTCGACTGAAACTTCAGGCCGGATCAGTGTTGCAATAATTAGTGCAAAAAAATTCAAGACACATGCGATCTGAGTATACGAGCTTAGAAAAATTAGTTTGCACTCATACAGTATGCGCATATCATAGAATGTGAAATTTACACCACACGCATTGCACGCTTACCTTAGAAAACATGAAAAAATCAAAGTATGCTTTGCTGTATACAACTGATAAGCTACAAATGGTAGATTTCATTGGTGGGCACTATTAAAGGAATAGTTCTCTCAAAACTCAAACAACTGTCGTTAGTTTACTCATCTTCATGTCATTCCAAACCTGTATGATTTTCTTTCTTCTATGGAAACACAAGATATTTTGAAGAACATTTCAACTGTCTTTGGTTGTATAATGGGTCTAATATTGTTTTGGACCCCATTGACTTTAACTTTATGGACAAAAAAACCTTGAGTCGTTTTTTAAACTATCTTCTTTTGTGATCTGCAAAATAAAGTATACTTTGGTTTAATCCAAGTCACTAAAAATCTGATATGTCTAAAAATACAGATCAGTGCAAAAGGCCAGCCATCAGGCGTATTGAAGCACTTGAGAGTTAAAAGCACACCAATAAGCTAGTGGGTTTTGCCACTGTGCCATTTGTCCCCATTTTACTGCGACCTTTTGAATTTTGTCTAAATGTAAAAATACTAATTCTGTAAGTGCACCTCCAGCCTGTAGTTACACCTTTTCTTCTTCCCTATACATGTCCATTTAGCTCATTTTAGAGCACTAAGCACTCTTTTTCATCCATCAGTGTGCTTTAACACATTACAAACGCTCAAAAAAGCAACAGCCACCATTCTACCCATCACACTGGCTTTGAAAAAGGGCAGTCACCCTAATCACTCCAATTTCTTTATGTGTGGTGATTTACCCAGAGCTGTTTTTGCCAGGTGTTGGCCCAGCAGAGCTATAATTGCTGAAAGCACGCCACCCATGGTCTTAATGTGCCGTTAACCTGCGGTTGGTCAAGCTCCCTCCTGTTGACTTCAACATTTAAAATGGGGACCTTGTAAACTGCTGCCAGTAAGAGAGATGGTGCTGCCCCAAATTTCGCCAGGTACGATATTCATTATGTAGCACATTTCCAGGAAAATTTCAGCAGAACTTGTTTCGTTTTCCTCAAAAACCGTGGAGAAAGCAAGGTCAGTCGCGTCTAGGTTGTTGTAAGTCAATATGTTTCTGTACGTCTGAAATGCCAGTGCATAATTCTCTGAGCGTTTCTCTGATTACAGTCATTATTTTTGTTTGTGCAGGGCATGGTCCTCTTCGTTCCGTAATGGGGGAAAAAAGAAAAACGCTCGTTTTTCATCATCATTTTGCGAGCATTTATTTTCTGTTTTCTGCTGTCAAGCATTGTGCCTGCTCTGCTGTGTCTCCTTGTAATACCCTGTTAAATGGAGTGTGAGCCGATGGATTTGGCTGGTCATTTTTCCCCATCTGCGAGTATATCCTTTAATCACATTTAAATGGGAGACCGTGTCAGACATATAATTAAGTACTTTCATGTACTTAGTGCCAATGCAGCCTACACTCCCAGCCAACACTCAGAGAAAGACGGAGACAGAGGAAATGAGAAAGTTGACGAAGTGAAAGAGAGACATGGAGAGAGGAAAATATAAGGTCAAGATCTTAAACACTGTAGGATATAACCTACAGGCCCTAGACATGTCTTTCTCTAATACAGGGATTATCTATCTGTCTGTCTGTCTGTCTGTCTGTCTATCTATCTATCTATCATTTATTTATTTATTTATTTATTTATTTATCTGTCAAATAAATGTTCAAAATATTTGCCACTTCAAAATGAATACAAGGTTTTTTTTTATTTTTACAAATATTATTTTTTACATTTTACTTTATTTTACTATATATATATATTAGTGCTGTCAATCGATTAAAAAATTTAATCGCGTTAATCACAGTCATGGACTGTGATTAATCATGATTAATCGCAAATTTAAAATACTAGGATTTACCTGTAAATGTGTTGAAATAATGAAATGCATGACAAACTAGTTTAAGAAAACAGAACCTTTCACACTTCCACCAGGTATGAGACATAATCCTTATTATTCTTTTATCATTATTCATTTGTTTTTATTCAGCCATTATCAGTCTTTATACTGACAATAAAACGTTTACCAAGCCACATCGCTTCAACCCCAGTTTATATTTACCCAACTATTATCAAAAGTATTTCTAAATAAATACTACAACAACATTTTCTTGCGACCTTACGTGAAGTATTATGACAAAATGCATTATGAAGAAGAATTGGACCTGTTCTGCAGGTGCATTAGAGGTAACATTAGCATCATGCTACATAATACAATTTATGAGATTAATAGTACACTTTTACTCAGAACTCACTTTAAACCACCATCGAGTGTTTGTAATAACTTCCTTTTGCGATCACATGTGGAATTTGGTCGTTTACTGTAGTTAAAATATGCTCTTTATAGCCTTTTATATCGCTACACAAATTAGCATTTCAGATGTACACATTCATCTCAAGAAAATCACATACAAACCATATCCTATCGTAATCGTGTGTTTATTATCTTATATAATCTATAGTGGCTGTTGTCATGTTTATTTCTGCTGTGTAAAAGCCTTCACATGTGCTCTGCTGAAACTCACGTTGTTTGTGATGTTTACAGCCGCCTCTCCGTTCTTAAGTTGCCAGGAATACATTCCAAGTATAATACACATTAGTAAAAGGATCTATTTTAATTTTCTATATACACTTTGGGCGGCCGCGGTACATTATAAAAGTAGCCAAAAAACCGCAACCCGCGGCTCTGTAATTTTTCCCGCGACTGTATTTTCAAAATAGCCCAATTGTGCCGTTACCCTGGCAACACTGGTTCACTGTGACCTCATCACACACTGATAGATAACCTTCTGCGCTGCGATGACGGGAAGAAGTTGGGAACAAACCTTATCACATGATTAATCTGCGTTAAAAAATATTAACGCGTTAAATTTTTTTGATTAATCGCATGCGTTAACGCGTTAACGTTGACACCCCTAATATATATATTTATTTTATTTAAATTTATTTTTACTTCAACAGTCCCCCTAGAGAAACTGATTTGCAGGCCCAATTTCAGGATAAACTACTAAATCTTAAGGGGTTGAATTTCATTTTGAACCAAAATTAAATGAAATCTTTCAAGCCAGTAGTTTTTTTCTGAGCACTCGTTAATCGTTATGACAGCACAAGGAGTGCATGCAGACCACTATGTGTGTGTGTGAGTGAGTGAGTGAGTGTGAGCGCGTGTGAAAACAAATGTGTGTTTCCTCTTGTCTCAGAACCAGCATGAGCTGAATAGATGAAGTTTGGCCCCTCTGGCCAGATGGGCTCTATCAAGAGCTCAGTGGTGCTAGACTAATACCTGCCCAATATCTGTCTCTCTCTTTCTCCGTCAGACCATAGAAAACTGTGTATGCATTTTGAGGAACCTCTCGTATCGGCTTGCAGCTGAAACGTCTCAGGGACAGCAGATGGGGACGGACGAGCTGGACGGCCTCCTGTGTAGTGATGCCAGCGGGAAGGACGGAGAGACCTCAGGCTGCTGGGGAAAGAAGAAAAAGAAGAAGAAGTCCCAGGATCAGGTAAGCCACCCAATGCAGCATTTACAGGCATTGGTAGCTGTGATTTGACCCTCACCTGCTGACAAAGACTAACACACTTTACTTGAAAATCATAGTCCAGAGTACAGTGAAAGAGGCTATTTGAAATCAAATTGTACCTTATTTCCTTTATTAATACTTGGTGCTGGTCTTATTGTATTTTCAGCTATATTATATAATGTGTGTGTGTGTATAGATAGATAGATAGATAGATAGATAGATAGATGATACAGTATATTAGATCTACTTTTTTAAATCTTGTGCATTTTGTGTTATCCTGCATTATATTATATTATGTTGTATTATTATATTACATTATATTACTAGTTTAATAATGAAAATTGCATTATTATGCAATGTAATTTAATACAATATGAATATTACATATTAAATTATTTTAGATTAGATTAAATTATAGATTATAATATTATAATATAAGATTATAATATTACATACACAAAAATATTTGCATAATATAATCTTTATATTATATATTATATTATATTATATTATATTATATTTATTGCCGGATAACACGTTACTTTACGTTAATAACAGTTAACACAAACAATTGTCACATTTTCACTTTATGAAAATTGTCACATGTAATTATGGAATTTGTTGACTGACTGAAGAAAGAAGGCTTTATTTCACAAAAAAATGCTTCTCTGCTTTTGAAAGAGAGCCCAGAAAAAAGTAGGTATTTCATATCAAAATATTAATAACATAATCAGCATATTTGACTTCCTTTTACACCCCTCATTGCTTCAAAATAATCCCAATTTATATTTCAGTGCTTTCCCCAAATAACAGATTTACACGCCACCCTTTTATCAATTACTTCCTCTGCAAACGTAACGCTACCACCTACTCAGAGACGCACCGTCAGACAGTAAGTTTCCCCAGTGACACTCTACGGCTGATAAATCACAGTGTTTGTGGGCGTCAGACGAAAGGGGGGGGGGACCCAACCTTTTTACAGGCGACTCCTCCATAGCACAGGAAACTCTTCATTAATCTCACGCAGGAAAAGTCAGCCGGGATCCTCAGTGCAGACGTGGAGGGGGAGCGTGAAGGTGGGAGAGCAGTTGTGTAACACAACTCCCTCTGGAAATGTTCCATTCCAGAGGAGCCATAAAGCTAATAGCTGGTGATATACTGTAGCCACCGATAGCTGAATGTAATCCTCTTTAACTTCGATACTAGCTAAAATAAAACCCGCGTTTGCTGCAAAAGGGATGTCCGTCACAACAACCTCTGCTTGCTACGTGCCTAGCAAGAAGCGGTAAAACTTTAAAAGCAGTCAGAGTCGAATAATACATCAAAACTAATGCTCTGTGTGACATTATTATGACAGCAAAGACTGTTATATTAAACATAGCGTGGGGATGTTTTGCATCGTCTTTTGCGTTTGAACATTCAAAGATGTATTTCCTTCATTCATTACCTCAAAACCCATACATGAGTTTGCAGATCTGTTTTAGGATTCAGTCAGATGTGTCTCCTCCAATCAGATTACAGAAGGAAGGAGATGCAAAGATACCGGAGTCATCTGTTTCTGCTTGTTGGACTGTAAAGAGGGCTATTTCTCCCCATTACCTAAGGTGCCCTCTCGTATCATGTGCCGGACCTTCTCCTCAGCCGAGACGCTTTGAAAGAGGACACCTGGGCCTCCGGGCAACAGAAGGCTAATGTACTCCGTTAAATCATTTATCATTAAGTGGCAGCGAAGTAGCCCAGGAAACCAGAGCGTGCCGCTGTGGCTCTGTCGGGGCAGGGCAGTGGCGTTTAGCGTAGCTAATTGACTGAGAGGGGAGAGTATGTAAACCAGAGCTATTTCAGCCCACCAAGCACTGATACCCTTCTTTGAGTTTACTCTGAGAAATGGGGCATGGAGTGCTCATTATGCTCAAAACTTGCTGACAGGAAAAGGGCGAAGAGAAAGTTTTCGACAATTTGAGATGCTGTTTTATACGCTCTGATAGCTCAGAAGAAGCATTAGGATCACATAGTCATTTTTAGATTGAGGGTAACTCTCGTTTTGAGTTTTGGAAAAGCTGAAATAATCTCTCTCTCTCTCTCTCTATCTGTCTGTCTGTCTCTGTCTGTCTGACTGTCTCTATCTATCTGTCTGTCTGTCTGTCTGGCTATCTGTATCTATCTATCTGTCTGTCTCTGTCTGTCTGTCTCTATCTGTCTGTCTGTCTATCTGTCTGTCTCTGTCTGTCTGTCTGGCTGTCTCTATCTGTCTGTCTGTCTTTCTATCTGGCTATGTATGTCTGTCTGTCTGTCTATCTGTATCTATCTATCTGTCTATCTATCTATCTATCTATCTATCTATCTATCTATCTATCTATCTTTCTATCTGTCTGTCTGTGTATGTCTATCTATCTATCTATCTATCTATCTATCTATCTATCTATCTATCTATCTATCTATCTATCTATCTATCTGTGTATGTCTATCTATCTATCTATCTATCTATATCTCTCTGTCTGTCTAACACATTATTTTTTACAACATATCTTGATTTTTTTACATTAATTTTAATCATCACCATTTTTATTATTCATTACCTGATATTATGGTATTAAATATAAATAATAAAAATTATATAAATGTATAAGTATACATTTTTTAAATATAATTTATTTAAAAAAAAAAAAAAAAAAAAAAAAAAAACGGGTCATTCCTGTGATATTTTCTGTATCTTTTTCTTGTCACATGACAACAAAATAGCTACCTGCATATTGGTTACACAACTCTCACTTTGGCAGACAAAAGTTGTCCAATTATTAGTAATATTTTAAAACTATTTTAAAACTGCTTCATTGCTTTTGTTTTTAAATACAGGTGCATCTCAATAAATTAGAATGTCGTGGAAAATTTCATTTATTTCAGTAATTCAACTCAAATTGTGAAACTCGTGTATTAAATAAATTCAGTGCACACAGACTGAAGTAGTTTAAGCCTTTGGTTCTTTTAATTGTGATGATTTTGGCTCACATTTAACAAAAACCCACCAATTCACTATCTCAACAAATTAGAATACTTCATAAGACCAATTTAAAAAAAAAAAAATTTTGTGAATTGTTGGCCTTCTGGAAAGGATGTTCATTTACTGTATATGTATTCAATACTTGGTAGGGGCTCCTTTTGCTTTAATTACTGCCTCAGTTCGGCGTGGCATGGAGGTGATCAGTTTGTGGCACTGCTGAGGTGGTATGGAAGCCCAGGTTTCTTTGACAGTGGCCTTCAGCTCATCTGCATTTTTTGGTCTCTTGTTTCTAATTTTCCTCTTGACAATACTGCATAGATTCTCTATGGGGTTCAGGTCTGGTGAGTTTGCTGGCCAGTCAAGCACACCAACACCATGGTCATTTAACCAACTTTTGGTGCTTTTGGCAGTGTGGGCAGGTGCCAAATCCTGCTGGAAAATGAAATCAGCATCTTTAAAAAGCTGGTCAGCAGAAGGAAGCATGAAGTGCTACAAAATTTCTTGGTAAACGGGTGCAGTGACTTTGGTTTTCAAAAAACACAATGGACCAACACCAGCAGATGACATTGCACCCCAAATCATCACAGACTGTGGAAACTTAACACTGGACTTCAAGCAACTTGGGCTATGAGCTTCTCCACCCTTCCTCCAGACTCTAGGACCTTGGTTTCCAAATGAAATACAAAACTTGCTCTCATCTGAAAAGAGGACTTTGGACCACTGGGCAACAGTCCAGTTCTTCTTCTTCTTAGCCCAGGTAAGACGCCTCTGACGTTGTCTGTGGTTCAGGAGTGGCTTAACAAGAGGAATACGACAACTGTAGCCAAATTCCTTGACACGTCTGTGTGCGGTGGTTCTTGATGCCTTGACCCCAGCCTCAGTCCATTCCTTGTGAAGTTCACCCAAATTCTTGAATCGATTTTGCTTGACAATCCTCATAAGGCTGCGGTTCTCTCGGTTGGTTGTGCATCTTTTTCTTCCACACTTTTTCCTTCCACTCTACTTATAGTTAACATGCTTGTATACAGCACTCTGTGAACAGCCAGCTTCTTTGGCAATGAATGTTTGTGGCTTACCCTCCTTGTGAAGGGTGTCAATGATTGTCTTCTGGACAACTGTCGGATCAGCAGTCTTCCCCATGATTGTGTAGCCTAGTGAACCAAACTGAGAGACCATTTTGAAGACTCAGGAAACCTTTGCAGGTGTTTTGAGTTGATTAGCTGATTGGCATGTCACCATATTCTAATTTGTTGAGAGAGTGAATTGGTGGGTTTTTGTTAAATGTGAGCCAAAATCATCACAATTAAAAGAACCAAAGACTTAAACTACTTCAGTCTGTGTGCATTGAATTTAATACACGAGTTTCACAATTTGAGTTGAATTACTGAAATAAATGAACTTTTCCATGACATTCTAATTTATTGAGATGCACCTGTAAATAATAATAAAAGTTTTTCAAGGATTTCAGGCTTTTAATGAAACTGTTTCTTTTTCACAATCTCTGGATAGTTACACCACAAATTGCATCACCTGTATTTTTTTTTTTTTTTTTTCAGAAATTGAAAACATGTTCATCATAGAAGAGGTGTCATTATTTATTAATTATTTTAAAGATTTGGACGTAAGCAGCATGTCTTTGACCTTGATGCCAACCTTAGCAAGCACCTTTTTCATTGATAAATTATAAAACAGTTTTGACAGCGATTGTTTAAGACTGAATGTTTGCAAAATGTTGCCCTCACTGTTTGCATATAGTGAAACAACAAAACAGATTAAACCAAGTCTCCCATCAGCCTCTTTCCACTTCTTCTGCGTTCACCGTATGGGAAGAGCAGCAGCCTCATGGGGGCTTCTCCACCCTCCAGCAGTTGATTGAACAACAGAGCCACTCCTCAGAGCAGGAACGGGGGGAGATGAAAACAGACTCATTAATAATGAAGGGAGAGTGAGGCTGAGTGCCAGAGCTAGTTTAAGACGCTGAGGTATTTCACAAGTTGCTCTGCCTGAAAGTAGGTCAGCCTGTGAGACCAGCACTTTTCAAACTGACTCACCCACACGCCTCAAACGCAGACTTGCAGCTTGTCATTCCTGCCCGGTTTTGGGTCTATTCAGGCCACGATTTGTCAAGAGATCTCCTCGTGTAGGGTTTGTGTGTATGTGCAGAGGGTTACATTTGCCTTTTGACCCGTACAAAATGACAGCGATTTTATCTCAGGAGTTCGCCAGATCGAGGTACTGATGTTTGCTAGTAGGAGGATGCCTTAATGTTATTGGTGGTCATAGCTATAGAAAATCTGATTTAAAAAAAAAAGAGATAAATAAAAATGAAAGTTTTTCTTGACACTAGAAGTGAACACTCTGGAGTAGTTGTAAGTGTTTGTATAGTATACCAACTGCAGCATTGCGTAATGTATCATAACGATGAAGAGAAATGATTATTAATTCATGAATCCGACTTGCTTAGAATGCAAACAATTTCTGACGCAGTTTTCCTTGTAGCTTCTTTTTTTTATTATATAGACATACACTACTGTTCAAAAGTTTAGGATCTGTAAGTTAAGAAAAAATATTTTTATTCAGCAAAGCTGCATTAAAATGATTAAAAAGTGACAGTAAAAGACTTTTAAAATTCTACAGAATATTTCTATTTTAAATAAATGCTCTTCTTATGAACTCTCTATTCATCAGTGAATCCTGAAAAAAGCAGTGGTTTTCACACAAAAAAGGATCACATATATTTCCCAAAAATATTAAGCACCATAAACAGCATTAATAAAGATATGTTTTTTGAGAATTCTAAAGGATCATGTGATACTAAAGACTGTAATAATAGCTATTGAAAATAGTGAGAATTGGTCCACAAACTAAAGTGTAACCAAAAACAGCTATTTTAAATTTAAATAATATTTGCAAATATTACTGTTTTACTATAACTTTTTTCAAAAACATTTTAAAAACTTTTGAACACTAGTGTATATATAAAGCATACTGAAGAGTAAAATCACATTAACTTCTCTGTCGTATCAGGTTTTCTTCACTGACTTCACATTGGCATTTGAATAGCTGCACATTTTCATAAAGTCAAACTTTTCTCACTGTTGCTCAATGAAAATAAATCAAGTTGGTTTGTCACTGCAGATTTATGTCAGTGTGAATGCCCCTTTATAAGGATTTAGATGCTGATGGTGTCTTCCTGTCTGACTGACTTGTTTTTCATGTCACATCTTTGTTTCTGTAGTGGGATGGTGTGGGACCGCTGCCAGATACTGCTGAGCCCCCCAAAGGGATTCAGATGCTGTGGCATCCTTCGATAGTTAAGCCCTACCTCACCCTCCTGTCTGAGTGCTCAAACCCAGACACGCTGGAGGGGGCCGCCGGGGCACTGCAGAATCTGGCTGCTGGGAGTTGGAAGGTAAGCCCTGTGGTCATTCACCTTGTGTATGTATCTGAGATATGGCTTGGTACGCAACAAATATTGTTTAAAATACAAGTAGATTAACTGATAATAATGTCAGTATTCATCATTGGTTTTGCTTTGTGGATTTAATTATGACTCATTTATATTGTACATATTGTAATTCTTATAGATAGACAGAATAAATAAATATATAGAACCATTCAGAACACCTTAGCATAGCGCAACACTCTGATACCTGATATGTTTTCTTTACTTTTCACTGAAGGTTTTATTCGCTGTTGTCAGGATCTAAATTTATTGAATGGTGCAAGAAGAAATGGTGTAAAATTGCATTTTTCCTGACCTGAAACTCCTTGCTTTCATCAGATGTTTAAACCAGTACCAATCTCCCTTTTGGCTCCTGCTTCTCTCTTTGTTCTCACATCCTTTTCACCATCTCTCAGCGACAAAAGCTTGTTTTACCTCTGTTGCTCGAGAGCTCTAATCCACCCAATGTGCTCTGCAAGATCAATACTCTCAGATGGAGACAGATGCAATGGGATTGGATTGGTTTTGAAGTCTCATAACAGGCTTAGACCCCCTTCAAGAAGTTAAATGAAAGCGGCGTCCCTGCGACCCCTCTCCACACCTACAGGGCATCAGGTTGTGTACGTGTTTGCTGTTGGGTTGAGTTTGTTGGAGAGACAAACGGGAAAGTAAAAGAGAGTCTGTCTGCCTATTTTGTCCAGTTTCCATAATTGGCTGCTCTGTTCGTTCATCTAGAAGAGCCGACATTGAGCCCCCGTCTAATATGTGTGAACTAAGCTCTCTGTTTATGTTTTCAAAGTCCATCTCGGACAGTGGGATTATCAAATCTCACGCTGTGTGTACTAGAAAATGGAAACAAAGCCCTTAACTTACGACGGATCAAAAAAACACTCAAGCGTGAAGAATGCTTTCTCGTCAAAAACTCCTTTTCAATTACAGTTTCAAGGATTTCTTTTATTGCATTACTTATATGTAATACAAACACAAGTTTTAAGGAACTGTGATGTTTTTCACTAAATGACAGATTTACATTTTCACACACTCATTTTTATGTGCCATTTCTCTAGTAAGCTGCCTCTGTGGCATACTTTGCCTGATTTAACACAATTCCAGGCAATTTGAAGTTTAATATACACCTGTGTGGAGCAGGATTTTGGACCAATGAGATTTCACCGTGGATTGGAGCCTCCAGCAAAACGCCACAGAAATAGAAACTAAGAGACAGACGAAATCTTGTCCTGTTGCTCGTCATTTGCCGAGGTTGCACATGGCTTGTTAGACACCATGTTAGGCAGCATCCCAACTGCAAACGAACCTCACAAGTGATTTATTTGAGACACTTTACATAGGCTCTTACGCAGTATGAAAAAGTATTTAATTTGATTTTTAGCCATTTCTGGTAATGTATAATTATGAAAAAAAAGAAGTATGGAATGGAAAAATATTTGTGTTTCCAGACTGTTGCCCTTATTCTATTTTCTAAAACACAAAATTGAGAATTTCTGAAAAATGAATTCATCATACAAGCAGAAAGTTTTTATGGTGTTTGGAGCAGGCAGTCAGTGCGGCTAAAAGTTTAGTGATTGTTTAACACAACTGAATGTATTCAAGTTGCATATTTTCATTATGAAAATCTAGTTTTCTTTACCATAAGCAATTCTCTTTTGTACTACAATAAATGTCCAAAAGTGTCCACGTCCCTCAAACTAGCAACAGATAAAGGGAGCATGCAACCATTCAAATCAGACTGTACTTTGATGTTTGGTGATTATGCAACATCAAACCTTGATTACAGTATTGATGTGTCAGAGGTGAAAATATGCAGGTCATAAAGAGTTTTAGGTTTGTGCATGTTCAAGAAAACCAATGTATAAGGCTTTACTAATAGTTTTATTTATTTTTTAATTTATATCAGTTTTTTAATCAGTGCTTTTCAGTGCTTATTTTGGAAGAAAGCAATACCTTCATTCAGCAAGGTTGCAAAAAATATCAAAAGAGACAGCAAAGTCATTTATAGTTACAAAAAAAAATCAAATAAATGTTGTTCTTTTGAATGTTCTTTTCAGAATCTTGGGGAAAGAATGTATCATGGTTTCTGCAAAAATATTATGCAGCATAACTGGGATAACAATAAGAAATGTTTCTAAAGCACAAAATCAGCATATGAGAATGATTTCTGAAGGATCATGTGACATTAAAGACTGGAGTACTGATGCTGAAAATTGAGCTTTGCCAACACAGGAATAAATTACATTTATAAATCTATTAAAATACAAAACAGTTATTTTAAATTGAAACAAGTTTCACAATATTACAGTATTTTTGATCAAATAAACCTTGATGAGCATAAATGTTACCAAAGGTACTTTTGGAAAAGGATGGACACATGGATTGGTTTTGAATTTGTTCAAAATGAGATATCTTATTAGACAACCTAGCATTTGAAACAACTTTTAATTCTGGAGTGAGCCTATCCTCTGTTTACTAGGTGGGCAGCTTACAATGTTTTGGAACAGATCCTCTCTGTCATTGTGTTTTCGCCGCTTTCTCTTTATGCACACATACAGAGGTCATCAGAAATGAGGAATGTGAGGGGATGCCTGATGGGCCGTTTGCTGCGGTCTCCCCTGTTACAGCAGAAGTGCAGGGTAGCAGAGTCTAATCTGAGCTGACACTCCGTCACTGATAAAGGCTGATCCCACAGCAGGGTCATACATAGAGAACCTCAGAGAGCTAAAGCTCTGAGTTAGTATTAGTCTTTCACTGTAACCTGGGGAGTGTGATTACACTGTCAGCAGGGTGCTGATCCAAAATGAGACACTTTATAAACATTTGCCCACATGGCATATCCAACTATGACGATACACTTCATGGTCTCCTGAAAACTGCAGATATGTAGAATTATAAGTAGTAAAGTGGCCAAATGCTGTCATTTGTAATATTTAGCGACTTATACCTGTTTATTTGTGTGTGTGTCTCCCATAGTGGTCGGTGTACATCCGTGCGGCGGTGAGGAAAGAGAAGGGTCTGCCCATCCTCGTGGAGCTGCTGAGGATAGACAACGACCGTGTGGTGTGTGCCGTCGCTACCGCGCTCAGAAACATGGCCTTGGATGTCAGAAATAAAGAGTTAATCGGTACGGCCCTTTTTTCCCCTCTCTTGACTGTCATCTTTTATTTTATCAGTCACTATAATTCACTTTATTTCAAATGGTTCAGAGCCATTGGGTTTGTAGAGCTCAGGGTTAACAGCTGGGGTCTCTTTGGCTTCTCTGTAATGAAGTCCAGTCTCTTATGTTTTAGCCAGTGTGGTAAAAGGGGCTGTTCGTAGCTCTCAGCTCAAAGGAAGATAACTGTCATTTTATTATTATACATTTCCTGGCCGCTCATCATTTTAAATGGTCTAGCAGGCATCAGGCTGCTCTTGCACATTCTAGGCTTGGCAGACGGCTTTTGGGGAACTGTTTATATACTGTATATATTTGTGGGTTTGGGATTGTATTTTATTTATTTATTTTTATTTTTTATTTTTTTTGCTAACTGACTTGCTGAAAGTGACATGCAATTGCAGTTGTGTATGGAGGCTACTCAAAGGGTTGTTCCAAAGTGACTGTTTGATTTTTTTTTTGTTTAGTTTTTTTTTTGTTTGTTTGTTTTGGTTGTTTTGTTTTAGTCTGGTTTGTTTTAGTTTTAGTCTTTTTTGACTTTACTGAAGGTGACATGCAACTCAAAAATGTTGATGTTTTGCATGGAGGCTACTCAGATGGAGGATGTTATTAAACATTTTTGTTTTGCTTAGCTTTGTTTTGTTTTGTTTTGGCCTGGTTGTTTTAGTTTAGTTTGGTTTGTTTTTTGTTTGTTTAATTTTTTTTATTTGTTTTTTTTAGTTTGGTCTGAGTTTTTTGTTGTTTTGTTGTTGTTGTTTTGTATTGTTCAGCTGACTATACTGAAATAGGCAAAGGTTCTGGAGGCTTTTCAAAGGGTCACTTCCAAATAAAAAATGACCAGCTGTCTAAATCCCATCACAAAGGGCCCTTGCTCAACACCATTACAGAGCGTTCGTATAATTCTCACTTTAAAGGGGTCATGAACTGCATTTTTTATTATTTTATAATGTTCTCTGAGGTTCACTTATAATGTCAGTGTGATTTTACATCAAAATAATCATAATTTAGAAGTAATAACCTATTTTCTATCCTGTTTTTGAGCCTCTCTGCAGAACGGTCTGTTTTTATAAGCAGGGTGCATTCAAGACTTGCAAGTAAACACCCACTGCTATTATTGGCTAACAGTTTTGCTTATTAAAATAACAGATGGACGCTGCTATGACATACTCTGAAAATAACATGGGTCATTTAGGTTAAAAACTTATAAATACTCAGTAAATATCAAATGTGCAATAGTGGTAAAAACGCATTTACTCACACTTATGACATTACTGTTGGATCCAGTATAGTCAGACTCAGCACTGCATTCTATTTTACTTTTAGTCTTTCTAAACAGCCTTCATCTGTCTTGTTTAAAAATGAATCCGTAGTGAAGTAAAGCAGACAAACAAAGTGTTTTACTAACGCGATCTGGAGCTCTTTCCTAATTTTACCCATGTTCACACTGGACGCAAGCTGCACAACGTGGCTATAGACAGCAGAACCCATTATAATCAGCGATTCTGTCTAGACTGGATGCGACACGGATTGACAAAACAAATCCCAGACAGTAAACTAATGTCCCATTCTATTTTTGACATACTTCAAGCATTCGCATTCACATCCAATAAGGAAGGCAATTCAAAACTTACACTAAACCGTGTCTTGTAATCTTGTAATTACGTATGGTTCTGTTGATGGAGTAATCTTGCGTTTGCGTCTCTGTAGTATTCTCATACTGGAAGCATGTCAGTGGGCGGGGCTAAACAGGCAGTGGGCGTTGATCTTCTGCAAAGGCTGGCTTTCGCTGCGCTATTACGTCATAAAGTGGCGCATTCCAAAACGAGTCGTTGTATGAGCTTGGTTTCAATAAAAGCTGTTTTTAAACTAACTAGAAAGTTTTGAGGTTTGAAACTTACAGGATGTTTTTATAGTACATTGACCTGCTATATGTCAAAAGATCAAGGGAAATTTGATTTCTCAGTTCATGACCCCTTTAAGAAATCAATTTAGTCATTTCTGCTCATGTGATACCTGGTGAAACATCCTCGCAATTAATTATGTAAACTGAGGGCATTTATTTGTTACTCACAAACCCAAAATGAACCTATTTTCTTGTTTATTTACCTCAAGTGCCGCAAAAGGAGTACACAAGTTGAAATAAATTTGAAATAATGATATAAGGCCAAACTTGATGCAAGTTTTATTTGCTACAAGTGTAAGGATAGATTGTGTATGTTACTGAGGTAACAATCTGATACAATATATCTTTGTGTAAGATGTTCCAAATGTGTACACACAACACAATTAAGCCCTGCACCCTTCAGAGTGCTTACTTCAAGTGCTCTGTCCTTCAGAATGAGTAGGGCATAGTTATGTTCACTTTCAGTAGAATTCGCCCAATATCTTGTCGAGTGGTACTTCATCACGTTTCCGCTGTTTAGGACAAGATTAACATGGAAGAGATGAGAATTTCATCATTTGGCACGCTGCACTGCAATAGGAGAGCTCAGGTTATGCCTCTGAACAGCGAGGACAATGTGTTTTGTGACTTTCATGGTCACTGCTGACTAAGAATTAGCCTTTTCTGTTTCTGTAAGCATACAATGCAGGTAGTTCCCTCATTGTTTACGCTCAGCGCAGAGGTGAAGTTAGTCAAAGTGACTCTGGACTTGTTTAGGATAGTATAATTATACCTCTCCTCCATAACGATATCCACACCTGTCCATAATTAGGTTGGGTTGAGAAAGCTCTTCTATTTCTATTTTGATCTTCTATTTAAGCTTTTTATTTTTTTAGACTAAACCTTCTGTTCAAATAAGCCAAGACTATTCAAAATTCAACTGTCTAAATTCAATTTAAACTCCCAGAATCTCTGAGAGACTAAATTAAGCTTCCATTCTATGTACTATTTCTAAGCCATTCAAATTCATTTAAGCTTCCATTCTAATATTTCTTATCTATCTATCTGTTAGGGCTGGACAATTATAATCATGGCATCAATTTGTTAAAACGTGCTAGCAATATATTAAATCACGTTAAAACATGCTAGCAATGTGCTAGATCATGCTAACAACATGTTAAAATATGCTGGCAATGTATTAAATCTTGCTAACAGTATGCTAGCAATATACTAATCATGCTAAAAACATGCTAGCAACATGCTAATCATGCTAGAAACATGTTAGCAAAATGGCAACATGCTAATCATGTAAAAAACATGCTAACAAAATGTTAATCATGTTAAAAACATCCTAGCAACATGCTAAATACATGCTAATCATGTTAGAAACATACTAATAACATGGATATTATTATTATTAGCAGCATGCTAATTATGCTAGCAAAATGCTAGTGTCATTGCTAATCATGCTAAAACATGTTAACTACATGCTATGCATGCAAGAAACATGCTTATTTGTGGTACTCTCCCATTCACTGCTCTCAACGTTTACCCAACTATGACGACTTCCACTGCTGAGAAACCTGGAAATGTGAAAAACGGTCTATTGTTTTCTCCAAACATGTGTCAGAAGCTTTGAGGTCCTGCAATTGGGAGTTGACCTTGCCTTCATACAGAGATGCAGGTGTTTAGCATTACACAGCTTCTGAATTAGACATATTAATGAGTACATGACACCGCATCACCAGGCTCCGTCTGAATGACAGGAAGTGGTCCGCCGCGGTCCCAGCTGTCACATGTTGACCTGCCACATCAGGTGCTTAATTAGAGTTTGTTTTCTTCCTTCCTTCATCCCATCTCACACTGATTCACACCATTTGAAATTCTCCCAGTGACATCACCGGCAGACTATTGATCTCAGCCGCTAATAAACGTGGCTTCCCTGGTGAGTCTCGTCGTCTCCATGGCAACGGCTCCCCAGTCTCTTTCTGCCGCTGGTTTCAGGCTCCCCGAACAACTGGTTTGCATTTGCCACCTGGAGTCCGCCTAGATTTGCACATCATCCAAAATCATTTTAGATTATGCAGATCACATTGTCTTCATTATACATTGCCATGGAAATGTGCTTCCTGTCTTTGTAGATTTAGCATGTTTCTCAGTTGATTATGCAAAAATAACTTGCATACAGTACATGTGATGCACAAATAAGTTGATATTTTTATCAGATTGCAGAGTCCATATAGAGTACATTTAGACTCTAAATTGATTCGTATTGACAAGTGTGTGCAGTAAACACAGTCTGTGACTGGCGGCTGTTCTCACACTTTGCTTTTTTACACAGTTCAACATGGCCATCCATCAAAAGCTTTTGAGAGTCATGAGCAATAAAATCAAGCAAGGTCTCTCTTTTTGAAACTTCTCCCACAGTCTCTTCCTTTCATCTGTGATTTTTTACATGTTTGATCACTGAATCTATATTTGAGCTCATTTTACATTTAGCTCAGGGATGGAAACTGGGCACATGAAATGCATGTAAATGGCCAATTCAATCCTGCCGTTTGATCACGTATTAAAATAAAGATTGATTGTTTGTGTAAATGAATTTAACAGCCTAAGTTCAAAGCATCAGCCTATATCCTGGAGCTTTGATACTGTATGCTGATAAACAGCACATTGCAAGATTATAAAATTCAGATAAGATTCTTTGGTGCTGGATGCCTTGTTTTGATTTAGATTTTTAACATGAGGTTAAAAGAGAATTAATTTTGATGCATTTGAATTAATTTTGGTTTTGTGTACTTTTGAACCTCATTGACATTTATAGACCCTGAGCTACAGTACAAATGTAATCTCTGTTTCTGCTTTGACCTTTTCTATTTTATAATTTTTCTTGCCTTTTTGTCGCTTTTCCTCTCTCCAGGATCGAGGTTTATGACATTAATCCTAAGGAAAGTTAATCATAACTCAAATCTTTCTGAGAGAGAGGTTTTTTTTTTCCATGTTTTTTATTAAGATAGATTTTTAATTAAATATCTATTTTATATATTTATGTAATTTCATTTTTTTTTATTTTGTGATTATTATATATCTATATATCAATGTTTCTTTTTTAATATAGATAGTATACAATTTAATGGACTCAATGGACTCAACTTAATGGAAATATTTTGTGTATTGGCAGCAGGTTTGCCAGGTCCCAGAAAAATTGACAGCCAAAACCAACTTAAAAACCTACCAAAAGAGACTTAAAAAAAAAAAAGACCAATTTTCCTGCATTCAAGAACAGTTCTCATATGCAGGGATTTAAAAAAAAAAGTTTGATTTTATGTATCCTGTACTTTATATTTTATTTGGAAGATTTTAGTTAAACTACTTTATATGTATTATGTGCATATTTCACTATTTAATCTGTATTTTATATTTATACATGAAGTTACTTAATTATTTTTCTTTCTTTTTTATTTTAATTTTCTTTTTAATTATTTTTGAAGCATTTTTCATAAATTGTTTAAAATATGAAATATAAATATGAATAACACTGTCACAAAATGTTTTTTGCATTAAAACGCATATACACTTCCCAAATCTTTTAAAAATCTTTTTTTCATACATTAAATTAAAATCCCGATTCTGATCTCATGATCATTATTAATAGCCTATATATACTTTCTTCTCTTTGCTTCACTCTTTTTCTTTACACATTCACTCTTGTTTTATCTACAACAATGTGCAATCAATCTAAAATGGTGAACTCAATTAACCTGCCTTGAAGTTCCTGATGTGGGCAAAATATCCAAATTTGGATATTTTCAGTGGAGTTTTTGTGAGTTTCATTGGCTGAATTTTAAACGTGATGTTTAAAATTCCCCAAGATGCTGTTTGAGGCTTCAACATGCACAAAATCAGGCGTAGCAGGAGTGAATGAATGCGGACGCACATTAAGCATAGCATTGGATGAGCTACAGAGTAGTGCGATTTGTAATCGAAATGGCTCTCCAAACGTTCAGGTGGCAAAACTTGAAATAGGAGTGTACTGATGTGGGCACGCGGACCATAATGAGATGTTCTTCAGAGGACTAGCAGACAAAGCTCGGTGGATTTGTTGGAAATGTTTGAAGTTGCGCTGTAACTTTGAGAACCAGCTTTACTGGGCTTGTTTCAAAGGTCCGACATTTCAGATGATGGAGAGGGATTTGAAAAGTTCTGATCCATCATTGAAAGTTTCATCCCAGATTTGATGACTGAAAGACTCATATTTGCCGCCCACCTGCACAAAGGATGAGAAAAGGATGAGAAAAGAAGGGATGTGCTCGACGGACTGGCCTTTAGAGAAATAACTAAGTGTGTGTGTGCGGCTGCAACCAATCGCCTTCCTCTCTCTCTCCAATTTGCAGCCAATCTTCTCATCTCTCACACGCTCCCTCATGCATCCGTTTGGTCATTTTTCCATCTTCCCTTCCTTTATCTGTTTTCTCTCTCTTTCATTAGGAGATTGCCAGAGGTGTCTCGAAGCAAAAGAGCTGCTTTATAATAATGACACTAGAAAATCGCCACTTTATCTTTTCCGTGGCCAAATCCAGCCATCTTTCTATCTCTCCCAGCCGCCACTCCACAAGGTGGCTCTGTTTGAAATTGCTTCCATAGGTCTTCAGAAGATTCTTTTTCTTTTAATCCAATATGACAGACATCAAAGGCGGTAATAGAGAGCGATATAGCGCTTGAAAGCCACGCTGCCGGACGTTCTCTTTTCAAATGGTCTCCACGGTGGCTGATTTCCAATTTAATTTGCTCCCTAACCTTTAAGAATAATTTTGTTTTAAGGTCTGTCTTCGAATGCTTTGTTGTTTGTACTTCTCTTTTATGTCCAAGTCGGCTATTTTCTGCCAATGGGGTTTGAATCTGCTGTTAGCTTCGTTAAAAAAAACCCTCTTTGGATCCATTTAAATGTTATTGCAGGATAAAGGCTCACAGAGATGCTGCCCAAAGCCTTTCACCACTGTGTGACATTTTAAACCAAGCCGAGAACCCTCAGGCCTTCATGGAACATTTTACCAACTCTCTTTGAACTCCGACTGAGCATATTAATGCTCTTCAATTTATTCAGATCCACTATAATATGGAAGTATATAATGCCATTCCCCTCATTATATGCCTTGTCAACCACCTGTACGTGTTCTTCCCAGAGAAATAGTGATGTTTGCAGCTTAAAGTAATAATTTAAGGGGTCGTTTTTTTTGCTAAAACTAAAAATAACCATTAAAGAAAGAAAGAAAGAAAAAAAGAAAGAAAATTACATTAAAGCTGGAAATAAAGTTCAGCCAAATGTTTTTTGATTGTTTGTTTGTTTGTTTCTTTATTTGTTTCCACACTGCAATATATTTAGTCAAATTAAAATCTTTGGGTAAAATGTACAAAATATACATCAGTTATGATTATTATAATGGCTTTGCACTCTCAGAATAATGAAGTATGTACACTACTATTCAAAAGTTTAGGGTAAGTTTGTTTGCTTGTTTGTTTGAAAAAATTATTACTTTTATTCAGCAACATTATAGATAAATTGATGGAAAGACAGTAAAAACTTACATTGTTACTATACATATATAAAGTGCCCTCTAGGGATGTGCCCGAATAGCGAATACGTATTCGGAAAGGCACGGAAAACGAATAATACGTTCTACGGAGCCACAAAAGGGACATGGTTAGCCGCTTGCTAGCAGTAGCCTGTTACATTACAGTACATAAAATTTCACTTACCACATAAACAGAGAGAGGTAACGAGAGTTGACCGATAGGACGATGTTGAATGATTTACAGATCCTGAGCACCACTGACAAACATCTAATCTTGTGAAATGTGTGGTAAGTAGTGCCGCTCCGTGGTTGAGTAGGCTAAGTGTGATCGCGAATCTCAAAAGTGAAAGTAAAAAGCAAACGCGCATTCATAAGTGATTTCAATGTCCCGCATATTAATAACGGCTCCCTGATGCCCGCAATTTATATACAGGATAATTACCCAACGATATAATTGTGAGAGAATGCACTGAAATATATTTTTCTCTTATCTCATATGTATCGTATTTATTCCCTTTACGGTTGCCGTAGTACACACTTTTACCTTTCCGAATACCGGATTCGGATTCGGGGGAATCTCATTGTGAAATAAATGCTTTCTCTAGTTCATATTGGCCACAATTATTGGCACCCAATTATAGCAACGTCCTTTTCCCAAGTTAGCAGCCCTGAGTTTTCGCCTGTAATGCCTGAAGAGTTTGGAGAACACCTAATAAGAGATCAGAGACATTTCCTTCATGCAGAATCTCTCCAGATCCTTCAGATTCACAGCTCCATGTTGGTGCTTCTCCTCTTTAGTTCACCTCACTCATTTTCTATAGGGTTCAGGTCAGAGGACTAGGACAGCCATGGCAAAAGCTTCATTTTGTTCTCAGTAACCCATTTTTGTGTTGATTTTGATGTTTGTTTTGGATTATTGTTCTGATGGAAGTTCCAACCACAGCCCATTATAAGATTTCTAACAGAGGCAGTCAGCTTTAGATTTTTTATCTGTTGGTATTTGAGAGAATCTATGATGCCATGCATCTGAACAAGATGTCCAGGACCTCCGGTAGAAAAACAGGCAAACAACATTAAAGATCCAGTAGTATATTTAACCCGTGGGCATGGGGTACTTTTTATCCCTGTTTGTACTGAACCCATCTGGTGGATTTGCTGCCAAAAAGCTCTTTTTTTTTGTTTCATCTGACCATAGAAACCAGTGTCATTTGAAGTTCCAGTCGAGTCTGACAACTGAATACGCTGGATTTTGTTTTTGGATGAGCGAGGAGAATTTTTCTTGAAACCCTCCTGAACAATATGCGGTGATGTAGGGGCTGTTTGATTTTTTTTGTTGTTGTTGTTTTTTTTGTTTGTTTTTTTTAGGCTTTCTGACCCCAAGACTCAACTAATCTCTGCAGTTCTCCAGCTGTGATCCTTGGAGAGTCTTTGGCCACTCAAACTCTCCTCCTCACCGTGCATTAGGACAATATAGACACACGTCCTCTTCCAGGCAGATTTGTAACATCTTTAGTTGATTGGAACCTCTTAATTATTGCCCTGATGTTGGAAATATGGATTTTCAGTGCTTTAGCTTTCGTCTTACAGCAACTTTCTATTTTGTAAAGCTCAACAATCTTGTTCTGCACATCAGAACTTTGTTTGGTTTTACTCCTTGTGATGGATGATTAAGGGAATTTGGCCTTTGTTGTCTTTATATTTATAATCCTTTGGAACAGGAAGTCATAGCTGGACAATTTCACGCTCCTAGTCTACCTGGTATGCTAAAAAAAATGTAAATATGAATGGGAATATACTTAAGAGATATTTTACTCATAAGAATTTCCAGGGGTGCCAATAATTGTGGCCAAAATGCATTGGAGAAAAACATTTATTTTATCATATGTATATATATATATATATATATATATATATATATACACACACACACAGGTGCATCTCAAAAAATTTGAATATGTAAAACTTTTTTTTTTTTGTAACTTCAAAAAGTGAAACTTTCATATATATTTTAGATTCATTACATGTAAAGCATTTCAATAATTTTTTGTTTTAATTTTGATGATTAGAGTTTACAGCTCATGAAAGTCAAACATCCAGTATCTCAAAATATTAGAATATTTATATTTGAGTTTCATTAAATGACCATCCCTACAATGTAAATTCCGGGTATCTCTTGTTCTTTGATACCACAATAATGAGGAAGACTGCTGACTTGGCAATGGTCCAGAAGACAATCATTGACACCCTCCACAAAGAGGGTAAGTCACAGAAGGTCATTACTGAAAGGAGTGGCTGTTCACAGAGTGCTGTATCAAAGTATATTAAATGCAAAGTTGACTGGAAGGAAGAAATTGGGTAGAAAAATGTGCACAAGCAACAGGGATGACCGCAAGCTTGAGAATATTGTCAAGAAAAGCCAATTCAAACACTTGGGAGAGCTTCACAAGGAGTGGACTGAAGCTGGATTCAGTGCATCAAGAGTCACCACGCTCAGACGTCTTCAGGAAAAGGGCTACCAAGCCACTTCTGAAACAGAAACAACATCAGAAGCATCTTACCTGGGCTAAGGAGAAAAAGAACCGGACTGTTGCTCAGTGGTCCAAGGTCCTCTTTTCGGATAAAAGTAAATTTCGCATTTCATTTGGAAATCAAGGTCTGGAGTCTGGAGGAAGACTGGAGAGGCACAGAATCCAAGCTGCTTGAAGTCCAGTGTGAAGTTTCCACAGTCAGTGATGATTTGGGGTGCCGTGACATCTGCTGGTGTTGGTCCATTGTGTTTTATCAAGTCCAATGTCAGTGCAGCCGTCTACCAGGAGATTTTGGAGCACTTTATGCTTCCATCTGCTGACAAGCTTTATGGAGATGCTGATTTCCTTTTCCAAAAGGACTTTAGCACCAGCCCACCAGTGCCAAAACCATTTCCAAGTGGTTTGCTGACCATGATATTACTGTGCTTGATTGGCCAGCCAACATGCCTGACCTGAACCCCATATGGAATCTATGCGATATTTTCAAGAGAAAGATGAGAAACAGTCGATCCAACAATACAGACGAGCTGAAGGCTCAATAGTGCCTCAGCAGTGCCACAGGCTGATTGCCTCCATGCCACACCTCACTGATGCTGTCATTTGTGCTAAAGGAGCCCAGACCAAGTATTGAGTGCACAAATGAACATACTTTAAAGAACTTGAACTTTTCTGTTTTGCAAATCCTTTTTTTGATTGATCTTAGGAAATATTCTATAAAGTTTCACTCTTTGAAATGTTAAAAAAAAATAAATATACATATATACACACACACACACACACACACACACACACATAAATAAATATATATATATATATATATATTGTGACGGGAGGAGCAAACGACAGACACAGTGGGTGGGGCGTCAGGCCTCGGAGAGGCTTTTATTTAACAGAAATAATAAAATAACGTGTCCAAAGGGGAAAATAGTGTCCAAAATAAACAGGGGATCTGGTGTCCTCGTCGTGCTGTGAGGTTCGTGAAGGAGGGGCAGTGTTCTGGAAGGAAGGGTCCAGGTAAGGGGCGGAGTCCGGCGGCCGCACGCGCTCCCCTCTGAGGACCGGGCGCGAGGGGCGGCGGCTTCTCCAGCGGCTTCTTCCTCCTTCTTGGCCCACGGCGCTCGACGGGATTGAACAGCCCGGCATCCTGGCCCGACGGCCGTATTACGGGTGCGGTTTCGTCCGGACCGCGGGTCCGGCGGCTCACGTCTCTGGCAGCGCAGGAATCCCTCTACGCTCCCTTCCTGGACCCACGAGGACACCAGCGTGCATGCACGGGGAAGAGACCGGTCTCCCGAGGAGAGGCGCGCTCGGCATTTAACAGCAGCGGTGATGAGGCTCTATTCCCTTCAGGTGCGCCTCATCACACGTCGCCAGACCTGGCTGTTTCAGCACCCCTCCTCTCTCACACACCCACTCCCGTCGGGAGCCTGGTGAAGGGCGGCGATTAAGGGACGGGGTGCTGCTGATAATAAGGGGGGAGGCAGCCGACTCGTCACAATATATATATATATATGTTGATAATAATAAGAAATGTTTCTTGAACAGCAAATCAGCATATTAGAATGATTTCTGAAGGATCATGTGACACTGAAGACTGGAGTAATGATGCTGAAAATTCAGTTTGGATCAGGGGAAATAAATTACATTTTAAAATATATTAAAATAGAAAACAGTTATTGTAAAATATAAAAATATTTCACAATTTTTTCTTGTATTTGATCAAATAAATTCATCCTTGATGAGCATAAGAGACTTCTTTGAAAAGCATTCAAAGATCTTACAAACTTTTGAAAAGTAGTGTAAAGTACATTACTATGTATGCATGTATGCAAGCTTAAAATTTAATACTCAAATTTATACAGTATGTAACCCATGTGCTGCTATTTCATGCTGTGGACTCAAACAGATTTTTTTAAAGAATCCACTCTTGCAATATAGCTTACAAGTCAAAACTTGCATATTGCTTTTTTGTCCTTTCTGGAGCTCTTAACTATCGTTGTACTGCATAAAAATTCTTTATATATTTCTACTTTTGTGTTATATAGAAAGAGCATTCAGGTTTGGAATGACATGAATTTGAGGAAAATTACAAACTGAATTTTGCCTTTAATGTCCTTTATGTCGACTAACTTGGTCACCTAGAATTTAGTGTACATAAAAGCAGCAATAACAGAAGGACGCTCTCTCTCTCTCTTTGTAAATGTCTGTGGGTGCGTGTGTATTTCTGGAGCTCATGATGGCCCAGGACCGTGTAGCTGATTGCCTGTTTTGTAGCAGAATGGGCTTTTATAAGCTGGAGGGTCTGCACTTACCTCTGATTACCACTAAGTCCTCGTATTCCCAAGAGCTCGTGGATGAGGCACTCTAGTGAGTCAAGGTTAGCCTTGAGTCATATACAGTCGCCAGATCTCATCGTCGTGTAGCAGAACTGTCCGGCTGAGTCCATAAAGAGAGACTTCATTTATCACGAGGAGTGTGAATGTGTTACTTAAAGCCCTTTTTACTTCTCCACTGTTGTTTTTCGTGCTCAGGCTGACTTTGAGATCTCTGCACAGATGGTCAGAATTAAACCTGTCCAAATTGCAGTAATTCATGTTCTTGAAAATCAGCAGCTTGTACTTGAAGAGTCCTAAGCTCGTGATTACTCGTAATCATGCAATCTTGTTTCATTGTGATCATAAAGCCTAAAACTGGACTGAAAATGTCCCACACTTCACCTGTTTCACCTCTCCATGCCACTCTTCCTCTGTGGGATGCTGATCATGATGCATTTCCTCCTGTTTTTAGTCATATTTGATGCTTCAAATCTTTTTCGACGCTTCAGATTTTATTCTGTAACTTTTCAAAGCGATCAGACGTCTGATTTTATGATTGTGTGTGATTTTAATTGATTTTTTAAATGTTTTTTTAGTCTTTTTTGCTTACCAAGGCTGTATTTATTTGGTAAAAATTACAGTAAAAACAGTAATATTGTAAAATATTGTTGTAATTTAAATAACTGTTTTCTATTTTAATATATTTTAAAATATTTTGTTCCTGTGATGGCAAAGCTGAATTTTCAGCAGCCATTACTCCAGTCTTCAGTGTCACATGATTTTTCAGAATCTTTTTAATATCCTGATTTGCTGCTCAAGAAACATTTCTTATTATTGTCAATGTAGAAAACAGTTTTTGCTGCTTAATATTTTTGTGGAACCCATGATATAATACCACTTAAAAGTTTGAGGTAAGTAAGGATGTTAAAAAAATGATAATAATACTTTTATTTAGCAAGGATGGCCTAAATTGATCAAAAGTGACAGTAAATAAATTTATAATAGTAGAAATAGTAATAATTAAAATAGAAAACCGTTCTTTTAAACTAATAAGTCTAATAATATTTAACAATATTACTGTTTTTACAAGATTTTTGATCAAATAAATGCAGCCTTGATGAGCATATGAAACTTCTTTTTTAAAGCATCTCTGTTTTGCTTAAATTGTTACATTTTCATATTATAGCTGTGTATGTAACTATAAAAATATTACCATAAAATAAATACAATAAAATTATATCGATATTTATATAGTGTGTTGAAGCAGCAGGACATCCATTTATTTCACTTTTGGTGTAATGAAGAGGTCCATTGTTGGAAAATTGGAGATTGGATGAACAACAAGAGATGATATCACTGATCAATAATTTTACCAGGTTTTTATTATTCAATAAATATCATGTTTTTCCCACAGTTCGTTGTTCAGAGAAATCTCACATCTCATTGGACTGCCTCCATATTTTCAGCTCACGCAAGACAGACTATTTTGCCTGCGGGTACAAGATAAGGAGACACCAATTAACTGGAAGCTTATTGGTGATAAAACGGAGTTCTTCTGCAGTATGCTTCATGTAGAAAATGATGTCTGTGTTTCTCCTTCGGAGACCATTTGGAATTAGTGGAAAGAATTGAACAGCCTTAGATTAATTTCATTAGCTGTGTGCTTCTGTGATAGAATAATAGGGTGCCAGAAGGAGAAGGACTCTTCAGCGTTTCAAAGGTCAAAATATTGGAGCGCTTGGATGATTAAAGTGGCAGCACGAAATCTGGAAAATACTCTGTTGCAAACTAGTTTCTTGTTCTTCTTGAAGTTGGATGGCTACTTCACAGAAATGTCCTGTAGGCTTGTGTTCGTACACCAGTTTTATCATTAATACAGATGTCCACATAATAGCATTTCATGTTTTGTTCTCATTTAAATGTAAAAATTCACTGGAGCTGCAAAACAACAACAAAATGAAAAATGTAGACACTTGCAATTTTTGCTACTGGGCTTCCCTTAAGCTATTTACATTTCTCCAATGCAGAACTAAATGTGTGCATGGTAGGTGATTCTAGACCTTAGAACTCCTTAAGTGCAAGCAACAAATATATATTGCTCTATTTTGGCATGGCAGTACCAATATTTCTGTTGTAGAGATCACAGTAATGCAAGAATTTCTACAGTCCCTTCACTGGCCCTTTGCAGGCCTGTGGAAGGAACTTGTCAGAGCAGCATTGAAAATTCACACATAGGCCCTACCTAGAAGTGATGACATCATGTATGAGCTATTATATTGGTGTTAATTGTATGGTGGAGATTTAGTCTTCTCTTAAATACTTTTTCTCTTTATTTCTTTATCTTTTAAGTTTTCTAGCATATAACACATATACAGTATCTTAGATTGTGGCTTAATATTTCATAATGTGACATCCTGTCTCACAGTGGGACTTTATATCTCAAAGTTTGGCTTAATATCTCATAATGTCACATACTATCGCACAGTGGGACTTTATCTCATAATATGGCTTTTTATCTCACAATATGACTATATCTCATTATTTAAATGTATACATCACAATTTAAATGTATATCTCACAGTGTGGCTTAATATCTCATAATGTGACTATATCTCACAGCATGGCTTAAGTAAGGGATAATGTACATTGACATGATTATACACAGAATCAAGTATTCCACAGAGCCGTGTAATAATATCTCATATCTCAATATCTCACAATATGACTTTACAATATGACTTTACATCTCAAAATGTGACTGTTTCTTACAGTGTGGCTTAAAATCTTACAATATGACTTCATATCTCATTATGTGGCTTCATATCTCATTATGTGACTTTATATCTGAAAATGTCGATTAATATCTCATAATGTCCTTATCTCACAGTGGGACTTTATCTCATAATATGGCTTTTTATCTCATGGTGTGACTATTTAAATGTATATATCACAATTTAAATGTAGATTTTTGTGGATTAATATCTCATAATATGACTTTGTCTCATAATGTGACTATATCTCACAGTGTGACTTAAGGAATAATGTACATCCATCTCATTATGTTGCTTTAAATCTCACAGTTTGAATTTATATCTCATAATGAGGTTTAATATCTCATAATGTGACTTTTTATCTCACATTGTGACTATCTCACATTATGATTTTTTATTTTTATTTTTACTTATCTTAACATTTAACCTTAACTTAATCTCTCATAAGTCTTGATTCCTTTTGACTGCATGTGGATCAATGTCGTTGTTTCAGGCGGTTGTAATTCCAGGGTAGTCCTCCTTTGTATGACATTAAAAGTCTGTGTAAACAAACATTATATTTGCCGCTTTGATGTGGCTTCTGTGTGGACTAAAACCTCTCTGGGCAAATTTAACCATAATATAACTGGCTCATAATGCCGCGAGGGGGTGTCCCGTACACCACTGGGTAAGAAAAGAGCACTCAACATCCTGTAGCGATCATTGCGCTTGTGATTGCCTGTTAATATCACTTAGTGTGTTACGGCACATATTTGTCTGATGTTTCACTGACACAAACACATAAACTCAAGAATCATATTGTTTCTCCCACTGGTCAAGTTCTTTTTTCAGTGCTGTTAAGTGTTGCCAAGTCTGTTTAAATTACGCATCCCCTGCTGTTCTTTTAATGTCAGAGTTTTCTAACTTTCTCATATTTTCTTTCCTTTGTTCAAGTAGTGTGAGTCATATATCCACGCTGCAGTCAGGATAACACCCCCTCCATAGAAATCCAGTGGTGCTTAAACTGACACATCTGACACTCTTGAATTGTTGCAGCTCCTGCATTATTATACTCTAGATTAAGAATAAATTGTAGCACAATAGTCATACTGACTGTGAAAAATGTCATCCTGACTATCATAATTATTCCAGCACTAATCACCATATTCTCGTATGCTCTATCTTTTGTCTTTGTCTAGGTAAGTATGCCATGCGGGATCTGGTGCACCGGCTCCCTGGTGGAAGCAATGCTAGCGGAAGCAGCGGGGGTATGGCAAACAGCACAGCGGGTAAAACCATGTGCGATGACACCGTTACGGCTATATGCTGCGCCCTACACGAGGTTATCACCAAGAACATGGAGAACGCCAAGGCCTTACGAGACGCCGGTGGCATTGAGAAGCTTATCGGTATTGCTAGGAGTAAAGGAGACAAGTAAGTTGTCTTTTTTTTTTTTATTTTAATAATAGGCTTGCATCTTTTCACTAAAATGGCCTGAAGTGTGCGCTAAACATTATACCGTGGCTTTGTTTTTGCTTGTGTTTTTGTGGATCCTGAAGCCAGCCAGTTATTTTGTTCACCAGAAACTGTGCATTGCTCTTGGAGACATTTTATTTTCCAGCTACACAGTTCTACTTTTATTCCAGCACCTTTTAAAAGAGATGAACTGTATGAGTCAGACCTCAATAAGCATTTCATGAGCTTCAAGGCCACATTGTCTACAGATGTTCGGCTACATTATATATACATCTGCAATGCACCCGGCATGAGTCGCTTATTCAATGCCTGCTGAACTGTAATGAAAAAAGCAAACGTGGAGGAAGAACACATACACTTTTGCCATAGCTGACAAAAGGAGCTGATGTTTGATTTGCTGCATCCTCGAGAATAAACCTAAATCACGAGGATGTATGTAACAATGATTTAACAGAGTTAAGGGGAGTTATCTGCCATGACAATGCGGAAAAATTCTCCCTTAACTTGGGTAAAAACCACTGTAACACAGCCTTGACACTGGCTTATTGGTTTTTTGAATCACGAGAAGATATACAGAGTATTCCAGATGAGACTGAAAACTTCTGTAATTTAAACCTGGAAGTGAACAAAATTTTATTTTATTTTATTTTCTGTTATTTTATTATTTTGTTTTATTTTATTACTTTTCTTATTTTATTTTATTTTATTTTATTTTGAGCAATGGTGTGCACAGACACACAAGAAATTTTGTTGTCTGCATAGAGTTTCTGGAAACCACAACAGATTCCTTGAGTTTGTGTACACAAATTTCTCATTCTCAAATAAAATAAAATGTAATCACTTTGTTTAGTTTTATTTTGTTGTTTGATAACCTCTAAGCAGCATTATAGCATAACTAAAAAATTTATAAAAATGGGTAACACTTTAGTAAAGGGACCAATTCTCACTGTTAACTAGTTGCTTATTAGCATGCCTGTTATTAACATAATGGCTATTTATTAGTACTTATAAAGCACGTTTTCTACATGACCATATTCTACATCCCTAATCCTACCCAATACATAAACTTAAATAACCTTACTAACTATTAATAAGCAGCAAATTAGAGTTTGTTGAGGCAAATGTTGTAGTTAATGGTTTGTTAATAGCGCAACCAAAAAATGTAGTATTATTTTATATATTATTTATTTGTTTGTATGTTTGTTTGTTTTATTTTTTTTTTTATTGTGCCCCCATGTATAGATTTGGCATATTAAAGGGGTCATATGACGTTGCTAAAAAGAACATTATTTTGTGTATATGGTGTAATGCAATGTGTTTATGCGGTTTAAGGTTCAAAAAACACATTATTTTCCACATACTGTACATTATTGTTGCTCCTCTATGCCCCGCCTTTTTTGAAACACGTCGATTTTTACAAAGCTCATCGTTCTGAGAAGTGAGGCGTGCTCTGATTGGGCAGCTATCCAGTGCGTTGTGATTGGCCGAATACCTCAAGCGTGAGACGCAAATGTTACGCCCCTTAACGTATTGTGATGCCGTGTCCTGGTGCGATGAGACTAAAACAATAAAACCAACTATAAACGAGGCATCTGTTGCATCCAGTGGAGACATAATTACTGATTATAATGACTTATACTGTCTTTTTACGCGTCGCGTTGCATCGCGCCACGTAAACATTACCATTTCTGCATTTGTGATCGGAGAAACGACATACAACAAGTACTACTCTACACAGCTCAAAACTCGCATTTGAATAGTCAGTGGCAAATTCTTTAAATATGAAAACATACTTACAGGCTGTGAGTCAGAAGCGCCAAACTGTCCTTGCAAAGTTGGAATTGCCCCACTTTATAGAAACAGTCTTTGAGCACAGCTGGCAGGCTACTCCCACGTTCAGAAAATAGTCCTCCATAAAATGTGCTGCACACACTCTAATATTTGGGTTGAACTGTTCTGAAACAGTGTTGTAAATACAACTTAACCACTGATTTCTAGTTGTGTTCTCTTTTGGAAGCCCAAACAAAGTAGTTTCGCTTTCACAATGAAACACACAGCGTCTCCAGGACATGGCACCGGCGGCATCAACAACACTACAGCGAGAATAAAAGTCCCGCCCTCTTTCTTTGCGTATACATTAGGGCGGTGTTTTGCAAATCTCCCCACACCGTGACTTAGACATGTGGGGGCGTGTTTGAATGAGCCGTTTTAAGGGGCGTGGTCGAGTCTTAACTTTTATAAAGAATATCTCTTTGGTTTTGAGACTTTAGTCTGTGCAACTTTAGGGATCTTATCTATGCACAAACAGCTTGTAACACTCCAAAGAGAAAGGAAAACTTGAAATCGCATCATATGACCCCTTTAATATAGATGTGTTCAGTTGCAATACATGGCATGTTATTACATGCAACAGGTGTTTCAAATGTGCTTCATCCAATCATATTTTATAATAATCATTCATTGATCAAGCCTTTCTCTATGCTGCTTGCTTTAGTCTCTAAGAAACACCAAGTGTAGGCAGCCTGACAGTGAGTGAGTGATGACACTGTCAAAGACATTAGTCCGACCCTCATCAAACTGACACTTCATGCGACTGCTTTATATCCCCATCAGCTATTCATACACTGTGCCCACCCCATTGGAGCCAATATGGCGATGACAGCTGCTTCCAGTTTCCTGCTGAGAGGTTATCAAAGGGACAAGGCACTTGGGTGCTTGTTTGTCTGGATATAGCACAAATGCAACCGGTTGATTTAGTATCGGCACGTAGCAGCAACCAGTGTGCTTGTTCTGATATGCATCATATTTGATAACTTTTGTGATTTGAAGTGGATTGATTTAGTGCAGATTGTGATATGTGCTCAACACATCATGCATGGCATAGCAAAATAATAAACTCACTGCTCTTGGCTGTAATTTTTTTTAAATGAGCTATTTAAAAATAAACAAAAACAGAAACTGCTTCTATAAATGTATTATATTATATGTATTTCCATTTGTGAATTCTGCACTGATGCAAACTTCACAGCAAATCTGACAGACTTTGCAGACTTACATTGCCAAAATGAGGGGTTTAATTTAAGACAAGCCTGAGTCAACTGAAGATCTGAGCGTGTTAAAATCCATCTTGAAAGATGAGGGGAGGGACAAATCAAACATACAGCTCCACCTCTAAGAATCCATTTTGTCACTTTTGCGAGGAAATGATGAAGGATGAGCGGCATTCATTTCCTCTATTAAAGCCATGTTCACTCAAGGACAGCAAAGATTTTCCTCTAACTTCATTTCAAGTGGCAATTGTAAATTGTTCCATTGTGTCCTTTGAGCTGAAATGGATTGTCTCTGCTCGGCGGAAGACAAAAGACACAGCTGTTCTATCAAATCAGCTGAAGTCAAACAATTTGTGTCATTTTTGAGAACCAAGGGATTGTTTCTTTTGTTTGTGGCGCATTGTAAATCATAACAAAAGCTGCTGTCTGTGTGAGATGTTTGCACAGAAAGCAGAGAAAACACAGTCACGGCATCAAATGCTTCCGCAGGAACAGTCATCTGAGCAACAATGTACCAGGATTGGATTTTCATTTTCCTCTGTTATGTTTTGGTTTTGGCATTTTGATCTTAGAGTTAGGATTTTTGTAAACATTTTACCATTAAAATGTGTTGTTTTAGATGTGTCACTGTTATACTGATGTGCTACATATAGATATACCAACACTGTCTCACGACCAATTCATATGTATTTTATGCGGTGAAAATACATATGAATTGGCCAGTGGCAGGTAGGTTTAGGGGTGGGGTTAGGGGTAGCTCATTCATTAGAATTAATACGTAAATACTCATAAAATACGTACGATTTAGCAAAAATTTGTAAAATATGTACGAATTGCCATGAAATCGGGTTGGATATACAGGAGAATTGGGTTTAACTCTGGCTTGTGTGTTCGGTTCATACAACACGCAATAGATCCAAAGAATTATTTTTCTGTGATGTCATCCATCAAAACATCAAAAGTACACTACTATTCAAAAGTTTGGAATTAGTAAGATTTTTTCTTCTCTTATGCTTACCAAGGCAAAAATACAGTAAAAGCAGATTAAAACAAAATAAGTTAAAATAATTTAAAATAACTGTTTTATATTTTAATATATTTGAAAATGTAATTTATTTCTGTGATGGTAAAACTGACTTTTCAGCATCATTACTCCAGCATCATTTCTAAAAACATTCACATGATCCTTCAGAAATCATTCTAATATGCTGATTTTCTACTCAACAAACATTTCTTAGTATTTTCACTGTTGAAAACAATTGTGCTGCTAAATATTTTTTGTAAAAACTATTTTTTACAGCATTCTTTTATGAATAGAAGTAAATAAAAGTAAAATAAATTTCTGGAAATCTTACTGACACCAAACTTTTGGTTAAAGTAAGTAGTTTTTTTTTTTTAATTGCATTAGAATTTTTTAAATAAATTACTTTTAATTTTATTACTATTATTTTTAATAATTCTCCTTTTAATAAATTAAGAATAAATTTTAAAAATAAACAATAATATAAATGTTTTAATATATGGTTTAATATATAACAATTTCATATATTTATTTGATAAAATAATTTACATCTTCCAGTAATATGCTTTTAAAATGTTATCAAATTTTAACAGATAATAATGAATGACTGTTGAAACATATGTCCATTTATTACTGTTGACTCTACTTGTTTCTTTTCTTCTCTCTCTCTCACACAGACACTCACCTAAAGTGGTAAAGGCAGCATCTCAGGTTCTCAGTAGCATGTGGCAGTACAGAGATCTCCGGAGTCTTTATAAGAAGGTAGGAGACCTGCTTCCACTCACGACAGCTGTGTCCCACTTCATCTGTCCCAACCTGAGGAATTCATTTTGCATGCTAACTGATCTCCCACTCCCACACGATTGTTGCAACTTTTAGAGAAAATAGTTTCCAATGAAAAAAACTGGAGAAGTGTTTTTGTACCCCTCCTCCCTGACAAATATGTGTGACCCACAATTTATTCAGCACGACACCTTGTAGCCGACTGAAAACATTAATCCACAGTGACTAGCAATGCATGCTCTATTGAGCAGTAACGGCCAGCCTGAAGAGATATTTCCATTCAATAAATACTTGTTGCACTTTACTATTGTGTGTATCCGTTCAGACATCTCCTTTGCAGATTATTGAGGCAAACTTTGGCCTTGGCTAGCGCTGACTGCATTCAGAACGTATTGTATGGTCTGAACAGCATAGTGAATAGACTGATGTGAGGAGACCTTGTATGAATGTTGCCATATTTCAGCAATTAAAAGCAGATTTATTTTCATTTCCAAACCAAACTTTTTTTTTAGCTAGTGCTTGAGGGCTTTGAATAGACAATGTGCTCATGAAATTAAATTTAATTAAGAACAATAGGAATTAACCTATTTACATGTAGCCAGACCTCTCGTGTTGCATTCAAATAATGAGCAGCCAAAGTAGTGTTAAACATTAACAAGGTCAAACCAAGCCAAAATATTCCCAAATGAACTACTAGTAAGAGCGTGAGAACACAAATTTTGGGTTGTGACAGACCACCGTCCCCCACAAGCACTAGAAGCCTCTAGGATGCGACAACACACTGTTCCCCTTCGCTGAGCAATCTCCATCCTGACAGATACGATGCTGGGTGGTGAGGAATGTCCCAGACCGAGCTCTATAATGTGTCGTTTTGCCCACTTGGCTCTGCGGAGAAGGCGTTGAAGAATTACAGCCCACGGAGACGGCGATGGATGCCATGCTGACCTTTAGAGATGAGAAAAGGCCAAGAGCCGACTGCCTGCACCGCTGAGATGAGTTTAGAAGTGTGTCTGAGGAAATAGAGGAACTGTGTCGGAGAGCGAATTCACAATGCCTGTTTGAAAATGTCTGTAATGATATGTAATTATGGAAGTTTGCGAGTTTACCCCGCTGAGCTCGTCGTTGTCAAAACCAATGTCGAATTACGAGCTCTAATTTCATGTGCACATACTATTAATTACCCTCTCTGTCTTTTTTAAATATTTAGAGGGTTCGACGAAAAGGTACCATCCATGTGTAGATTATAATGAAAGAGAGTAATTAGATAGAACGCCGATTCCCATTATGCTAGCTGACTAAATATCTATAAATAATATTGAACAAAAGACCACAGTGGCGTTGTGTTCGTATGCCGCCTTGAGGCAGGTTATCGAACAGCTGCTTTAGCTGACGCAGATAAAGTGATGAGGTCAAGGACATGGAGGACAGCCAGAGCTATAAATGCATCGTCAGAGAGGCCGAAGTTGTTAAATCTACTCTAATGCTTATTATATACACTTCTCTGATTGATTTTCGAGGGACAGAGCTCTATGGATCCCTCTTGCACTCTTTCCAGCCCACTCCAGGCTGGTTTTGCAAAGATTTTTAAAACCTCCCACAACCTAACCTGTTTCCTCCAACCCAGCTGAGCCCTGGAAATGTCACCGGGGATGGTATTAAGCAAAGGGCAACAAGAAAGAGATTGCTATTATTAACATTTGCAGAGGCCGTCTCTCATCTCATGAGTGCATAATGACAGTTGTTCCACGTGGATGTGTCTTTCTCTCCCTCCGTTGAAACGAAAGGTGTCAATTGGATGAGTCGGGCCACCTGAGGCGCGATTCTTTGTGTTTTGGGTGGTGTGATGGATGAAACTGAGAGAGAAGAGGGAACACAAGAGGGGAGGAAAGCGAAAACAAGAGGTTTGGGAAGCCAGACACCTCCCAAGGCTGTGAACAATGGCCTCGTGCCCAGGAAGCATCTGTGATCTTTTGGTTTTGATGCTTCTAGCTAGGGGTGGGCGATATGGCAAAAATATCATATCACGATTTTTTTTAGAAATATCACGATTTCACGATTTTATCACGATTCTTTGTCATGTTAGTTTTATTTTGTCTGAGCAGTGCAGCCAAAATAATTTCCCTGTTATAAAGACAAAGCCTTTCAAGGTGACAAAATATAAATAAGAATGGTGGATATTTAGGCCAAAGTGGACGAAGATAAAAAAAATCTTTGTCATTATTTTATCTTTGTTATTAAAAATAAGAACAAAGATACACATTACAAATACACATAATATACAAATAAAACAAACAGTGCTTTATTTCAGGTACAATAGGCATATTTAGCATTAGCATTCAAGAAATTGAATGAACAAATACAAAAATAAAACATATATAGATTGATTCCTATTAAAGCAGCTGTATTTTATTTTTTCTGTCAAGAGTAGCGAGTTATTTTTCTCTCTTTGCGTTTTTTTATTTAAACATTAAAGAATAAAAATTCTGTCATCTGTTTGTCGATTCTGTCGTAGTGTTTTATATTTATACCATCATTTACTCACTCAAAATTAGTTTTAAACCTGAATGAGTTTCTTTCTTCTGCTGAACATAAATGCTATTTTGAAGAATGTGGGTAACCAAACAGTTGCTTGTCCACAGTGACTTCCATAGTATTTTTTTCCTTCTATCAAATTCAATGCGGACCAGCAACTGTTTGGTTACCCACATTCTTCAAAATATCTTCTTTTGTGTTCAGCACAAGAAAGAAATTAATACAGGTTTGGGACAACATGTGAGTGAGTAAATAATGACAGAAATTAAATTTTAGGGTGAACTATCCAGTCGGCAGCATGTTTAGTTCTGTTCCTTTAAGACCTGCACACATCTAATATACAGGCACGCATCCGTTTGTCTGAACTGTTTACTTTCATTTTAGACATAACCAGCTGAGTCTATACATAAACCTTGTGTGTTTTGACAGTATTAGCGCAAAAGATAACTTAGTTCAGTAATCAGGCGCTGTTAGACAGGCTTTTAAGTGTGCGCGCTTCAGGTGTACGGGCTCAGAAAAAGCGCACGTCAGACCAGCGCGTGAATGAAACATTTAACCGGCAAGGCTTTAAAACACAGGCAAATAATGTACTTTTGTGATTGCAAATAAGTGCAGTGTCCCGTGAGAGTAACTCTACCGCTGAGTTAACACTGATGTGAATGTATGTGGCGTTGTACAGTATATAGAGACAGAGGCACCAGAACTGCAACTGAAAGAATGTGCACTGTAGCACGATACTACGATATTTCTCCAAAAGCAGATCGTGGAGACATTTTTATCGTCCACAATCAAAAATCGTCATATCGCACACCCCTACTTCTAGCCAGTATTGGAGGAAGTTGTGTGTTGTGGAGTGTAACAGTCTTAAATAATATAATTAGTTCTGTGTGTTCTGTATGCGTTATTTTCCATTGGCTTCATTTTATAATTTCATTAGAAAGTAATACATTTAAATTATTAATTTTGTACAATTTTTAGAAAATATTTTATATTTTATTTTTTAATATATATCAATTATATATATAATATATATATATACACACACACACACACACACTGCCATTCAAAAATTTGAGATCAGTAAGTTTTCTGAAGAAGTTTCTTATGCTCATCAAGGCTGCATTTTGCATTTATTTGATCAAAAATACAGAGAAAAAACTGTAATTTTGTGAAATATTATTGCAATTTAAAATAACAGTTTTCTATTTTAATATACTTTAAAATATAATTTATTCCTGTGGAGCAAAGCTGAATTTTCAGCATCGTTACTCCAGTGTTCAGTGTCACATGATCCTTCAGAATTCATTCATGCTGATTTATAATCAGTAATGGAAACGGTTGTGCTGCTTAATACTTCTGGGACCTGTGATACTTTTTTCAGGATTCTTTGATTAATAAAAAGTTAAAAAGAACCATGTTTATTCAAAATAGAAATTTTGTGTTACAATATACACTACTATTCAAAAGTTTGGGGTTAGCAAATGTTTTCTTTCTTTTTTTTTTCTTTTTTTTTAAGAAATTAATACTTTTATTCTGCAGTGTTAAGTGGATAAAAGTGATAGTAAATACTTATACTGTTAGAAAAGATTTCTAATTTGAATAAATGCTGTTTTTAAATTTTTATTCATCAAAGAATCAAAGAAAAAAGTATCACATGTTCCAAAAAATATTAAGCAGCACAACAGTTTCAACACTGATAATAAATCAGCATATTAGAATGATTTCTGAAGTATCATGTGACACTGAAGACTGGAGTAATGGCTGATGAAAATTCATCGCTGCGTCATAGAAATAAATTATATTTTAAAGTATATTAAAATAGGAAAACATTATTAGAAATTGCAATAATATTTCAAAATATTACAGTTTTTCTGTATTTTTGATCAAATGAATTCAGCCTTGATGAGCATAAGAGGTTCCATTTAAAAAAACATTAAAATTACTGATTACATATAAAATAACATTACTGATCCTAAACTTTTGAACGGCAGTGCATATAAATATTATATATATATATATATATATATATATATATATATATATATATATATATATATATATATAATTTATTTATTATTAGTATATTTATATATTGTTTAAAATATATATTTTAAACATTCTCTTTGTGTTTTAGACTAAATGATTCTGAATGATTTTATATTTCACAAATTTATTGTTTGAGTTTGTGCATTTATGCTCTAGGGAGGATCAAATGTACTGTAAACAGATTTTGAAAATTGCTTTTTAAAAAGGTTTTTGGCCTATAATGCATAAATATTTATAATTTTGCATAATAAAATGAATCTAATTCATATAAATTTAAAGCAGTTGATCTACTTAGACAGAAATCTTTGAAGAAGTGCAGACGGCTTCCAGCTCCATCTACTAATAAGGTGTGTGTGTTTGTGAGAGAGCCCAGAAGCGCTTGGCTTGATTTACTCAGTATGACGTAGAGCCAGACTAAGATGAAGTGAAGTTCTAGCCTGAGAGAAAAGAGAAGTTGCTTATGCCATTGATCTTGAGCCTGAAGCCTCACTCATGTTGTGCTGAGAGGTGTTGCATTCAGCCTGGCAACCTCCTGGGATGCAATTCCACAGTCATCCCTCCCCAACGCTCTCCACGAGGAAGTATCAGGGTAGTCAATTGCCTCAGCGACCCAAGGGAGCCAACGCAGCAAGAGCAACGCTCCTGGCTCCATCCGCCTCTGGGAGTATAATAATGAGCGCTTGCCATTGGCTTGCTTCAGTGCACATTTTTTTTTCTGTCTGACTCTTAAGCAGCATTATTGAGGAATCGCGGGTCGGCAGGTTGCCATAAATGACTCATCTTTGCATGGTCTGCTTGGTCTTTTCAGTCTTGGTCTGAGTCAGAATCAGTCCTGTAATGGTGCTTCATGCGTTCAATTGGAATTAACTGAATAAATTAAGGCTTTTGGGTTTAAAAGATGCATGTGCATTTACGGTTCACCCTTTTTACACCCCAGGAACAGTTGCCTTAGCACAAAAGTCCCATCAATTCAAGCACATTATTCTCTCAGACCTGATAAAGAAGAAAGAAAGGATTTAGGAGACGTAATGAACGCAGAAATATTCTTTAATCACATTGAAACTCAGTCTTCCCTGAAAGTATTGTTTTCAAACGGCAGGAACGTCTTCAAAAGGAGTATCCATCCTTACTGGTATCTTTATTGCACAGCCAGCCCAAACGCCAATCATCATAAAGAATAAAGGTAAAAGTTTTCATTTCTTTCTCAAGTGGGAACCTGAAAGTTTAAGTAACACTTACAACAGCGTAAGTAAAAGGAAATGACAAACTCCCCTACTGAAGAGGTCTTTAGGCGACAGGCGACAAGTACCGTTTTTCCCTCGTTCCATGCCTCTCTTCACGCCCCTCGGAGCCTTCAGATACCTGTCCAATGTCATTATTTGCAACAGGCACATTAGGTGGAGAGCGGTGGTTTCTCCTGCCAGAGTTTCTGCCGTGTTGAGAAAGTAGGGCAGCTTTGAACTGCACAGAGTCGGAGGGACCGACCGTTTGATCTATTCCTCACCTTTCCAACAAAAGCAATGTCACGGAGGGGCAAATGGGATGTCAAGGGTAGTGTTCTGTGTCCCTGTTAGAGAGCTTGTTCAGTAGACTGCAAGTTTTCGGATGTTCTCCTTGTTTCTTTATTGTGTATTTGTAGCCTGCTAGCACAGATCTAGCTAGCAGAACTTGAGTTTCTTCATTGACCCATTCCGATTTCTGTAAGATTTAGGAGTTTTGTAATAGGATGAAATTGTTTTCTGATTTGGTGGTTTTACATTCGTACTCTGCTCTGCATTAACAGCCACATGAATCAACTGTATGAATCATTAGATCTTTATTCAGTGAGAGTGGGCTTATTTATAACCTGATACATGCTCAATATCTTATTCCATCCAGTCTGAGGATATCTAACATGTTTGATATTTTGAGGAAATTTTAGAGCACATATTGTATTAATTTGTCACTCGTCATCAAGTTTGTGATCCTCAGTCGTCTAGTATATGATGCCCAGTTTTTCCTCTTTAATTATTTGCAAAGTCGGCAGTGTATAATTCCTAGTGTTTTAAAATCTGCTCAGATTTTAAAGGGCTCCTATTATGCCCCTTTTTACAAGATGTAATATAAGTCTCAGGTGTCGCCAGAATGTATCTGTGAAGTTTCAGCTCAAAATACCCCACAGGTCATTTATTATATCATTTTGAAAATGCCTATTTTGAGTGGAAGCAGAAACGGGCTGTTTTCGTGCATCTCTCTTTAAATGAGCTGCTGCTCCCCGCCCATTTTTTCAGAATAGGGCTGTGCCTTTACAGCTCGTTCCTCAGATACTCTGCTAAAAAACATCTTTTTGGTACTGATTATCATGTCTATCGTGCTGAAATCATGCGTTTTAAACTATTAGTTTAAACTTCTGCTATATGGTTTCTGAGCGCGCACATCCAAAGCACACGCACAGAAAGCGGCTGTCACACAGCATGTGAGTACTAAACTCACTAAAGTTCTCTTTCATGTCTTATTGTGCTTAAACTGTCAAATACACATAAGTTTATGTTAAAAACACATAAGTTACAAAAACACAGCTGGTTATATCTGTGATGGTAAACAGCCAGAAATAAATCGCATGTATATATTAGATCTGTGTATTAAGAGTGGTTGCGTACACGCACTGCCAACACACATTTATGTTCAAATAACGTAAAAGTGAATTTTGCATAATAGGTGCCCTTTAAAAGCTGTGTAGTGTATTTCAGCCTTTAGTTGTTCTTTTTAGTATTGTAATATGTGACCGTATGCTCTCGGCACACTCAGCAGACTCATTGATTGATGTTCACAGTGATGTGTCACAGAGCCATTGGCCAATGGCTTTAGTTTATCTCCTCCATCAGCCTTTCAGGTTGCTTCAGTCACACATCAAACAGGCTTTCTTCACAGCCACTGATTCCAGATCATTCATCCATTGATTTCTGTACCTCCATCCGCCCATTGATTTTTGTAATGACTCCACACTAGGAGGCCCTAAACTAAACTGACAGAATAACAGTGGGCTAATGTAGCGTACATAGATATTGGATGTTGTGTTGCGTGCCCTCGTCTAGTAGATAAAATAAATGAATATATGCATTATTCTAAACTTTTCTCTGTCTCTTTCTTTATTTTTCTAGGATGGCTACTCGCAGTATCACTTTGTTGGCTCTGCCTCAACAATAGAGAGAGACAGACAGAGACCGTACTCATCCTCACGCACTCCGTCAGTATCTCCGGTCCGGACGTCCCCTAATAACCGATCAGGTGAGTATACGTATTTATCTTTCTCAACAATGACAATTTATACATTTTGATCTGAAGTGCTGAAATAGTGAGTCCCTGTCCATGGTCCTGAAGTCCAAGATCTTCAGTCTGGATTTAAAACTATTTCAAACAGCAGGTTGATTCTCTCTTTAACCCTGATAGAATCCTATTAAACTGATGGGGATTTCTCAGTGCATCCTGGGACTCAGGGTTAATGATCCATACTACTATTGGAGTTAGTGGATTCATGGCCGGCTGGTTGTGCCTCTAATACCTTTTGCGGTGGACTTAGCATCTCGCTGAAGCAGAAAAGTACTTTTCCTAGATTCAGAGTTTGAGAGGACCGTTGGCGGTGGAGGTTGAGCAGTAGAAGAGATTTTTTTATTATTATTATTTTTTTAGGACTAATGGGTCTTTAAATGGCTGGAAGGTGAACAGAGTGATGAAATGAAGTTCTTTCTTCCTTAATGCAAAATTTAAGGTGTTACATTAAATTTTGCATTGAATTCCTTCTCAAGCCATTTCTGATCTTATCTGTGATGAATATATAGCCAGTGTTATCCTGCAGTCTTAATGTTTTTGTTTTTTTTCATAATATAATATTAGTGGTCAACCGATATTGTTTTTGTTTTTGTTTTTGTTTTTTGACGGCCGATGCCGATATCTTAGAAAGTAGGGTGGCCAATGACCGATATAAAGCCGATATATTACATATTTTTTATTTTGACTTATAATTTATCATTTTTAATAATAATTTATAATTACAATTTTTATTGAATTAATATTTAAGAAATGTGAAATAATTTGAAAATGAGTTTAAAAATCAATGTATAAATTAAACATACTTTAGATGACAACTTCTTGATTCTGTAATTTTATTACAGTATTTTTCACAAATAAAGAAATATTTTAAAATACATAAAAAGGAAGTAAATACTGTAATCCACAGGGCACTCAGTAATCTGGGAAGTTTGTGTGCATTGGGAAACTTTTTTTTTTTCAACTGAAGCAATATAATATAGCAATAATATTAATATTATTCTATTATAATAATATTATTCCCAAAAAACAAAACCAGTCAGTAATGATATTGATTCTGACAAACCTTAGCTACACAAAATAGTGATTGGTTTGATTTTAACGTGACTGAAAATAAAATTTTGGAGTTAAATCAGATGTTTATTCATATATTCAGTAAAGGATTCATTAGACCAATTTTGTCAGGGTGATTCATTAAAAGATTTTGATCATTTCAGTGTCATTTCGTTCATTAATCGGATTAAACTAAACACATTGTTTGTTTTTACACACAGACAGGAAAGTGCGTTACCTTTGCATTCAATTCAAGCTATAAATTCACATCTCATAAAATGTAATTTATTTCGCTGTGACACTAGATTCAGTTGACTAGCGGTGTAGGAAATAAGGCGTAGAGCAGTGCACACATGATTCAACATGCTCTCTGCAGCTTTTTAGAATAAATTGATTTATTGTCTGCTTGTTTTTCTCAGTTGAATCTCTGATGTCTCCAGTCATCCTCTGGCTTGCAGCTGGTTTCATGCTGTTCTGTTGTCTGCAGGCTTTTCCTCTATGGTCTGAGCTTCACTGTGTGTCATGAAAACGATGAACGGTAGATTTTTGCCAGAGATCAAAGCACTCAGAGTTAGACGGAGAGAAGGAAGGTAGGGGAAAGAGAGTGTGTCTAAGGTCTTGTAGGCGTATCGGAGAGTAGCTGTGCTCTTTGGCTCAGAGCATCAGAATGTGACAGCAGGGTCTCGCCTGTACTACTCAATTAACATTTCCTAAGATACATGTGAGCACAATGCCAGAATAATACAGCAAAATTGGCAATACTATGTAATTCATTCACTTCACAACTCTGCAATTATTTCTAATACGAAGACCTTGCCATTTTGTTGCAGCATTAGAGACATTTATTCACTGTGCGGAAAGATATTTATTCGTATACTCATTATTACCAAGTTCTGGCAACTTTTCTGAAACCGCTTTTGAAAAAAATGAACAAACAACCATAGCATGAGAGTTTGATGCATTTTTGATTTCAAATTGAAGTAGCAAAAAGTGGTGCAACACTGTAGTATCAAATTTAAGGTAAGAAATTTATTACAAATAACACATTTTTTGCAATTATTTCAACGTGTTTAATATGCCATTTCTAAGAGCTACTCAACTTTGAAAAAGCTCAGGGGCCACAAAACAGGATTTTTTTTTTTTTTTTTTAGGCAAGTAGACACAATCATGTCATGATTTGATAGAAAATGATATTGTATATGATATATTTTTGTTATAAATCAACTTTAAGTTTTTATTTTTAGTTATTTTTTTAGGATTTTTATTTTTTAATGATTCGCTAAATAAATATTTTACAAATGAAAGGTACCTATTTTCTTGCTTTATTACTTTCTCTTTTCACTGGAATTTGATTGACTCATACCAGCACTTACAATTATTCATAACAAATGCATAAATCTGGCTGAAGTGCAAAAACAGCTTCACTTGATGTAGCACTTGCGTAAAAACAAAATCAAATCTGTAAAAGATTATAATGATTGGATGAGCCACATTTGTCACCATTGTAAAATTAGCTGATATAACCTGTAGCACCTGCACACAGTCTAATTCTGTATTAATGCACTCAGTTGCAACGTTACTTGGCAACTGTAAACGTATAGTTAGAGCAAACACCAGCAGAGCGTCGTGATACATTAAAAGTGAATCACTCCCATTATAATCAGCGGATACACTGGAAGCGCTCATCTTTGAATTTGCGTCATGAAAGCATTCATCACACAGTTTGCAGAGCAGATTATGGTTTTGTGCTTGGTGCATGTGTGAATATATTTATGTAGAATAATAAAGTAGATAAATTCAACTAAAAAGGCCATGCAAAATGCCTTAGTGTAAATCTTTTCATTTAAAAATGATAGTCAGAGGATCGCTGATCTTTTTCCTCATCATTTTATTAATATCAGCAGACCTCGCAGTTGCTCAGTTAAGTTGGAGTTCTGCCTGGTCAGTACATCTACATTAAGGATTTTGGCATTAACTTCAATACAGAGTTGACACGTTTTTGCTCACATTTTGTTCACTTTTATAATTTAATCATGAAGCATGGAGGTGATGCTTCTAATGCCAACAGACAAGGCCTTCAGATATACTTTTATGGGATGCCAGACCCTAAGAACACAACAGCCATGATGTAGAGTTGCCAGCTATTACTGTATTACTGAGACACATTGAGGCCAGCAACTCAGAGCTCTTTGTTCATTTAATAAAGTACAATTGAGTTCATTACTGGTGTTTAAAGGAATAGTTCACCCAAAAATTACAGTTTACTCACCCTGTGGCCATGCAAGACGTAGTTGAATTTGTTTCTTTATGGGGACAGATTTGGAGAAATTCAGCATTGCATCACTTGCTTCCTGTGCAGTGAATGGGTGCCATCGGAATTAGAGTCCAAATGGCTGAGAAAAATGTCACAGAAATCTACAAGTAATCCACACAACTCCGGTCCATCAGTTAAAGTATAGTGAAGCAAAAAGCTGTTTTTAAAAAAATTAAAAATTAAAAATAAAAAAAAATTTCCATCAAGGCATTTTAACTTTAAACCATCACTAATGGTAAGTCCATAAACCATAATAACGCTTTTACAGTGAAAAAGTCCATCCCCTGTTGTCCTCTCACATCAAAATCCACAGACATGTTTGATTAAAACTGTTTGGGTCTGCTTTTGCATGATCTGTACATATTTCTCTCCTGATTCAGACAAGATGACTTTTTCACTAGAGAAAGCAGTATTATTTTAGCTGAAGCAATCGTTAAAGTCTTAATGATTGATTTAAAGATTGATTTGAATCTTACAAGCATGCAGCTTTTCGCTTCACCAGATATTAATTAATGGACTGGAGTCATGTGGATTACTCATTCTGACGGCACCCATTCACTGCAGAGGATCCATTGATGAGCAAGTGATGTAATGCTAAATTTCTCTAAAACTGTTCTGATGAACAAACAAACTCATCCACATCTTGGATTTTTTACTTTCATTCACAAGGAATTTATTGATGATAATGGTTGTTGTGTGTATTAGCTGGTATATCAGGGCATATTTCTCACAGAATCGAGTCTCTTCAGTGCTGTAGGCAAGGAGATATACGTAAGTTTAGCAATAGCTGAGTGTTCCTCTCCTGATACCAGTGAAGCTCAGACACAAAAGCCCTTTCACCAAATCCGGCTAAATCACGAAGATCTGCTGTGTAGCACATCTCTTCACAATATCAATTTTTCCTACATGTCCATTGAAAAATATTGTTTTCATTTTCTACCAATAAGGTCATCAACTGTTTGGTAGAGTTGCGGCTTTACCTGAAGAAAATCAAATCAGAAAGCACTGTACACTGAGTTAAATGCATCAGTAGTGATTTTCTGCGAAACTGCTTTGTGTGTTCCTGAGAATCTGTATTCGTGAGGTTTATGGAAACATGACAGGAGCCTTTGAGAGTCTCATCACTTGTTGACTCCGTAACCGCTGGAACGCCTCGATATTTAAGACCGATAATCAGTTATGTGCATATTTTTGCAAAATGATGCATTGTTGAGGAGCAATGATTAGATTAGGAGTCATATCGAGGCAGTTTAGAGGAGGGTAAAGCACTCGCGGTTATAATCTGATTATGGGTTTGAAATAATTAGCATGCTAATGTTTTTCTTGGTCATTGTGGGTAGAGTGGTGCTCAAAGCTATTATGTGTTTTATTGGAGTGTGTATAAAAGACCGTGTGTGTATATGTTTTGTGGTCAGGGCTAATCAGTAATAGGTGTGTGTGTGTGCGCACGCATGGGTGTGTCTAAATCCTTCTATGCCGGCCAAAGAGGTCTTCCGTGCCCGTGAGCCCTCGGGTAGCTGTGTGCTTTGCAGATAGTGCCGCTGCCCACTATCCAGGGATCCAGGCTTGATCAGACCGGGCTGTAGAAGGGCCGGAGGGGGAGTGGCGCTGATCCGGTTAGAGCATTGAGGCTGGAAGGGATTTTTAGGCACAGAGGGAAGACTCTTTCCTGATCTCTGTGACCTTCATACAGCTGTTTTGAAGTGACTAGGACAAAACACACAGCTCATGGACAGAGAAAGAAATCAGGCCAAACAACCCGATTATACATCAAGTGATACAGTTTAGATCAGGGGCACCCAATCCTGTTTCTGAAGGTCCACCTTCCTGCAAAGTTCAGGTTCAACCCTGATCAAACACAACCAGCTAATTGAAATATTCACGAGCACTTGATAATTACAGACAGGTGTGTTGGATCAGGAACTGAACTCTGCACACAATGGGGTATGACACAGTCACAGGCAATCAGAATGTATTGATGTGTAAAGAACCATTATGAGTAGCAGAAATTGGACCAGTGAGATTTCACAGGGAGTGGAGCTACCCACCTTGCAATCACTCAGAACATTCTAACAGCTGAGTAGCAACACTCTTAACAGCCACTCAGAACAAATGTATAGGCCTTATGTGCCAGAGAAACAAGTGCTCAGACATTACTAGAATTTTGTGTTTGAATTTCTGTTTTTGTGGTAGCTCTGTATATTTCTATGTCATCTCTGTTTAAGAGCTGGTGAAGAGGATTTACTGTAGAATTAACTAATATTATCATTAACATTGTAATGTTTGAAGCGGATGTCATAACAAATGTCAGTAGACCAGGAAGATTTCAAAACAAACGGTTCATTCATAAATCTGTTAGATCTTACCTTCAAGCTGTGGAAATACAAACCAGAAGACGTAAAAAAAAAAAATGAGCGCAGCGCTAAAAAGGGGCAGGGCTACATAAGGTCTAAAGCAGGGTATCGGTCCTGGAGAGCCACAGTCCTGCAGAGTTTTGCTTCAACCTTGATAAAAAATCCGCTGCCTGCTGCTGTTTAGTAAGCCTTAGACTTTGATTAGCTTGTTCAGGTGTGTTTGATTAGGGTTGGAGCTGAAGTCTGCAGGACTGTGGCTCTCCAGGGCCGACGCTGGCCACCCGTGGTCTATAGCGGCTTTCTAAGAACACAGAACACTGCTTATCAGTGCCATAGCCAATGCTGGGTAGATTACTTACAAATTGTAATCTGGAAAAGTGTAGTCAGTAATGTAATCAAGATTACTCATTTTAAGTAATGTATTCTGACTACTTTTGGATTATTTTTGACATAACTCATTTTTAGGGTTGTGTATCTCCATAACTGAGGCTGATGCAATACGCATCTCGATGCACAGCCAAAGATACAATACATATGAAGCAACTACTGATGTGATGTGATACGATTCATCCCTATTACGATGCAGTGTGATCTGATTTCTATTCGTTTCAGTGCAATGTGATGAGAGAATGTGCTTGAGAAACAGATTGAAGAGGAGAAATCAATCTACAAATAAAATATTGGACACAAATTATTGGTCATATCTAAATAATAAAAGTATAGTGCATCTACTCATAATTATATATGAATAAATTGTTTTTTACAGATGCAAATATGTTAGAAACAATGCATCGTGATACAAACGTGTATCCGATGCACACTGCATCGCATCGTTAACTTTTATGCAGAGGCACCGATGCGAATCGGTGAATCTTACCATCCCTATTGTTTATACAGTAGATTTAAATGTTAAATCCAGATTACATGTAAGTAGTTACTACCCAGCACTGACCATAGAAACAACCCATAACCCCTAATATTTCCTTTAGTCTAATTACTTCCATAGAGGTGGTGTTTGTCACATGGTAACTTCACACTTTTCTGTCATGACTTGACTCTTTTTTTCCAAAAGATGGCACTTCAAGGACAGATATGGTATTCTTTGTGTGATTTCTTGTTTTTTATGATTTGGTGGAGCTGGGTAGATTGGAGCTGGCTGTTACAGGACCTGTTGGAAACATCCTTCGTGCTGTCAAGCTAAACAGCACTAATGATGAATAATGATACACATCTCTGCGTGTCCAGTCTCGTACAGGCAGGAAATGATTAACAAAGATAGTAATAAATAGAGAGAGAAATTTGGACAAAATAAATAAACTGAAGAAAAGAGCAAAAAACTAAAAAGTCAAAGTTGGTTACACCGACATTAAGATGGCAGACAATGTCTAAATAAAAATCAAAGAAAAGAGAAAAAGCTACAAAGTGTGAAATCAGGCCAGTGTGTCTCCAGATGCTCAAGAAGAGTTTGTGTGATGATTTGAATTGCAGCCAGCGCCCCCACCTCACCCAGAGAGATGATCAGCCTCAAGGACAGGAAGAGCGACTACGACTCCACTGGAACCAACGCCAGTTACCATGGAAACAAAGGAGAGCACACTTCCAGAAAAGACACAATGGCAGGTACGTCTAACTTCAGGAGGAGGAGGAAGATCAGAGTTTTATTTGAACCACTTAACAGCAAGTAAACTAGATGTCCACTTACAGAACTGTGAGTTCCACTGTTTTCTGAGCTTTTTATGTGAAGTTTTATATATATATATATATATATATATATATATATATAAAATATTTTCTATTTATTGTTATATCGGTGCATATAAATTGTATCAATATTGAAATATAGTTTCATTTGTACTGTAAATATTAAGAGGGACCACAACAATTCTAACAGGATTGATCTAAGATCCATTATTAATTCAGTGTATTATCAAAATGTGTCATAAATATATACAAATCAAGATTTGTTTGATATTGTAATGTTGTATTTTAATATATGCTTGAACTCTTGGCCAGCCACATCTGAGTGTTACAGGGCAAAATTTGTTTAAGGTCCATTAAGCCTTATCCACAACTCACATTTGTTTGAAATAGAGCCCAGAGTTCCTAGCTACAGCCCTACCAGAGTATTTTATAAAAGGATGGATTTGTTTCACTCTCAATAAGTACAATTTCCCAGATTTTTCATAGTTGTTTAATGCTTGATTTATTAAAAAAAAAAAAAATACACATTCACACTCTGCACATTCACACTCTCGCTTTCATCCCGCAGTTCAAACCTCCTGTGGAACATCCACATTGTTCCGGAACTCGTACGAGACTTCAGATGACGAGATCAAACACAACCAGGTGAGCAATGAATCAGCCTGAGACGACTCGACTAACCAGGGTCAAACATGGACTGCAGTTCCAAGACTGCATGAGAAATATGTCTCTAAATGTGGAAATCCTTGCTAAAATCAGACACCATTTACGTTTACTACAACTGTTATGCGGCTATGTTAGGATAAGTCATTAGCGCTTGTTTTCAACACAAGGCAGCTGTCTATCTACCAATCCAGAACTGTGTTGGCAAACAAAAGGCTGAAGATCTATTCGTTCTTGCGTAGACCTGTCAGATGTTGTTTATTTGACTTTGTGAGCCGTCATGCTATGCTAATGAATTGCAACTATATGCTTCCAAGTGCTAGGCACTTTGGCCATATAGAAGATATATTATTTCTACTTGACAAGGTTCATCGTGGTAAATTTTCAGATTTCATATGGATAAAGTTTGCCAGATGTCCCTGGCACACTTCCGAACCACACCGTATGTTGAGTCAGTCGACAGAAATGCTTTCCCAGACGAGCAGCTGCGAGGAGGCTGGGTACTGATAAGCCTGGCTTCCACATGGATCTTTCCTTTCTGTAGCTGGAGAGCATTCAGCTCTGAATCTTTTTCAATTAGTAACATCTAATTTTCTGCTTCAAATCCCTCTGTTATCGAAAGTAGCTCTGAATGGACAGAATAATGTGAATTTAAAGGGTTAGATCACTCAAAAATGAGACGTTTGTGATCATTTACTCACCTTGTGTCGTTCCAAACTCACCTGGCTTGCTTCAAAGCGGCACAAAAGGAGATGTTAGGCAGAATGTCTGCTTAGGAGAAAGATTCAGTTTTTGTTTTCATGAAATATTAAATGGGTCATGAAATGCAGTTTCAGATTTCTGTATTATGTTTTTCAAGGATAGTTTATAAAGTTTGTAAAGATTTTTGCACCAAAAAAATCCAATATTTGTAAAAATGATCATTTTCCATCCTCATTTTCACTCTGTGAAAAACACTCAATTTCAAGGGGTGTTACCTCTTGCAGAAACTGAAGTAAATGCCCACTGCTGCAATTGGCTAAATTCACAGCTCCATATCCATAATAAAAATAATCTGGCGGGGGGTCAGAATTCAGCACAACACCAGCAGCATGTTTCGAATAATTCACAAAACAGCCCATAGTGAAATGTGAAGAACAAATGAAAACTTTATCTCAGGCACGTCATTAAAAACAAACTTAAGTCATGCATTTCTAATGCTCAGATCTTTAGGAGGCTATGCAAGGTTTTTGAAGGTGCAGTTTCTTTACATCCACTGACAGAACAACGTCTGAGTTTGACACTCTTACTCCTGATTACTTACGATGATGTTGCATATTAAGGGGTTAGTTCACCCAAAAATGAAAATTCTGTCATTAATTTCTCACCCTCATGTAGTTCCAAACCCGTAAGACCTTCGTTTATCTTTGGAACACAAATAAATATATTTTTGATGAAATCTGAGAGCTTTCTGACCCTGCATAGACAGCAATGCAACTGTAAACGTAACAAGGACATCAGTAAAATAGTTCATGTGACATCAGTGGTTCAACTGTAATTTTACAAAGCTACGAGAATATTTTGTGCGCAAAGAAAACAAAAATAACTTTATTCAACAATTCTTCTCCTCCTTGTCCCATTGTCCACCATTATCAAGAGTACCACGACACATACGTGCAACATTTCAGTTGCATTGCTGTCTATGCAGGGTCAGAAAGCTCTTGGATTTCATCAAAAATATCTTAATTTGTGTTCCAAAGATGAATGAAGGTTTTACGGGTTTGGAACGACATGAGGGTGAGTAATTAATGACAGAATTTTCATTTTTGGGTGAACTAACCCTTTAAGATACGTCTCAAGGGGAATTGCAACATCACGATTTTCCCAATTTCAAATCTGAGCATTTCAAAAGGGTAAAAAAGAATAAATCAAGTTTTAAACTGGTGAGTTAGTTTTGAATTTTGAAACTTGCAATATTTTGATTCTCCATTTCATGACACCTTTCAGTGTTCTTTATAAAGACATTTTGCTATAACTGCTGGAAATTATAGAGTTATTAAAGTATTTTAAAACTCCAAGACAGCAATAATTCATAAATACAACCATGGCCAAACTGATTGATTTCTAATTTTTAACCCATTTTTACTGATGCTACCAAGACTTCACAAATCATTCTTGCAGTTTTTGGATGAACTAACTCTTGCAGGCTTAAAGATAACTTGCCAGTAGTTCACAAAAAAAGTACACTTATTTATTTAATTTTATTTTCACTATATATGTATGTGTGTGTGTGTGTGTTAATTTTTTTTTAAGTATTGTTTATTATTGTAAATGTTTTCGCACATTTTTCATTATTTGTTCATCAAATATTGTTTCCCCTCCATGAGGAAAATTTCAATACTAGCTGAAAATTATATAATTATGATGTAGAATTTTTAATTTTTAAATGTATAATGTTATCATTTTTAACCAATTTTTACTGATGCTACCAAGATAAGTCATTCTTGCAATTTCAGCAAAACCTCAAAGCTAATTTTACCTAGCTGAGTTTAAAAATTTGACAAGAAGAATTTGTCACTGAAAACTAAATGTTTGTGTTTACAAGGCATAAAATTTTATGTACATTATCAAATGTATGATAGAGCACTGGGCTATCCGTATTGTTGAGCATTGTACAATATAAAAGCACATCAGCTCCAAATCAGTGTATTTGGAAGCACAACAGCTGCCTTTTCCTACCAAATTTGAGATGTGAGAATCTGGATGGTTCTGTTGATCAACTTCACTCACAAATCCTTCTTTCACCTCAGGTCCCAGTGCCTCCCGCACCACAGGAGCCGCTGCGCACGGACTACGAGGCGTACCCCATCTATCAAAACTCCACTAGGAACTTTGAGGAGCCATTTTTTGAGGATCAGGTCCATCGACCCCCTCCTGCCACCGATCTGAATATGCACCTGGGACTCAAGTCCACCGGGAATTATGTGGACTTCTACTCTGCCGCCCGGCCCTATAGTGAACTCAACTACGAAACGAGTCACTACCCTGCGTCCCCCGACTCTTGGGTTTAGGGCTTCGAGCACGTAGAGGCCGAGAAACTGCATGTGCATGCATATCACAAAACATTTTTCAGCGAGTTTTGTTAGTCTAAGCTGGTTCCATGGCAAATATGAGCGGAGTTGAGCAAAAAAAAAAAAGAAAGCGAGAGAGAAAGAAAGCCTTGACAGAGAAAGAAAGAATGCATGAGATGAGAGAGAGCACATACTTTAAAGAGAAGCGAAAGCTTAACCTTTGGAGTGGAAAGTGGGTTTGTATTGAAAGGTATTTGAAAAGTGTAGAGGAGAAAAACAGAAATATAGCAGAGGAAGGAGAGGTATGTAAGCACAAGAAAATTAAGTTTGTAAAACGAGCTACGGGAACAGCTTTTCACCATTTTCAAAACTTTATTTTCATTCATTTGGCTTCATGGTGGATCAAAAGCTTTTACACATTTTTTCCCCTCTATTTTTATTTGATCTTTTTTAATTCGATGTAAAGTATTTGGTGTACATTAAAGAGATGCATTACGCAAGTGCATTGTGTAAATTACACAGACCACTCGGTTCTTCCCATGGCTTTGGGTATTTGTTTTACAGTACAAGAAAAAGAAAAAAAAAAACAAATCCTCTGAGAGATGTGTTAACCTTCAGTGTCCCTTCCCCAAAATTACATTCGAAGAGCAAGGATGTAAATGCCAGTTTCGTTCGTTCTGAAAATGTGAATATGTCTGTGGCAACTAAAACAAAAGCAGATGAAGACCGGAGCATCATTCCACGGTCCTCTCCTCGTCGATGAAGTGCTTTCTCACTGCCTACAAAAATAGATGTAGATTTTTGACATAGATTCTTTTTTCAATTTCACTTTTTTCTTTCTTGATGACTCAGTGTGGAATAAAAATAAATGCGGCTATTTATCATCCATATTTGCAGGAAAACTGTCTGTTTTAGATCTTGATCTCAGTTTTCCGTGCTAAGTGACTGTGCCAAATTTTAAAATCTCTTCAATCAGCACTGGAGACATTTTTAAGTTTTCAAGTTCGATTTGTACCTGCGTTTTTTGTTCATAAGTGTGTTTTACTGGAAAACACTGGAATTCTACCAGGAGGGCAAAACGTAACTTTGCGAGCTTAATTCCCTCCAAAGATGTACAAAAAAACCCGTCTCTCAGTGTTAGTTGAGTGTGTGCTGTATGTCGATCAGTGTTTGCTATGAGAGGCTTTGTTTCTGACAGGTGGCTTCTTCTGTTTGACTTGACCAGAGATGATGAACTGCTACACTGAGATGTTAATAGAGAATGATAAATATATAAATATGAATATAAATATAGATCTATATAATTTTTATGTGCTGATGTCAGTGTCACTGAAAGCAACAAACCAGAAAAGACTTGTACAAAAAAAGAAAAACGATTCTGTTTACCTTCATGTTCTGATTCCAACAGAAAAGAGAAAATGAAACTTGAAATGTTGACCTGGTCCCAGTTGTGTTGTTACCAAGCTACTAAAATAATCACGCTGGATTTGGATGATGTTCTGATGTCAGGACAATAAATTACTCTTTGCGATTTGGAGCCGTTTTCTTATGTCCAGTAGATATGCCACAAAATCATTTTCACACCCGAACGATTCTGTGTTCAAAGCAGTTACACCGGTATGACCGCTGCTTGGACACTAGGTGATGCTATGGGGTAAGTTTCGCTACACAATGGTCACGTACGTTGCAACTAAATTTGGTTGTCAATTCAACTTTTAGTGTACAAAAAGCACAGTTCAGTAATTTATGAGAGTGATAACCACATTCTACAACCGAATTGTTGCCAAACTCAATGTTGCCAAATCTTGTTATAAAAAACAGCAAATAAGACCAAGCCTACAATAAACTTAAATCCAAAAGTGTTATCTTGGAAATAAACGACATGCCAAAATATCGCTACCTGCACGTGCCTACTCTATTATCCATAAAATGAATCGCTTTATGAGCCAAGCCCAAAGACGCTTAAAAAGAGATGCTTTTCGTAACTGAGATCACGCTGCAAAACACGATTGCTCTGTCAACACAGTGGTTTAGTTAAAATCGCAGAACATAAATTTGATCACTGTAATATTTTGAGTAAAAATAGCGGATACCAAATATGCAACACCAGAATGCTGCTATGGTTACTATAGTCATGCAGTTTCGAGAGTGAGTTTTGTTCCATACACACACACAAAAAAAAATTATCATTTGGGGATCCACTCCTGTATTTAAATGCGGCTGTGTTGGGAAGGTTACTTTGGAAATGTAATAGGTTTCAGATTACAAGTTACCCTATTTAAAATGTAATAAGTAATCTAACTATTTCAATTACTTTGTTAAAGTAATGTAACTGATTACATTTGATTACTTAAATGTTTTCTAATGAATGTTTTCAACTGTTAATCATTTTGAATCATTTAAACCAGACAGAGTTAACCTTACAGTAGTACTCAACACTGATTACTGTCAGACTTTCAAAATTCTTCATCACTTGAACTAAGATTACAATTAGGGTTGGGTATCGTTTGAATTTTATCAATTCCAATTCCGATTCTGCTTATCGATTCACAGTTTCGATTCCAATGTGGTTAAAAAAATGAAATCAAACATTTAGATATCAAACATATTTATTCTGTGTCTCTTTTTGCAGAACATTTAATTGCTGCTGAATACCATGAACAAAAATCATCTGGCTACATAAAAACTGGACTCGATTAAGAGCTGTTTGTGTGCAAAATAAAAATCTCATGGAATTTATGAATGGAATGATTCAATGACTCACTCTAGATTTACTTGTTTCATTACTGGATGAAAAAGTGTTTTTGAATGAATCTCTTGAATGAATGATTCAAAGACACACACATTTTTAACAGACCTTTTCGCCACCTAAAAAAAATTAAAATGTGCACACAGGAATTGATAGGTGGAATTGAAATTTTAATTTTACAACAAGTATCCGATTCCTGACCTTAAGTATCCGATTCTGGAATTGGAAAAGATTTTCGATTCCCTACCCTAACTATAATAATTTAATTTAAAAGTGCAACCACCACAAAATCAGACTTTAGCACCTCTTTTTACTTTGAGATCATTCTGAGGTTAAATACAGATTTTTTTAAAAAGGTTAGTTGGGTTAGTGGCTGGGTCAGTATCACTGACCATTGAAACTATACACCCCTCCCCCTCCCCCCTCCCCCCTCCCTCCCTCTGACGAAATAACCCAGCGTGCACTTTAATCCAGATGTTGTGTTACAGTCAGAGCACGGGCTTTTTCCGATTTAGTGGACGACTTCAGTGAAATTAAGGTTTGTATACATTTTATTACATCTATAAAGTCTTAATTGTGTTGTAAATGATTTTATTTCATGCAACGCAACACAGACGAGATGTCAGTCAGCTAAATGCGTCAGCAACGGTCGCTTCGCGTGATGGAAATGTCTTGCCCTGATTATATTCGTTATAATACTGCTTCTAATTAATTCGGATGTTAAAATATGTTCTCAAAACTCTGTACTGTTTGTTTATCAGCAGGTTATGAAGTCAGTCGCAGCATCTTTCAGCTACGAGTCAAACGCGAGGCGGCGGTCTGAAGTTCACAGATTCCCCGGGGAATAGCAGCTCATCACCGGCTCAGATTTCAGCGACACACCGGCACGAGAATCGGCACTATTTCGATTAAAAAGGATAACAGAGAACCGTTTAATACTCTTGAATTAAAATATTACTTTTAAATGTTAAATTTTTATTTCTAAAATGCTTGTTAAACGAGTTTAAATGTATGCAAAGTTGAAATCTATGCTGCCTAATTCAGTTTGTCTTACATTTTTGTCCATGGGTGTTTTCACTTTTTAATTAATGTTCACGTTTTGATTATTACTGATTATTACTGTTGCCTCTAGTAATTCTAGAGGCAACAGTAATAATCATCAACAACTTCCTGACAGACAGGCAGCAGCTAGTGAGGCTGGGAAAATACACATCCAGCACTCGTACAATCAGCACTGGAGCTCCTCAGGGCTGTGTTCTCTCCCCACTGCTCTTCTCCCTGTACACTAACAACTGCACCTCTAAAGACCCCTCTGTCAATCTCCTGAATTTTGCAGACGACACCACACTGATCGGCCTCATCCAGGATGGTGACGAGTCTGCCTACAGACAGGAGGTTAAGGAGCTGGCTGTCTGGTGCAGTCTTAACAACCTGGAGCTCAACACGCTCAAAACAGTGGAGATGATTGTGGACTTCAGGAGAAACCCCCCTGCTCCCCCCCCCCCCCCCCCCCCCCCCCCCCCACTCACCATCATGAACAGCACTGTGACTGCAATGGAGTCATTCAGATTCCTGGGCACCACCATCTCCCAGGACCTGAAGTGGGACAATCACATAGACTCCATTGTGAAAAAGGCCCAGCAGAGGTTGTACTTCCTTCGCCAGCTGAGGAAGTTCAACCTGCCACAGGAGCTGCTGAAACAGTTCTACTCCGCCATCATTGAATCCGTCCTCTGCACTTCAATAACTGTCTGGTTCAGCTCAGCTACCAAATCTGACCTCAGAAGACTACAGAGGGTAGTCCGGTCTGCTGAGCGAATCATTGGTACAACCCTCCCCATTCTCCAAGAACTGTACTTATCCAGAGTGAACAAAAGGGCTGGCAAAATCACTCTGGACCCCTCATCCAGCACACTCCCTCTTTGAACTGTTACCGTCTGGTCGACGCTACAGAGCTCTGAGCACCAGAACGACCAGACACAGGAACAGTTTCTTCCCTCAGGCAATCCATCTCATGAACACTTGACATTAAACGTGGAACACACAACACTATTATAAATTATTTATTCACCACACATACTTATTTTTTCATTTCAGATTTGCACATATCAGACCTGTACACCATAATTGTCTATATTATATATTGTTTTTGCTATTTGTACATTGCCTATTTATATATTTGTATATTATTCTTTTATTATCTGTGCCCTGTCCTGTTGCTGTCTTTCTGTTGCACTGTAGAGCTTCTGTCACTAAAACAAATTCCTCGTATGTGTAAGCATACCTGGCCAATAAAGCTTATTCTGATTCTGATTCTGTCTGCTTTTTAATTTCCAATCTATTTTTGGTTCATTGTAAGCCAACAATAGTAATTTTCAATTAATATTTGAGTTAATTAAAACAACCCAGCATGTTGGGCCAAAAATTTAACCCAACTGGCTGGGTTAAAATAACCCAACGCTGGGTTTATCTATATTTGACCTAGCTTTGGGTTACCAAAATAACCCAAATTGGGTTGTTTTAACCCAGTGTTTTTTTTTCTTTTTTAGAGTGTGGTGTCTTATATTTTAGAGCAGTCAATGCAATTTGGGAAAGAAATCAATCAAATCTGTATGTGTGTGAAAATATTAAGATGTAACCCCCTTTGTAAATGTTAACATTTTCATTAGTAACCGGAATTTAATTACACATTTTTTCTCAGTAACTGTAACAGATTACAGTTACTCCCCAACACTGGTTGTCATTCCTGAAAATTTTGTGTGTAGGTGGCCAATAATGTAGGGCAGTTTGATTCTAAACATTGTGTGTTTTTTTTATTTATTTGAACTAAAATGAATGAAAAAATTATTCATGTACACACTTTAAGTATAAGTTCAACCAAAATGCAACCAAAAAACCTAATTTGTCCACATTAATGTGGTATTAAGTTAATGGTATTATGTGTTTTATTTATTCATAATAGCATTGTATATGTATTTTAAACATTTGGAGACTCACCAAGTAGGATTACAAAGAACCTTTGGCCGGATACCCACAATTCCTTTTATTGATCCGCTCCACCACTTCCAGCCGGGTGCGGTATTGTCAGATCCACAGCCATCTGAATGTTCTATCACCGTGATGAAAGAGACTACGGAGCGTTCCCTAGGAAACAGGAAAACAGAAGCAAAAGATGCTGGCTTTGAATCCTTCCCATAATCCATAGCTCAGCGGAGAGCACAGTTTCGGAGCATTACATCCCCAGCAGGCTTTGCATGATGTACAACAGGGGTCTCTTGCGCCGATTAAGGCTACCCAATAATTTGCACATGGGCACACAGACGTAAAGAGAGGGCCTGTAACTGTTATTACCTGTAGTGGAAGAGGAAATAAGCACACAGGAAGAATTCTTCTCTTGGAGGAGGAGGATGTGGCGGATCATGCCTGGCGAGGCAGTATGGGGATTAAGTAACAGGCACCTTAAATTTAGCCCTTTGAGACGGACTCTATCTGCTCATTTCCTGTCAGTATGAGTATTGTCATTACTTCTCTCCTTTCAGGGACAGAGTTCCTCCATCCAGCACAGAAGAGAGCAGGAGAGACAGATATGAGATGTGTTTTTTGGTCTGTGGCACAAGAATGAGGGTCCTGATGGTCATGGCAATGTAAGGGAATTTTAAAACGGATTCCGAAGTAAAAGTCAAGGAAAAGCCACGTATTTTTCTGGTTTTGCTCTGCTCTGTAGTATTGCATCAGCTAGATATTGTAGCTGGAGTAAAACTTGCCCTCGAGCTGCCGTGATAACATCAGCCTGTCCGCTGATGGTCTTATTGGAGACATTTGTACACTAGTAAGTGTCCCTGTTGAAATCTATTTTTTAAAAGATTTTTTTTCCTGACATCTACCCCAGCGATCTCTAATAAAATGATTCCTTATAAGCGAGCAAACATGGATTGACTGGGAATGTCAGGGAAAAGTCAATGAAATTCATTGATAATTGAATATTATACATACACTTCAATTCTTAAGTTTGGGTTAAGTAAGATTTTTAATGGTTTTGAAAGAAGTCTCTAATGCTCGCCAATGCTGCATTGATTTGATTAAAAATACAGTAAACGGTAATATTGTGAAATATTATTACAATGCAAAACAGCTGTTTTCTATATAATCTATTTTAAAATGTAATTTATTCCTGTGATGGCAAAGCTGAATTTTCAGCAGCCATTTCTCCAATCTGCAGTGTCACATGATCCTTCAGAAATCAGTCTATGATGCTGATTTGGTGCTCAAGAAACATGAACTGTTGTTATTAATTGTGAAAACGGTTGTGCTGCTTAATATTTTTGTGGAAACCCTGATCATTTCTTTTACTGGATTCTTTGATGAAAGTTCAAAAGAGCAGCATTTATTTGAAATAGGAAACTTGTAATATTGTGAACTTTTTTACTGTAACTTTTAATTCATTTAATGTGTCCTTGAATACATGTATTAATTTCTTTCAAAACCTTACTGACCTTCTTTGGCAGTAGTGTATAATGGCAGAAGAAATACTGTATGTAATAAACTCTTAAAAATAAAGGTTCTTTATTGGCATCTTTTTCTAAGAAGAACCTTTTAACATCCATAGAACCCTTCAGGTTCTTTAAAAACCCCTTTTGGAACTTTTATTTTTAAGAGAGTATTATGTATTGTGCAATATGTGTGCTTATTTTCAGGACCCTCACTGACAAGCAAAAAGTACTGCGGGAAGAAAATATGGATTTTTTTTTTTTATTATTCAGTCTTGCCTATCATAAAACTAAAGTCTCCTCATCTTGAGTCCATGATTTGATTTGTGAGTCTAGATTTACAAACATTATCAAGTAAATAATGTTAGATTAACATTATTTGGAGACTTGAATTCTGGGATATAGTAGTCTGAATGTTGGCAATTGTAGACTGCTTGTCTCCGTTATAGTAACCTGTAAATGTTTCTGACTCACAGGTTGAAATATTTCAATGCAACACTCAGTGTCAGACCCTCGCTGTCTCATCCCCTCGGCTCTGTGAAGTTGTAAAATTAAATTCAGAGGGTGTGCAGAATAGCTCTATTTCCCCTGAACCCATGCGATGATTAAGTGTTCAATATGTACCAAAGTTTCATTTTCAGTGTGTGCCGCCTCACACTGTGGGATTATAATCTAATGTGGCATGAAAATAGGTCTTCAATTGAACAATGTGATTCATTTTACACCAGTGCAAATACGACAAGAACTCAAAACCCATCTCTCTTCCATACTGTTGACATCCACGAATTAGTCCAAAATGTAGATTTGGCACAAAATCAATTTCTGTGTGGACAAAAGTTAAATAAAAGGATCATCAGCCCACTGCAGATGAAATTATTCATGAAGGGAAAATGAATTTTCGTCAGGATTCATTCTGGAGTCTGAACAGACTGAACAGGGTTGTTAGTTTAATAGGCATCCGTGAATGTCAGACGCTACATTTTTGTGCCAGACCTGATTAAAGAAGTAATTTCCCTCCAAAATGACCAATAATTTCTTTTTCATGTACAAGAGAGTATGAAGAGGAGTTCAGGACACCCCCAAAAAGTATACTATTATGATCATAAAGATTTTTTTTTTTTTTTTTTTTTTGCATTGTAATAATATAATTTTCAGAACAATTAAGCTCATTCTACTCTACAATTGTCATTACTGTAATGTAAAATACAATCTTAATCTAATAACATGAAATTAAGATTAAATTTTATCATGATTTTTATATTAGTCACTGTTTTACTGTATTGCAGTAAAACAGCTATACATTGTAACATTTTTCGGAAGTTGTAAATAAACGTCGTATTAAATTATTAGAGTATGTTTTACAAGGAAATATTTCAGTTATGTTTAATTCAATGAGTCTTGCCATTTCTTTGTAATTATTTGTGAAATTTAGTGTGAAAATTGCTTCTACACCAACTTTTTTCAGTGTATTTGCAATGTTTACATTAAAAATTTAAATACAATAATAAAAAAATTAAATGCACTTCAACAAATGCTACAATTATACTTTAAATTTTGTATAAACATACAATTACATAAATTTATGTAAAAATATATTTTTATGAATTATTCACTTTATTTTATTCTTTTTTTAATATGAACCATGAGAATTTTTTTTTACTTTTTAAATAATAGCAAAACAATAGTTTTACTGTAAAAAAACGATTATTACAGTAATAATATTAAAACTACTGAAATTACAGTAATAAGAGTTTTGGAGGGAAATGTGCTTAATATGTCCTGAAAATAAGGAGGGGATGAATTTATATGTACACATTTCTCGAAAAGTTGTCACAAAGTAACTCGATCTCTAAAAGTCCTTCATAATAATCAAAACATTATGGTTATTAGAGCATGGAAGCTAAAGGTTACATAAAGCTCCTATCAGTCTCTCATGATACATCAAATATGAACATCACAGTGCTCATTGACAGAGTCAGACATTACAGGCACAACTATCTCTGCACAATACAGCTCTTCAAACTGTGAGCAATATATAACGATCAAATACTGCCTCTGTCAGGCTCAGATCAGCAGCTTCTGTAGGTCCTGAAACCATAACTGTCTGATTGCCTTGAACTATAAGACAACTGTTTTATTAAACCCAGAATAAATGGGATACTTCACCTAGCAACTAAAGACAGCATCTGCTGCAACAAATGCAGAATTCTGCTCCAAAACAAATGATGTTGATTTGTATGAATTTATGACCATTTGCATTATTTTACCAGCTTTAAAAAGTGTCATTCCATAAGGCTGGCTTGTGTGGCTTGTTTCAAAATGAAGACTCCTGTCATTTATTAAAGCATTAGTATCCCCTCTAGTGGTCATGATTCACCTCAGTGTAAATTCTTCAATGCAGTTCAACATCTGCCGGGTGCACAGAGAGTGCAAAAGGGCAAACATCTCAGATTTATATATTGAAAAACTGATTTATGCACTTGTGAAGAACAAAACTTGATTTACTGATACTGAGAAATTGTGTTTGCATCGCAGCTTCTGACTTGAATAGCCTGGGGCCAAGCTCTGGCCCCTTTGATATGATATCTATATGACTCTGCACACAATAACACAGGGGTTAATATTAAATATAAAGGACAATGATCTCAAATATGCGTTCCAAAACGTTTAATGGGAGGAACCTCTATTGTAAAACTGACATGGTTCCCTTTCCCCTTATCATTAAAATCACATTCACTGTATTTCTGATTAGAATAATGTGTTTTCTCTGTTGCATGTGATGCAATAGGCCTACCAGTGATATGAGCACCAACACTTTTGGGAGTTCTTGAATAAAGTTTTCCCAGACATAATTAACCCATGTTTGATAAGATTCCCTATATTATGTCTGCTAGTGTTTCCCAGACAAATTTTGGCCTTGGTAAAACTTGAACACAGGATTTTCACACTGCGCTTAGTTTCGTCATAAAAATAAATAAATAAATAAATAAAAAAGTAAAAAAAATAAATAAAAAATAAATTATAGTCCGAAAATCCATCCTGGAAAACTTGCTCGCGCATTTAGCAATATGTAATTAAAATACGCGAAACTTTAGAGCCTTTACGTAAAGAGGTCACGTGCCGCGGTTGTCCAATCACTGACACTAACGCTGCAAAATATGAACGTTGACCCAGGGTTTAGGAATATACAGTCTGAAAATTCATTTTATGAATATCCAGGAGGATTAATTGTTAACCCCGGGTAAATTATGAGCAGTGTGAAAGGTGAAGGATTCCTTTCACCTGGGTTCAGAAAGGTCCAGAGTTAATGAACGAAAAGCCCTCAAGAGTGCATCGACTGGAGGAGACCTCATCTCATGTGAGTAATATGCTACCATCAATATTATTTAATTAAATCATTAAATACATGATATTCCACTCGTGGTTTCTTTATGGGTGCTGTTATGATTATCTATTCTTTTTTAAAATATAAAAAGACATTTTCTTCCTTTCTTTCCTTCACCTGTTTCTAAAGTAGGCGATGTGTAGGCTAGTATGAATTATTAAAAAAAGAAAATCTACCCAGCTCTTCTGCAAATGCACGCAGGTTTGTATTTTCTGATTCTGCTCTTATGTTCCATCAGACTTTCCATAGTAAAGAGGAGGAACGTCCTTTCTCAAGAAGCGCTCCTATTGGTTGGAGCTGACCACTGGCGTCATCACGCACCGTTGCCAAACAATGAGCAGGAAAAAGCCACGTTGACGAAGTCGACAGTAGTGTGCGTTATTTTTCAGCCAGGAAACTGAAGGATTGTTTTTATTTTGTAGACAACGAAGCAACTCTTTGGAAGAAGCGCTTGACAGCAAACATGTCATCGCCGCCCAAAGAGAAAATCGAGACCAAAGCTGGACATCTTCCTGCTGGTAATGTCTCTGTGCTGCTGCTGCTGCTGTTTTCTGCTTGTGGGAAGTCTAGTGGATCAATCCACCAATGAGCGCCTTTTTCATCTGGAAAATGTGTTTTATAAAGTGCATTACTGTAGATTTTAGACACTGGGTCTCTTATTTAATAAATGTCAATAAATCGCATTGTGCCATCCCGGGTTAATGCTGCTATACAAATACATTTGTTGGGATATAGCTATGCTTTTAAAAAAATGACATTCTATTAGCCATGTGCTCAGGGTCATGACACTTTTAGGTGTTTTTTAGAAAAATAATTTAATTCTTATGTTTCTACTAAGTTTGTTTACTTGCAAAATCATGGTAACAGGGTTGAGTATTTAATATAGCAAACCTAACAAAATATTAAATAAAGAAAAAATATTCCTGGTATAACATATATATACATACATATATATACATACACACACACACACACATATATGTGTGTGGGGCACAATTAAAGTTTCATATATAAAATGTGACATTATATTAATGTGATATATAATATTGCATATAATGAAATAAGTTGGAAAGACAGGGCTGGAATGGGCAAAAAAGACTTCCAACAAAAATTGAATAAAGTTACTAGATTTTGGTTGATGCATCAAGAAAAATAGCTATAATTACAGAGTAAAAGTTGGTGTCAGCTCTTCATTGTTTACACATATGCTCACAAGAGACGTGAAAGGCATACTTTTGATGGAATTTCCCTAGTGCATGATTCAGCTGATGTGTTATGCTGTTTGCAAGCTCTTCCCAAGTAGTTATTTGTCTCTAAGAGGCAATGTATGTTAAAGATCAACTATGTTTGATTATGTGACATGGCGCAGATTTTTTTTATCCAAATGTTTTTCCTTTCACATAATGTCAACGTGTGATTTTGCATTGTGTTTCACTCTGTCAACACATCTGTCAGTGCGGTGTAAAGTACACAAAAAAATCAGATAACAACGTGTGTAATGGCCCTAAAAGTAGGCCAAGGGAAAAAGATATCATAAGGTTGCACATTAAAACAGCCACTTGTGATTTATGTTATTTGATGGCGTTGTATAATAAATGCAATTTCAGTTACCACCAGTGTTAGGAAATAAACTCTGAACTGTTTGTGTTTGTTTGTGGCAGTGAAAGCAGGAGGCATGAGGATAGTTCAAAAACACCAGTCTGGAAATGATGTGCCAGACAAGAAGAATGACAAAGACAGTAAAGAATATGAAACTGAGATGTAAGTATGCTGACCTTCAGATTTCTGAAGTATGCATTTCATTTCCAGTTCACCATACACCTCTGCACTGACAGAGTAGTGAAGCATACGGTCGTCTCTATTTTCAGCTATAGGCTTGTCAGAATCATTATTGCTTTGTTTTTTATTGATTGATTTTAGTTCTGAAGTATCTTTGAGGAGATTCTTGGCTCATAAGTCTTATAATTCTGATGCTTCTCCAAAAGAGAATAAAGATCATAAGTTTCAGTACTTATGCATCAGTTCATAACACCCTAGTATCTCTATGCTCATGTTTATACTTTCAGTTTCAGCTACCAACCATTTAAAACCAGGTAAACTATTTCCAGACAGCATTTTTTTTAATTTACCATCGTTTATTGCACGGCTCTCTGGAATACTTCATTCTGATTGGTCAGTCACTGAATTCTGCTGGTAGATATTTTGAATAATATTATTAAACTGTGATTGATTACAGTTATCTCATAAAAGTTTCTATTTAAAATGTTTGTTTTTTTTTGTTCTTTTTGCTCGGAAGCACTGAAAACAGCAGATCATGAGCTGCTGGCATGTAAAAAAAAAAAAAAAAACAGTGCCATGCTGAAACACACAATACATACATTTATTTAATTAAATTGCATCTTTTGTGATTTGATAACTGTACTAAGCCATATCTCGTTTTTATTTCTAATCTGATTAATCATACAGCCCTACTTCTAAATTCTAAGTAACACAATTCTTACTAGACTTTAGTAATGGTATTAAAAAGCAGTAAAGTCTTGGTTCAGCATTGAGTCTGAGTTGAACATTTGATCAGTGACACAGGTGTGCAGTTCCCATGTGACTGCGGGCACATGGAGAGGTATCTACTAAAACAAGAAATGTTTTTCTTAGCTTGGACTTTGTTGGTGAAGCGGCCCACACTAAACCAGAATGTTTAATATGATGATGAAGTCACTGTTAGTGCCCATCTGTCTCTCGATGACTGAGAGTGAAGGTGAATTTTACACACATTTCTGGATTAGTGAACACGACGGTCATTTTTGGTTGCAAACTAAACGTAGCAATCTTGGGTGTGTCAGTTAGGAAAATGTGGCAACAGCCGGATATCGCCACATGTTCCTTTTTTCCTTTCTCTTCATTGTGGTGGAGTGTGTTTAGATTTCTTTCATTGAGTTTTCTTCGTGTTGTTAGGTAGCTTTCTATCTGTTAGTTGCGCAAGTGCAGTGAAAAACTCAGATTTCCCCTTTTGCTTTTGTGTTGTGTCGTAGCTGACTTGTTTTCAGCGCTACTGAGGTGTGTTCACAGGGTTTGATTGCTGATTCTGACGGGCTTTATGGCTTTGTTAGCGATCCCCTCCACGCTGTACCTGATGACTGATGGGCCGCCCCGTTACAGCGGGTCTGCAAGCGAGCCCTTATCAGTTCGCTCAACCTGCTGCAGGAAATCCTACGAGGTGTATCATTCCTGGACAAGCTTAAAGCTGCTTTTAATATCTCTTTGGCTTTCCTTCAGAAACGTGGCAGCCAGTCACGAGTGGACATTTCGGGGAAGAAGTTGAAATGTGGTTTCAGTGCCCAAGCACTGTGATGTTAGAATGTGATCCGTCCACCCACGTTATTAGGTTTGGCATTTTCTCACACCGCTGGCAAGCCAAGAGGAAGCTCGCCATTTTCCTGTGTAGTCTCTTTGTGCTCAGATGGTTTTCCAAAGCTTGTTTTAGTTGTTGGCAACAATGAGATTCTTTGCATGGTTATTATGGTGGTTGGTTATTATCAGTTAATTCTGTCTTTACTGTGGTTGTAAAGGTTAATAGTATGTTCTAGGCCAGTTATTTTGCCTGCTTGGCTGATTAATGGATTTTTCTTCATCCTTGTGTTGATTTCCAAAACTCTGAATTTAATTGCTTTTATTATTATTATTATTATTTTTTTTTTATATATATATAAATCTTTTTTTCTTTACTTATCAGGGGAGTTTCATTTTAAAGTTATATTAAAAAAATAAATAAAAACTGGAAAAATATGTAAATCTTTTTACATTTTTCAAGTGAATCCTAAGTGAATTAATTTAATGAATGTATTATATTATCTGTTTGTTGTCATTAAATTTATTTTCTCATATCTAAAGCTAATTGTAATACATTTCATTGATTTTAATTAAATTTTTCTAATTTTCTGTATGTAACTGCATACAGTATGTTTTCAGTCACTTACTGAGCAAAAGTAGTGTATTCACACCATACCGGAATTAACAAAATTACAAGATTCTGACTTGTAAAAAGTGTTCACATCCTCGTAGAACTCATTACAACGTGTAAACTCAAAATGCGCTCTGACTTGTATCTTCTGACTGCTGTAGTGTCATGCAGAAACACTCAGAGTGGCACCAGCTTTAGTAGTAAAATTCTTTAGTAATATTTCTGTTTAATAATTCTTAAACTGACTACTAATAATGTCAAAATAATGCAAGAATAATCTGATAATAACATGAATCTGACGAAATACTATATCTGACAGAAATGAATAACTAACTTATGTAAGTTTATTAAGGCATTTGCAAAAAAAAAAAAAAAAGATACTTGTTATATTGTGGTTTTGACTACTGATTACTCATATTACACAGATTCATTTTGGCATTAATTGTGTTGCCATAGAAACTCATAATTCCAAATTAAAGTACATGAACAGCCCAGAGCTAATATTAATGTTAATATTAAGGGCTACAAAAAAGAAAAATGATCATACCCTAATTTTAGAAGTGATATAGATAATCAAATTGCATTTACCAAATTGCAAATTGCATTTAGTACAGTATTGGGTTAGACATTTCCCATCTGATCCACCATGTTACTTGTGAAAGTCGTGACGTATTGTCAAGTATGGTGACCCATACTCGAAATTGGTGCTCTGCATTTGACCCATCCAAGTGCACACACACAGCAGTGAATAGTGAACACACGCACACACACCGTGAACACACACCCGGAGCAGTGGGCAGCCATTGCTCCAGCGCCCGGGGAGCAATTGGGGGTTCGGTGCCTTGCTCAAGGGCACCTCAGTCATGGTATCGAAGGCAGAGAGAGTGCTGTTCATTCACAATCCCCACCTTCAATTCCTGCCGGTGTGAGAATCGAACCGGCAACCTTCAGGTTACTAGCCCAACTCTCTAACCATTAGGCCACGACTTCCCCTCAATGGCCCTCAATGTATGCATGTGGGGGGCTCGCATAACTAAACACAATAATCCATCAGCAAAAGTGAGTCATTATGCTGAATGCTTGCCATTAAAGATGTCTGGCACGCATTTAGTGAGTCAAAAGAAAAAGAATTTGCCAATATAATGTACCAGACAAGAACAAATTGCAAGACAATAGTTGCAAATAGAAGCTCATCAACAGAGAGAGGCAGAAACAAAATCCTTCACAGTACATTGCCAGAAAGTGCTGTGGAATTAAATTAGGACCTCTGTGACCCTGTCTCAGCAAAGTTTAGTTTCAGAAAGCTGGAATGAGGGAAATTGTACCGTAGTTGTACAAGGCCAGTGCACAAGACCAGGTATAAAGGAGCCAAAACTGAACAATGGACAGAAGTAACATGCCTGAATAGTCATCTTACACTCAATTTCCTTCATCTGGGTTGGTTTTGTTTGGCGAAAGCTAAGCGGTGTCCTCTGCAAACATTATTCCTTCATAAAACTCCCATACACGCCTATAAACAAATTCACAGATGTTTTCAGTGAGATCAGGATGAAGTCTAATGCTTTCCATGGGCATGGATCATTGAACCTTTATGAGCAGTTCTGGAGTGAGAGTTTCAGTATGATTGAAGCATTCCTGCTCTGTATTTCATCTTCTATTATAGATATTAATACATTAAGTGTGTCCAGTAGCCGAATGTGCCAGACGTGCACACACTCTCCCATGTCTTGCTCTGTCACTCTTCCTCAATGTTCTCTTTGCTATCAGAGGAATGGCCTGTGAGCAGGTGGCTTCTGGTGGAAAAATTGCACATTTGTCGAAGCAAGTCAAGTGGCACTGTCTGGGGACCACCTGTTAAATGTAATTTGGTCTTCTCAGATGGATTGGAGGCCAAAATGGAATGGGTCTGAGACGCTAATGTGATGTGCTGTGCAGGTGAGCTCACTCCTTGATGTGTCCGCCTGCTCATGACGCAGAACCTCCACCATTTTTCTGGTCCTATCCCATACAACTTAAGCCCAAAGAATACTTTGGCCCTCTGTGGTCCACCACGATCCATGCACTGTCCACATGACGTTTTTTTCATCATCAGGAGTGTCCATGCATACAGCATTCGCTAAACAGTTGCACGCCACTTTTTGCGTGCTTCATATGCATTACTGTTCAAAAGTTTGAGGTCGTAAAGATTTTTTAAAACGTTTTTGAAGTTTGTGGTGCTCATCAAGGCTTTATTTATTTGATCAAAGATACAGTAAAATTGTGAGATATTGTTGCAGTTTTCTATTTGCATACATTTTAAAAAGTAATTAATGTAATGCAATAAATTGTTTTCTGAGATGCAAAGCTGAATTTTCAGCAGCCATTACTCTAGTCTTCATTGTCACATGATCATTCAGAAATCATTCTAATATGCTGATTTTGTGATCAAAAAACATTTTTATCGTCATTTGAAAGCAGTTGTGCTGCTTAATATTTTTATGCAATAGATGAACAGAGAATAGAATGATAAATCTTTGATGAACAGAAAATTTATAAACATGATAAATATACATTTTATAACAAATTGCTAATTTTGTGACGTTTGGATTTTTGTTTGTTTTCATTGAAATAATTCGTCAGAATATTAGGGCATCTCAGTATGTCAAATATTTAGAAGTTGTAAACAGTTTTCATGAGACGGTAAGAGAGTGTGTGACACATGGAGTGTGATTGCTAGTAACTGGCAGGCAGATTCAGGTCATTAGCTGAATCCTGGAGCAGAAGCTGTTTCTATAGAAGCTCATAGGCTGGATTGCGACTATTCTCACACACTGCAGTCAATTTTTGGCCACTTTACAGTAACTTCATCCAGTGCGCTGGTGGAAACAACACCACATTTCTGCCCCTGCTAAAGCGCATCACACTGCCTCCGTTCTTCAGCGGATGAAGCGATGGTGAAAATTGAGATAGGGTGCTGACGTTTAATAAAGTAACACGAAAAAAAGGAAAATAAAAATTGACAGTTTGATGACAATTATTTCCACGCTAGTTTCCCTCTCTGCGCTGTTTAGCTATTGGAATAATGGGCTCTTGGTGTGTTGTTTCAATTAATCTGCTTAAATTTGCCTCACTGCTGTGTCGGAAGAATTTTTGTATAACTATATGTTATCTCATTACCACAGAAGTTACTTTTCAAATGTTCCGCCTGTCAGTCAAACCACACATGGAGCTGCATAACTAAAGTCCAAATCTGACTTCCCCATCCGCCCAGTGCTTTAAGGAAAAGATCTTTTGTGCGTTATCTAGTTTTTTGCCTAACTGGATCCTAAAATCTGTCATAATTGTGAGTATTTTAGTTTGGCAACATGCATTTCCCTTTTTCATCATCGATTCTTGGCAGGAATGTGAATTTATAATTTAGGAAAAACCTCAAGGGTTAGTCTCACTACTGCAAACCGCTGTACGATTACAAGGAACAGATACCGATGCCGTTTTACCCCATACCTTAGTTAATTTCAGAGGGGAAGGGCTTTTTAATCGGATAATAGTAATTATAGCAAGCCATTCATCAGAGTGCTATTGTGTCCATATCGTGCCCACCTGTGTGTGGTTTTTCTAACCTATCATCAGGCCACACAGAAAGCTCAGCAGAATTGTAACACCTCTCATTAACAAACTCCTGCTCATGTCATTTCAGGTTCATTTATGAAATATTTTGGTTCATATTTAGCTTCCAATAAGAGTGTACTACTTTGAAATCTGTTTTACAGACGCTTTCCTCCATCCACCCCTGTGTTTATATTCTGCTGATGTTGAGACTCAGTCTTGTTTGCTGCAGAGGCTAAGCATGGAGCTTCAGGTCCAGTCCAATTTTGCTTCGTTTGCACGGTTCATTCCCTCAGCTCCAGACGAGAGGTTTTTGCTGTTTCCTCCCGATTTAGCTCATCAGTAAATAAAAGCTGTGCCACGTGGTTGCCATGACGACAGCAAGTTGTGAGCGTCTGTGCTGACTTGTTAATTGCAACAATCGCCTTCGCTCCTGAAGCTGAGTTTGTTTGTAATATACCAGCTCACTCTCTTCCTACCCACAATCTCTATCACTCTCTGCACGGGGTATACCCACATATATATATATATATATTATGATCAATGTGTATATATACATGTGTGTGTGTGTATATATATATGTGTGTGTGTGTGTGTGTGTATGTGTATATATATATATATATATATATATATATATATATATATATATATATATACACACCCACACACACACACACACAAGTTTGAGATCAGAAAGATTTTTAATGTTTTTTTAAAGAAATCTCTTATGCTCATCAATTTATTTATTTTTTATCAATAAAATACAGAAAAAAAAGTAATATTTTGAAATATTATTGCAATTCAAAATAATGGTTTATTATTTTTATATACTTTAAAACATAATTTATTCCTGTGATGCAAAGCTGAATTTTCGGCATCATTAAAAAAAAGTGAAAGTCGTGACGTATTGTCAAGTACGGTGACCCATACTCGAAATTGGTGCTCTGCATTTAACCCATCCAAGTGCACACACACAGCAGTGAATAGTGAACAAACGCGCACACACACACCGTGAACACACACCCGGAGCAGTGGGCAGCTATTGCTCCAGCGCCCGGGGAGCAATTGGGGGTTCGGTGCCTTGCTCAAGGGCACCTCAGTCATGGTATCGAAGGCAGAGAGAGTGCTGTTCATTCACAATCCCCACCTTCAATTCCTGCCGGTGTGAGAATCGAACCGGCAACCTTTGGGTTACTAGCCCAACTCTCTAACCATTAGGCCACAACTTCCACTGAAGATTACTCCAATCTTCAGTGACGCATGATCCTTCAGAAATCATTATAATATGCTGATTTATGATCATTGTTGAAACTGTTGTGCTGCTTAATATTTTTTTGGAATCTGTGATACTTTTGTCAGGATTCTTTGAATAAAAAGTAAAAAGAACAGCATTTATTTAAAAAAAGAAATCTTTTGTAATAATATACACTACCGTTCAAATGTTTGGAGTCTGTAATTTTTTTTCTTTCTTTTTTTTTTCTTTTTTTGTGTTTGAAAAACTTTTTTTCAGCAAGGATGTGTTAAATTAATATAAAAAGTGATGGTAAAGACTTATATTGTTTTTATTAATCAAACAATCCTGAAAAGAAGTATCACAGGTTCCAAAAAAATATTAAGCAACAAAAACTGTTTCCAACATTGATGATAAATCAGCATTGTTAATAAATCAGAATGATTTCTGAAGTATTATGTGACACTGAAGACTGGTGTAATGGATGATGAAAATTCAGCTTTGCATCACATGAATAAATGATAGTTTACAGTATATTAAAATAGAAAATGTTTCAAAATATTACTGTTTTTTCTGTATTTTTGATCAAATAAATGCATCCTTGATGAGCAGAAGAAACATCTTTTAAAAACATTAAAAATCTTATTGATCCCAAACTTATCGAAGAATCCTCAGAACAAATGCATCACAGTTTCCACAGAAATATTAAGCAACAAAAACTTTCAACATTAATAATAAAAACAGTTATTAAAAATTAAGCATCAATAATAATTGATAACTGAGCATCAAATCAGCGTATTAGAATGATTTGTGAAAGATCATGTGACCCTGCGGCCTTCTGTATAAATTGTATACACTGCATCTTCTGCACAAGAACTTTCACTTACATTAATTCCAGGAGAGGTTCAATTTACATAAATGTTTTTGTTCAAGATGAACAATTAAATATTTCAGTTATTAACCTTCATATTAACCTTGTAATTTATTTCAGCTTGTGTTTTTAGACACTCTTTAGGACTTAAAACATCTCTGGCCTAGTTTAAACCCAAGCACACTGCTGCCACCCTCAGGTGAGGAATGGCATTGCTGAGAAAGGAATTTGGGTGAACCATGCACCTGATTAACATTTTGTGTATGATAAAATCTGTACACAAAGAAATTCAAAGTATTGGGGTTAATAATTATATCCCAAAACATACGTTTTTGAATGACCTCCAAAGGAGAAATAGATAACATTTATCTTATCAGTTTTTATGCTCTCGTCCTTTTCCATTCAGCAAATTCTAAACAAGTTATAACAGTTTAGAAATATAATCCTGCTTGCTTTTTTGAATTCATTCACAGTGTGATTTCAGTAACTCGGCTTTTGATCCCAGAATCTCACATTTTTTTGAAACAGGGCTTTATAAGATTTTTGTGCTTAGAAAAAGGAGTGTCCGTTTAATCTAAGATTATACAGTTGTCTCTTTTAAAAGATAGGAAGATATGAGACAGGTTGAGCAGCACTATTATACCTCAAAGTGAGATTATCCCTTCGGCAAGTCTCTCTCTCTTTTTCACTGTCTTGAACTATCTTTGGAGTTTCCTTGGCTTCTCAGCGAGATGAAAGCCACAAACTTCTGACACATACTGGATTTTGCGGTATTAGAGATGAAGCCCTTTCTCACAGTGCCCTCATTTATGTTCAGTCTCAAGTATGTCGAGACATCAGGATGTGTCTCACCCTGTGATAACAATTTAATTGTCTCCTTTTATAGCTCTGTTTCCTGCAGAGTTTGAGCGGTGGTGTAATGTACTACAGGCGCTGTAGTATTTGACAGGGGCTACTGGAAATCGGCCACTCTTCAAACTTTCTCTTTGACATTATAATTCTATTTCCAATAGACCATTTTTCTTGTCAAGGTCAATTATCACTCTTGACCTTCTCTTCTGACTTAGTGCTTTAAGGGAAACGGTTGGCTTTGGAAAATGAATGAGAGTCATTTCTGAGGCTGACGGCTTGCACAAGCCTGAGGCCATGTTTCTGCTCTGTGCTCAGATGGTGGCGGTAAATTCCCTGTCCCTCGGGAATTTTTATAGGCCATTTTGTACCTTACCCACTGCCTGGAGCACCTGGTTTTGCATCAGACCCCTCCGTTTACTCCCCCTAGTTTCTACATGTGCATGCAGGCCTTGAGAACTGACCAGGAAAAAATTAAAATTTTTTCATTGTTTACTCCCTATCAGAACTGGGTAGTAACTGATTACTTGTAGTCTGGATTACGTAATCAGATTCTAAAAATTAAGTACATGTAATTAGATTAAATTACATTTTAAAATGCTCACAATCAGACTACAGTTACTTTTTTATTGATTACTTGATTACATATATTCACACAATTATTCATAATTTATATTTCTCCCTAATTTTTTTTTCATCTTTTAAATTTTCCTTTCTATAATGCCTACATTATGGATTTTCTTTGCATTTTAATGCCAATATGGTGTAATATTATCCTATTTAAATCAGTGTGATAAACGAGTTAGGTTAAAAGTAATCAAAAAGTAGTCTGATTATATTACCTAAAATATGTAATGTAACGGATTGCGTTACTAACTACAATTTTTGTCATGTAATTTGGAATTAGTAAAGGACTACAATTTCTAAGTAATCTACCCAGCTCTGCTTGCCATCATGTAGCTCCGACCTAAACAAAAGCACAACATGAAGAACACAATTTTCCATCATCAATACAATTTAAAACAATGCCGTTGACTTTCATTGAATGGACAAAATTGTTTAAACATTCTTCAGAATGTCTTGATTCTATAGTATTGTTTATTGTATATTTGATTGATTGAACAGTGGATTCAATGTACATTATTTCCAAAAAAAAAAAAAAAAATTTTCTAAAATAAAAATCTTTTATAATACTAATTAGGGCTAGGTTTTGACACAAATTTCACAATTCGATTCGATTATGCTTCACAAGCTTGCGATTCGATTCAGTTACGATTTTGATTCAATATCAATTATTTTGGATATATATCAGGTACAGTACATGGCAAATTTTCTTAAGGAAAAAAATCTTTCAACTAATGCTACGAAATATGCATGAGAGTTTCATGCTGAAACTGGTATTAAAGCAGTAAGTTCATGCGCGCTTTTCGCTGCCACTTCTCTTGAAATGAGGCGCTACAGCGATCTGTCACTCCACGTTAAACGGCGCCAAAACGACATTTATTTGTTTGAATATTGTAATAAAATGGACAGAATTTAAAATCTGAGACTTTGTTTCATATAAAAAGCAACAAATCACAAAGCTTATTGCCAATTTTTTATTTTTTATTTTTGATGGGAGGTGCGCTACATGTTCTGTTCATTAACTGAAAATCGGCTAGACTAATCGATTCTTGGCATTTAAGAATCGATATAGTTTCGTAAAAATGAGAATCGCTTAAAATCAAGAAATCTATTTTTTTTTTTTACCCAGCCCTAATACTAATTATATTATTTCATTTAATTTTATTTTATATAGTTTTATATATTTATTTGATATATTTTAGTAAAATTTTTATTTTAGTTTATAATCTCAATGCAATTACTTTTCAGTTGACATCATCACTGCCATGCGGCCTATTGGTTAATGTTAACTAATATGCAAATAGCTATTTAGGCTGTATCTTGTTTATTATCTTGTTTCACTCATCAGTGATATTTTATTCCATGTTAGGCTACAGTTAGAAGAATAATTATCACGTTAATCCCGCTGTAATTGGTGGTATGGTGAATGTCGTTCACACATGCAGAATGTGAAATCTATATGATGTTGTTTCCATCAGCGCTGTAGCTAATTTGCTGCATTAGCATTCCATCCATGCATCCGATTAGATACGTGTCCGGACAGAGAAGATGCTTCCATCCAGCGGTTATGTGGAGTAGAGGGCATCTGCCTGCATCTGCGTCAGGTCTCTGATTGAGCTCGATTTTACTCGAGCTCCTGTGCCCATAATGATGCTGCCTGTTGACCTTATCTAATCAGCACAGACTTCACACTTTGATTTCATACAGCCCGACAAACTGCTGTCAGCTCGACGTTGATGAAATAATAAAATATGTATTTGCGAATGCTGATAAATAGCCCTGATGATTTGGCTCAAAGCCTTGCTATATCTTTAGGGCTTTGTAGGACTATATCTTAATATGTCTTAACTATAACAATTAATATCCCAATATTAATAATAGTTCATTAGATATTCATAACTATTAATATTCAGTAATTATTCATAGTATATTTTAAATTTAATATTTAACTTTTTAATGTTTACTTTTCAAATATTGACATTAAAATATATACTAAATAATTATTAAACACAGCCATTTAAGTCAAATTCAATATCCAGGTACATTCAAAATCTGTAATGCAAGAATGTGAGTCTGAGATACAGTGGGATTTGCTATTCATTCAAAGCACATTTTTAAAATCTGTAATGTAAATAGTTAGTTAATAAAGTAGTTGGTGTGGATTTGGATGGAAGTAAGAGGAAATCTTACTGTTGAGGCATTTGTACATCTCAGCAGCTGCTGTCTAATTTCACATTCACATGTATTGGATCTCTTATAATTGAATTGGTTTATATGTTTGGAAACCTCATCTCATTTTACTCATCTTACCAGCAAACACAAACTTTGGCCTTCACCTTCTGAATAAATTCAGTTTAAAGGTGTACTCTGGCCTGGACACAAGGCAGCACTGTTGAGCCAAATCTGGCTGAAATCCGCAAAAGGATTTTTTCCCCCCTCTAAAATATGAGTGGTGTTATTCACTATCAGAATAAAGTTGTTTGTGTTCTGCTTCACATGTTCCCTGTGGAAAAATTAATGATGCTAAAAAATCTGAGACTGATTAATATGCAAGCTTATTTACAATCAGTTGCTATTTGACATGAGAATGGTTTTCTTTATAAACACATCTGTTTTGCTTATACTTCATTAACTAGCACATATATTTAAATGCTTTTTTTTTTTTTTTTTTTTAAATGTGTTGGTTTCTGTTTGTAACCGTGGCTTTCTTTTTTTCCTCAATCTCTAGCCCACCAAAGCTGCCTGTTGTAGTCTCAGGAGTTGTCACTAAGGTAAGTTTTCATAACGTCTAAATCAAAGGCCCGGTTGTCTCTGATCCAACATTTTGATTTTTAATGGTCTCTACCAGCTAACTTTCTATTGGCTTCATCCAGAGCAACTTCTGCTGATTCTGAAAGGTTTATTCACACCAAAGACTGATACCTAAATGTTCATCAGGCTAAATTCTCCCCTGTACTGTAGATGACACTGATGTATAAATGCACTAGTTGGTCTGCCAACAGAGTAGAAAAAAGGAGAAGACAGTCAAATGGCTCTTTGAGAGAAACACAGTGACATGATGCAGATCAAGCAAGCTGTAATGGTTCTATTTAAAGTACAAATAAATTGCCCGTTTTATGTTTTAAAGGTATAGTTCACCCAAAAGTGAAGATTCTGTCACGACTCACCCTGATGTCACTCAACCACGCAAGGTCTTCGTTCATCTTCTGAACACAAATTAAGATATTTTTGATGAAATCCGAGAGCTTTCTGACCCTCCATAGAAGGCAACGCAACTGAAATGCTCAAAAGAAAAAAAAACTTTATTCAACAATTTCTTCTTTCGCGTCAGGTTTTGTTTTCTTTGCGCAAAAAAAAGTAGCTTCAAGTAGCATGTAAATGTTTATACTCAGTTTGAATAGCACCATATGAACGCCTTATTCATATTCACATTTACCTGCAAACAAATATTTGCAACTGGTGTGAATGGTTCTTTAAATGATCAAAAGCAGCAGCTAATTAATTTTAAACCTGCTCATATTTAAAATCCCCCAAGCTTGGCTTTATGAAACCCATAGACAGTAGTGATGGGAAGTTCGGATCATTTTACTGACTCGGACCTTTGAGTCTCATTCAGCAAAATGAACGAATCTTTTTTTGAGTCATTTCGTTCACTTCGTTCATTTTAGCAAAATATAATTAAAATGTTACTTGTTACTTCCCTAACACATCTACTAGTTATGCAAACATTCATTGTTTCATTCATTGTTTACCTGGGTCTTTAGTCTATGATTAGCTCACCTCACCTCTTCGGGTTACGAGTCTTTTGAGTCGTTCGTTCATCACGTAACAGCCCCATAAACTTAACCAATGCAGTCTGAGCCGGAAAGAGAATTGATTAGTTCATCTCTCGAGTCTTCGGGTTTGAGTCATTCGTTCATCACGTGACAGCCCCATAAGCTTAAACAATGTAGTCTGAGCCGGAAAGAGAATTGATTAGTTCATCTCTCAAGTCTTTCGAGTCGTTCGTTCTTTTGTCACGTGATGTGACAGTATTGGATAGAGAAATTAGTTAATTTACAACCTTCCTTTCAAACGGGTGCATAGTTATTATTATTATTATTATTTACTCTTACAGTTACGTGATGCGTTTCTGGTCTCAAATTGTAGATTTTTATTTCTTACAGTTTATAAATGTGTGAATTTCTGTCATGATGGTTCTTTTCCATAACACTGAATGTGGTAACAAAGGTTATTAAGTCTTTTTCTGCCTCAGACTGAATAGGTTAAGCTTATGGGGCTGTCACGTGATGAACGAACAACTCGAAAAACCCGAAGACTCGAGAGATGAATTAATCAGTTCTCTTTCTGGCTCAGAATGCATAGGTTACGCGTATGGGGCTGTCACATGATGAACGAACAACTCGAAAAACCCAAAGACTCGAAACAGGTGAACTAATTCCAGTACAGAGTCTATGTTGCACATGCGCGACTGAACGAATCACTCCCCGAGACGACTCGTTCTTCCCGAGTCACATTAAAGATTCGTTCAAAATGAACAAATCGTTCAAGAATGACACATCACTAATAGACAGTTTGCTCTGATAAAAGGTGTTTTAGTCTTGCATCACTTATTGAGATGATATCAATAGTTCAATGCGATGGAGACTGTGAATTTATTTTGTTGAAGAGCTCGTCTGATAGAGTCCACTCTGCTCATTTTCAGCCCGAGTTGACCTTAATCCACTCTGCTGCCACGGGATTGGCCGCGTCTCAGGATTTATTGTGTTTTGATGGAGGCTGTGACATAATGCATACATCTGTGCACGCTTACAAGGATGAGCGTTATGTGGGAGATTTTGCTGTGTTATTATATACAGTCCTCGATGTAAACATGTCAGAACATTGTGTTTGATTATGCATGTCACAGCGTGTGACCCTAGATGCACATGGAGCACTTTTACTGAGGCAGTGGGCTCCTTTTACTTTGAAGTGATCTAAACAGCTTCTAGTGCTCCAGTGGCACAATTTCTGCAATATTTCCTCTCTAAATACTCCCATCTGAGGCTCTTTTTGTCCTCTGGCAAGCTGGTAAACAGACAGAAAACAGAAAATGACACGCTTGTGTTCAGTCTTGGCTTGTTACACTGTCTTGGACTGTCCACCCCGTAATCGACTTCAAAAGCTTCACATATTTGCTCTGAAAGACTCTCTCATACACAGATTAAAGTGATGCTGAAGAATGTCTGCGGCTGCTGATTTCTCGCAATAGGATTTTTATCCTCACTGGGATTCCAGCGGCTGCACGTCAGATGCTTCTGTGTGCCGCTTTTCTTTCATGTTAATAGACATGAAACTAAGGCAAAGAGCTCTCAGAATCTCTTAAAAAGTAGTTTAGATTTTTATAAAGATGGCAACCAGAAAATATATACAGATGTCTTTGTTGTTGCTAATATGAATCGTCATAATTAAGTAATATCACATTCAAGTACTGAATATCAGCACAGTTGTGAATCTGATGTTCCTTAGAAATGTTCTTTCGTTTTAGATCGTTCCGAGCGGAAAATAATTTTATGTTGTGGTGCTCACAGCTTTCTTTTCAAAAGGTAACCATTTAGAACTAAACAAAAAAAAAATTGATTGTCTTTTTCAAATGGGAGCACACTGCTATTGTTTTTTTTTTTTAATTATTGATGCGAAATATTAATGTTGTTAAGCATTTAGAAAATAATGTTTTCTTTCTCTGAAAACGTGAAAAAAATTCCTTTTAATTGTTAAAATTACATTGTTTAATTTTGTTAATTTTCACTTTAAAGTTCCTAGAGTTTAAGTTTAAGTTGCAGTTTTTAAACTCAGGAGTCAGACACAATTTGGCCAGCAAGTTTTTTTTCTTATTTCATCTTATTCTTATTCAAACAAAAAAAAAAACTTTCAAAAAAAACCAGTGCTTCCACTCCAGACTGCTCACATTCTCAGGAACACTGCGAACACAACATATTTATTATTTATATGCTAATACATGTTTTATTCATATTTTGAATTAGATTTTTACATTTTTGTTTTCATTTTAAATTTAGTTTTGTTTCAGTTTTAGTTCCGTTTAAGTTTGTATATATTATCATTTAGTAATTTTAGTCCTTCAGCTTATTTCAGTTAGTTGGCAAAACAACATTTCTAATTTTTGTATCTAATATTTATATTTTATTTCAGCTTTATTTCAAGTAACACAAATGTTTTAATTGTTTCCGTTTTAGTTGATGCTAATAACCCTGGGTCACAGACAACAGTCGTCAGTACTGGGGTACATTTCCCAAAAGTATTGTAAGTAGATCGTAGAACCATTGTCACCAATGATCTCTACAATCAACTTAGGCTTACAATGCTTTTGGGAAGACAACAGGTCTGGTCGACAACAGAGCACTCTTGGAACACCCTTCGGCTAATCAGATTAGAGAACAAGTGTTGAGTTTTGTACAATTATTGGTGTGATTTACTGCACACAAAGCATTTGCCATGTCACTATTATAATTAGGTGTGTTGCTATTGGTTGTCCTTCTCAGGGGGATAAAGACTTCACCCCTGCTGCTGCCCAGGTGGCCCATCAGAAACCTGTGCCTGCGGTACAGAAGCTGCCCCCGGCCCACCACATCAACCAGCACATCCACCAGCCCCGGAAGTGAGCCTTCACACAACTCTAGACCACCCCGGCCCCCCACACGGGGCCAGGACCACACCACCCCAAACACCTGCTCAGGTTGCCAGGGATCTCTTGCCGTCAAGCATTCCGTACGCCCCCCTCCCCCTTCCGTCTGTGCCTGCAAGTGTCCTGTTTCCACCAGTATCATGAGAAACCTTCCTTTTCCTGTTTCTTACCTTTAGATCATTGCAGCACTAAAATTGAAAGCTCCATTGCAAATCACTAATCAGAAACATGTTAATTATGGAGGTCCACTTCATGAGGGATGCATGGAGCTATTTTATTTAGTTTTAATTTTGTCTTACATAAAAAGTTCCAGAGATGTAAATTGTATAAATCTTTTTTTTTTTTCTTTTTTTTTAAAGTTGGTGAATGTTGTATATTAGGCATTAGGTACTAGGTGTGTCTATCTGAATAAAGAGTTAATATAAAACCACACATGCCTTTTCGCTCTTAAAAACACATTCATAAGCCAGAATTGCATTACCTGATGGAAATATCAGTGCTTTCGCAAACTGTTACAAAACTGAAACGGTACATTCACACGGGGTGTTGGCTTGGTGTTGACGCGACCATCATAGTGACAACAGCCAATCAAATTACTTTTCTGGTGTTGCATAAACGCGATTGGCTAGCGTGTGCACTAATATATTTGCATAAGGCGATCTGATTGGCTGACGCCTGCGTTGGTGCTTAAAGTTTTCAACTTCTGCCACGAGCAACGCCAGTAACGCAACGCAACAGACCCACAATTCAGTTCGGCAACTCCATTCGAAGTAAACGAGAGGCGTTGACGCAGATGCCCTAAATGAATGTACCATAATAGGGAGTCTGTAATTGAATTAATTTCAGAAGTTTTTGGAGAATACATTTCGCAGACAAAATAATCAGTTACTGAAAGATTGCAAATGAATGTTAAAAATATAAAGGGGTAAATACTATAGTGATGCCATCAATGCCAGTTTGTGTGTGTGTATGTATGTATATATATTTGTATATACATAAATACAATATACAGACATAAAAAAAAAATTTCTATTATTATAAATTTTACATATACATTTTTTATTATATTCAATTAATAGAGATTTAAAAAGAGGAATTAATTTCAATAATGTTTGCTTAAAAAAAGTTATGCTAGAATTACCCATATGATTGCTATATGTGTGTGTGTATGTATGTATTAGGGATGCACGATATTATCGGAACGTTATCGGAATCGGCTGATAATGGGTTAAAATGTAAACATCGGCATCGGCCCGATATGAACAATTATGCCAATATGCCTTGCCAATAAGAGTAATAACTCGCATGTGCTCAGGATGTGCTAGCAATAAGATCAGGTCAGCAATGTGGTTACTCTTGAGATCTTTTGCCTGAATGATGATTAGAGTTAGTATTTTGGATCGCAGCATTTAATTTTAAACGTACGTTTTTTTGTTTGTTTGTTTTTTGTAGAACATACGTAAAATCTAACCCAAAAATAAAAATAATTTGTTTATAATCTCTGCACAGGAGAGACTTGGTGAAAAGAAATATATCGGTATCGGCATCAGTTATCGGCCAAAATGAGTTTAAAAATGTCAGCATATTGGTTATCGGCAAATATCCAATATCGTACATCCCTAGTGTGTGTGTGTATATATATATATATATATATATATATATATATATATATGTATGTATGTGTGTGTATATATGTATATGTGTGTGTGTTTGGAAGAATTCAAGATAATAGAAAAAAATTAATACATTTAGGGTTAACATTGTTCAAAACAATGTTTTATGCCATTTTTGTAGAAATTTGTGGAGAGTAAAAAGTAGAGGAATTTCAGTACTCGCATTGCATGCACTGAAATTAAAAAAAATAAACAATTTCCATGTCTGTTTTGTCCTGATAAACATTATAAATGATCTTAGTAAGTATATGCACTCAGCAGAAAAAGTTTGTGTGTAATTCCATGGCCAACTTTTCATGGTCTATGAACTAGTAGAGAGTGGCAAAGCCCGTCAGCTTCCTGTTCTCCTCCCCCTCAACCCATGCAGCGCTGAGCCACCAAACCTAATGCCACTCAGGATTTGCCCTGTTCTCTTCCTCTGTTTCATTATCTCACGTTCTCCAGCTCCTCCTATCCCGCTCTGTTCACTTTGTGTTCCGCTCAGGTGTCGATAAGAGCCAGCAGCAGACGCAAACTTCAGGTTGTTCCCACAGCATGTTCTGGACCCAGAGCAGCAAGACTTCTGCGGTATGTGCCATCAGCACACCAGCTGTTCCCACTCAGACAAGGTGAACCTCAAAAGCATGAGTGGCAGCTAAACCCTTACGAAATGTCAGGTTTCAGGTCAAGGTTGTACTTTTCCACAGCATGGTATCTGGAAATCGAGCACTGACTTTGAAGCCAGTCCAGAGTGACCCAAACCCTGGGGTCTATCTGACATTCAGGCCTTCTCCGTGTATTTGTCTTTGATAGGCTATCAGCGCTACTGCAGATCCCACACCAGTGCTTTGGTTCTCCAGCAGAAGGCGCTTCATTCTTCACACAGTGTTGTCCTGAGGCAAGTGCTGACCTTGCAAGACTGATAAGTCCCTCGGCGTCTGTCAGCTAGTGCCGGTGACCTCAATAGCTTAATAAGGTGTGTGCTTCACCTTTACTCACTCCTGCTCAAAGTTCAACAAACGGAGTCACACTTTGGATTTACAAAGCAGTTTTTATTCCAAAGTTACAATGAGATTCTTCTTGCAAGCATTGCTGGTCATTACTTTTGGTTTGTTACTTTGTACAACCTAAAGTAGTGTAAACAGTGTTATTTTAAGAACAGTGTGACCTTACATTAGGTCTGCACTGGTCTTGACATCTTTATGAAATCTGGAGTGAGTTTGTGTAGTCTGAGTTTTGGACACCGAGGCACAGTGGTGCTGTTGAGATGACATTTCAAACAGATATCACTACACATTCTTTAATTAAACATTGTATTATTCTGCATACAGAAATGTTCATACCTGAGATTTGTTGTGAATTTGGATTAACTGTTTCTAGCTCTCAAGAAACCATAAGGGAGAGCAGGGTAAGCTGTGCCACTTTGTACTTAAGCTGCCTCCTGCGAGGAGGAATGGGATGGAGGTAAAACAAATATGCCTAATATTTGAGGATGCCTCATATGTGTTTATAATTGTGCCCATGTTAGGGGTAAGCTGTCGTGTCAATGTTAAATTGAATCATTGGGAAATAATTTACATTTCAAATTGAAAAAACAAACGAGGGGAAAAAAATACTTACTTTGCTGCACAATATTTGCATTTTCATATAATGTTAAATATTCAGAATATTTAATAATAATTTTCAGCTTTTGTATTATTAGTAACATTATTTCCTTTATTTGAAGGCAATAAATTCAGTTTTGCTATTAGTAGAGCAACTGGCACAGCTTGCCTCAAAGCTATTGTTTTTGTAAAAATGGTTTAATAATTCATCGCTAATCTTTAGCTAAATAATTCATATGTTTTTTACACTAGTAATTCACCAATATACAAGACTGTTACAGAGTTTTGGGTTGGTAAGATTTTTTTTGTTTGTTTGTTTTTAAAGAATTCTCTAATGCTCAACAAGGTTGCATTTATTTAATCAAAAATACAGTAATACTGTGAAATATTATTACAATTTAGAATAACAGTTTAATGTGTCCTTGCTACATAAAACATTAATTTCTCTAAAACAAATCTCACTCACCCTAAACTTTGAACAGTATTGGGTATAATATATATTTTTAAACCTGTATTAATTTGTGTTGGCTTTCATTTTACCTTACATCAAGAACTATTAAATATTTAGACTTTTTTTAAATGCATCTCTCCATCACAGGCAGCTGTGTAAGTTTGGCCCTTGATACACAAAATCCAATCATTTAGTGTGCAAGCATGACACATCTTACCCCACTCTCCCCATATAGTAACAAATACCATTTGGTAAAAGACAATACGTGTTTTTTCTTGCACAGTTATAGTTTCAGAACATAGTCATTAAAGTAATGAACTTAGAGTGCTTTAGTAGTATAAATAATTATTAAAATACATGTACATCAAAAATCAAATAAGACGCTGATCCATAATATCGCTAACTTTTTCCGTCTTTCATTACTTGCTGGTGATTGTCTGTAGCGTTTATCTCTGAAATGTGTGCAAATACAGGCATGGCTATTGCCGAAATAGCATCAACATCTACAATATTTAGAAAAATAAGGTATGACAAAGTATGCTTGTTAAATACATTCACAATGCTACTGTTAAATTTGAGACAATGCTAGCATTTGGACAACTCTAAAAATCAAAGAATCCTATTTTAAGGATGTAAACATAAAATAACATCTGGTTTTAGTAGTGTACCCATATTAGCTGATCTGGGGCCAGATTTACTATACAGGGCAAATTAGCGTTAGAGCGCAATTCCATAAAAGCACTGATGAGGGGAAAATTCTGTGTGTGATTTACTGACAATGCGCACATTAAAGAACACAGACGCAGCCAGATCATTTCCATAATGACCGGCGCAATCTACCAAGAGCAGCGCAAATTTGACATGCTTTTTTTGGGTGTTAAATAATGGCACAAACACCAGTAATTTGACGAGCGCAAATGATAGTACATCACGTTGGTTGATTCATTTTAATACTCTTCTCCCATAAATTTTGCATCTGAGAGGGAAACTCTTACAAATGCATATTCAATAAGGTCAGGTGCAAAAATAACTGTGTCCATGCCTTTTCAGCGCTAATTCTTACTAAAGAGTGCGTCTTTAGTAAATTCTGACAGTGCTATTTTAACGCCAAAAGACGGTTTGCACTGGTGCAAGCTGTTAGTAAATCTGGCCCCTGTTTGACTATTTTCCTGATTCTCAAACACATGAAAAGGGATTAAAGGACCTGTTCACTTTAAATCCTTCACTTTACCCTATTTTAAAGAGGGTAAAAAGGAGTAGAGAAGCATTTAACATTATAAAAAACAACAAAACAAATAGTAAAATAAATTTGAATCCAACATCAAAATTGCATTTCAAGTATAAGATGGTAATTCAGTATGTTTGTGCACACTTATTTCCTTTTGCCCGTAGTGAGTTGTCTCTTCGTTATGGCCTCCAGTCTTTTCCTTTCCGCCTCCTCTGCTTTCTTTCGTTCCTCTTTCAATTCTTTATATCTCCACTTCGGGATCTGGAGGAGCTGTTTGTCTATACAGCTGCTCTTCCGCCGCACTTTCTCCGGCATGTAGGTTGGCGTAGGTGCCTTGGTAATCCTCAGCTTGGGCACCACCAGTCCTGGCCTAACGCTGGTCCTCCTGAGCAGGTGTAAGGGGTGCAGACTGGCCCTGCGGATTGCTGGGGAGGAAGAGGAGGAACGGTCTGATTGAGCCTGGGGTTGCAGACTCGCACGGCGATCTTTCGGTTTGGGCACCAGCAGGACGCGGGAGTTCTGGAAGAGACGATTTTTGTGGTTCTCGAGGCGCTCGGGTCCCAGACTTTTCAGCTGCTCGATGGGTTGTTTTTTTAGTATCTCCTGAACAGAGAAACGGCGTTTCCCCACACAGGGAGGGCTGCTGGGACACACTGTTCGACATGATGTTGCAATGAACGGGCTCCCCAGTGCTGTTGTCATGCGCACCATGTGATCCAGAACCCCGTCCTCTGAAGCCTCGGTGACGTTACTGATGTCAAAGAAGTCACGTAGTGTCTCTGAAATTTTCTGAATGCAGCCTTTGGGCGTCTGAGTTTTGGCCACCAGTGAGGGCAGAAGGGGCCATTCAGGCCGATAGGTGTCGCAGAACTGATCTGCACACGGCTGCTGTATCAGTCGCATCATGGTGAACACAGTGTCGTAGCGGCTCGTGAAGATGGCCCACTCTCGCGCAGTGAACTTCCTCCCGTTGTCCCTGGCATCTATGTCAGCTCCTGATAAGGAAAGCAAATGTGGTGTGACTGGAGTTAGAATTACCGTAATAAATCTTGACGAAGCCACGAGAATAATTTTTTTGCACTAAGAAAACAAAAATAACATCTTAACAATTCTTCTCCTTCAAATCACGTCTTCTGGCATTATCGAGAGTACCTCTGCACATAAACAACGCATGCGTGTGGTGCTGCTGACAGAGAACATAAATGCGCTGGGCCTTGTTTATGTGCAAAGGAAAGCACACGCGTGTGTTGTGGTACTCTTCATAATGGAGGAATATGTGATTTGGAGGAGAAGAATTGTTGAATAGTCATTATTTTTGTTTTCTTTGCGCACAAAAAGTATTCTCGTAGCTTCGTAAAATTGTGGTTGAGGCACTGATGTCACATGGACTGTTTTACTGATGTCCTTACTATGTTTCTGGGTCTGGGGACATTTCAGTTGGGTTGCTGTCTATGCAGGGTCAGAAAGCTCTCGAATTTCTTCAAAAATATCTTAATTTGTGTTCCGAAGATGAATGAAGGTCTTACGGGCTTGGAAGGACATGAGGGTAATTAATGACAGAATTTTCATTTTTGTGTAAACTAACTCTGTTACATGGCATTTAATTCGTTATTCACATATTTTCAGGGGATAAACAACAGTGATAATAATATATATTTTTAATAAATATTATTTGTATTAAAAATGTTATACATACCATGGAGCTTCACGTTAGAATATAAAAACATTTTAGAAAAAATGAGAGCATAGCAAAAAAATATATATATATAATAATAATAATAATAATAATAATAATAACAGTAATAAGCATTAAAATTAATGAATTAAATTAATGAATTTAAAAAACATTATTTGGGTGGCACATTTTATATATAAAATGTAGCTTCACAGGTCAGAATATAAAATTCACTATAGAAATAAAATAGAATGTCAAAAAAATACTATTTTTGGTAATAAGTATTATTATTCATATGGCACACATCATACATAAACTGCGGCTTCACTGGTCAGAATATAAAATCATTTTAGAAAAAATAAACTATAGCAAAAAAATGAAAGAATAAAATATGAAAAAAGAAATGGTAACAAGCAACAAATCCAAAATAAAAGCAAAAAAAATAATGAAAAAAATTAATTCAATAGTCACTTTTGTGTGGCTATTGTGTGACTCCAGAAGATCTGTAATATGTATAAACTCCCGTTATATGGCAAGAGCTGCATTTTTTCCACAGAAAAAAATAACAGCATTTGGATTAGGAATGGCGTAAGAGTGACTAAATAATGACAAATTTTTTCATTTTAAAATCAGTTAGTCAATCTGTGGTATGATTATGTGTGCATTGTATCCTAGTCTTGTAGTTAATCATATAACAGCTGCTTTATATTGTAGTGTTTCCTGGCACATCTGTCAGTCTGTTGCACAGTGATCTGAGGCTCGAGTACCTGCCAGCATCAGGGCTCTGACACATTCCACTCGACCCTGTATAGCAGCTTTCATCAGAGCGGTGAAACCGTGGCAGTTCCTCTTCTCGATGTCAAGCCCGGGAAAGTAGTTGAGTAGGTAGTTAGTGATTGTGATGTGACCTGCAATTGTTCAGGTAAATTATGGAAATGCAGTCAGCTGTTGAATAAGTAATCACATTTCTAGGGCACTCAGCAGTTCAGTTCTAGTAATATTTGGAAGTGTTCACACTCATCCATTTACTTTGAATATTGAGACACTATAGTTACTTACATTTTATGGTAATCTAAATGTAAATATGTGCAAGTTGTGATTTGGATTGAGGCTGTCTGATTGCTCTTACCCGCCTGAGCAGCAATGGTGAGGGCTGTATTGCCTTCACTGTCCTGCCAATTCACATCCAGGTGAGGACACTCGGAGAGAGCAACCACCACATCCACGTACCCTTGGTAGCATGCCATTATTAGTCCAGTCTGCAAAGTCAACACACACACACAAGGCATTACTGTCAAGTTTCCACCCTGGAAACATTTAGTGGAACAAGCAGTTGATAAATCTGAGGAAAACAGTCTCAATTAGTATGGCTATTGATACAGATTTCACGATTCAATTTCCATTTTGATTTAGAAATATGTTACAGTAAGCTATAAATTACAATGAACGTCAGTACATTTCTATAATATTACAGTAATGAATATGTAATAAAGTGTATATTTTTTAACAAAATGTTCCTCTCTAGAGTTAATTTTTCTAGCTAACTATCGACCCATAGACACTGAATGGCTTTCCTGAGGTAAACGTAACGTTACTTGACATATTGTTTACAAGTGTTACTGACGTCTATCCGCGGTTAAAACGCAGATTTAGCGATTACAGGAGACATTATATATTTTTGAAAGTGCCTTTCAACAAGGCAACAGAGATCTCACACCGCATTTAAGAGCGACAAAATGGTATTTATTGATTGAATTTTGTGATGAAACTGAGCTGTGTGAATCTTTGTGTAGACAGTGAATCGATTCACGATTTATGTTTTCGATTCAATTTGAGAAGGATTCTTGCGAATTCTGAACGATTTGATTCAGTTCACAATGAGATTTTTTTCGATTTTGATTAATGCTTCGATTCTGCATTTTCACCGGATTAAACGGTGTTTACCAAGAAAAGTTTTTGGTTTGAGCATCAATGAAACGTTATGATGGTATCTGATGAGCTGGCGTGTGAATTATGAATTCTAATCTGGTTTGACGTAGGCAGCTTCAAACCTGAAAATGTGCAGAATTGCAATTATTTCACAGTGTTATTGGCCTGATGAAGCAGTGCAGCTGATTTTTTGGGTTTTTCTATAGGCATCAGTCAGTCTGGCCTATTTAAGTGTGAACCGTAAGAGCGTGGGACGGAGTGTCAGCAGCGTCTCATCACACTGACACACAGCTGGAGGCTGAAGACTAAAAATAAACCCCAGACAAGCTAATTTTACACGGCTATGTCAATAAGAAAGAGATGCTTCCAGTTGCTGCACATCAGATGACGGTGAAAGTGTGTGCTTAAGGTGACGTGTGTAATTGTGTTGTTTAATATAGAGAGACATTAGTGAGCCATTAGTAGGTAAGTTTCCAACTGTAAACACTGTGGCCCTGTTAGCTGTTATCATATGACCGCTGATTTGTATTATGTACATTATTGCACTTTTATTATGCTTTTTTGGAGCTTGAATGATGATCACTATTAACTGTTGTTGCATCGTAAATGAGAAGTGTGAAATGTCCTTTTTTGTTTAATGCAAAACAAATCAGCATACAAATGTGAAACAACACGAGGGTGAGTAAATTACATCATTTTTGTTTTTGGGTGTTTTGCAGTTTGGCTTTTCATAAAATATTTTGTATAAATACAGCACAACTCATTTATAGGTAGATTTATTATTAAAAAATTTAATTTAGGGCACAACCTGTTTCTCTTAGTCTGCATCTTTATATCAGATATACTCAACTTGGTTTAAATACAAATGTAGACATGTGTTGGGGTAATCTGTGGCCTGGTTGATTCTTAAAATAGAAAGGATTAGCCTTGTGAGCCACTGAATGAAAGAGGAGTTACAGGATTTGTCCTCCAGTTCAGCTTTGACAATGAAGACAAAATACAGTGTCTATGATCCTTCTAAAAAAAGAACAGAACTGCTTATTTTGCATATCGTATTTGTGCATGTGAAATACAAAGTTTAACCTTAACGCTGTACTATATTACACACTAATACAAACATAAGTAGTATTATGTTTACTTTGAAAGTTAGATTACTTATTGTGCGTCACTAGAAGTTTTTAGACATTTTTAAGATGACAGACCGGTAAAACCCTGAAACGAGCTGGCCTCAGAAAAAAAGTGTGACAGGACCAAGCTGGCCTGGATTTGATAATATCATGTCAGTCTGGCTGTGAAGTATTGGAGTAACAGAAAACAGGTCAGTGGGTAACATCCATCCACAGATGTTCCGTCAATGACTTGATATTACATCAACGCCAGGCTCAAAGTGATCCTGACGCATTCATCAACTGAAAGCCCTACCTGCACAGCAGTGTGTAAATGAAATGCCTTGAATCTGCCAGAGAGCTGTCAGTTAAGCTGGCTTAATTTACTTCCCCGCTATGCCCAGTGATGTAGTTTAACACTATTAAGCTTTACTGAAATCAGCCCAGATTCTTTTTTTGTCATGTAACAAATGCAAAAACACAGATTTGCAAAAACACATAGACTGAACTCCTATAGCAATAGTAGTTGCATGGTAAACAGGATGTTAGGGGTCATGAGTATGTATGTAGTAAGTGATGGAAAATACAGATGGGCTTGAAAATGCAGATGTATGCATCCTGTAATGATATTAACAGTTCACTCAAAAGAGACCTTTAAATCAACAGCACTAAGATATTTGCCTGTTGCTTTGTAACATAAGACTAGTAATATAATTTAAGTATTATGACATTACATGTGATACAGCGCTTAGTTCTTTTCCACAAATTTGTGATGTTCAACAGTTCTGGGATGTTTTCCTGTGGTATCACTCTGCTTCTGTGTTTGCAGCATTCCAGTGCTAATATGTGAGCTGAGAAGAAATTTCTGCATGGTGTAATGCTGTAAATGAGAACATTTAGTAGTTGCCTTAATGTGAATTTGCTTAAGTATGACGACAAAAAAACAGTAAAAACAGTCATATTATGAAATATTATTATGATTTAAAATAACTGTTTTCTATTTGAATGTATTTTAAAATGTATGAAATGGCAAATATGAATTTTTAATGGCAAATATGAATTTTTAGCAGTCATTACTCAGCAATATCACATGATCCTTCAGAAATTATTCTAAAATGCTGATTTGGTGCCCAAATTATTATTAGGGTTCAGTTAATAATAATGGTTGTTATTATTATTATTATTATTATTATTATTATTATCAATGTTGAAAATATATTTTTGCAACTTAAACAGTTATACATTTTTTGTGATTAGCTGATGAATAGAAAGTTCAATAAACAGCAATTGCAGTATTTTGTAACATATAAATCTTTACTGTCACTTTTGATCAACTGTATCCTTCCTAAAGTATTAATTTCTTAAAGAAAAAAAATCTCTTGAATGGTGTATCATGGTTTCCACAAAATATTAATGTTTTTTAACATTGACCATAATAAGAAATATTTTAGCACCAAATCAGCAATTAGAATTATTTCTGAAGGAGTAATGGCTGTTGAAAATTCAGCTTTACATCACAGAAATAAATTATATTTAAATTACATGTCACAATATTTCATTTTTTTACTGTATTACTGTATTTTTTTGTCAAGTCACTTGGCCCAGTAAGAGATCCAATGCTCACTGACTAATGACCTTATTTACAGCATTACACCATGCAGAGTGTCAAATGAACAGAGCACATGCTGGAACTATTAGTGGGGAAATCTTGTGCCTGTTGCTCTGAACTGTCCTGTAAGAGAGTGATGAGAGATGAGATAAGAGATGAGCTTTTGTGAAGGGAAGCTCTTGAGGTTCTTCAGAGGAATTCCACAGTCTCATCCCACTACAGCTGGGCTATCAGGAACAAATAGCCATGCCATCATATCAGCTTGTCTTTATAGAGTGTATTGATTTTACATTTTTAAACACATTCTCTTGTATCTAAGCTTTTAAGTTGTAATGTGATGCATTCTGAACTGCTGAGGCCTCAAGCTCTGGGAGGTGATGTCATGTGTGGACTCATTTATGTGAGGAATGACCAGGTTTGGACTAGACAGAGAAAAGGCAAGAGGCTTGTTCTTGTGACTGTGCAACTCCATTATTAAACCCTCAAGGCCTGCAAATTATTTGTGCATTACGCATACACACTTTGCACAACGTGTTTTGCATTTAGCTTTTATGTAATGTAATTATCCCACAACATATGCCTTAGAGGCCATAGCAGTCTGCCAGAATCAACCCTGAAACTTCACGTGTTTGATGTTCATGTAAAATCGATTGTCTAACTGACTTTCTGACGTTTGAAGACATTTTGTAAGTGGAATGTTATAAATCTACCATATTCACACCGCAATATAAATTTAAAGGCTAACTCACACTGCCCCAACATGAAGTGTTGGGTTTTGATGGATCAGTGTGTTAACACCAGGCATTTGTTGGGGCAGTGTGAATTAGCCTATATGTGACTACCACAATTAAACTAGGTAAGATTGAAGTGCTTTGGTATCTTGAGCATTAGAAAAGTGCTTATTCAAGGTTTGAAAGAAAATAGATTGTTGCGACTTCAAATAAACAATCTGGTCAGCCTTTGCATTCCTAAACGTTTATCTCAGAAGTATACATAATTAAGCTCCCATCCTCAACAGCTAAGAAATGGCATCTTGTTCTTTAAAAAGTATATTTAAAAAAACCCTATAAACCTACAAATAATAATAATCAAATATTTAAACCAGTTCTGTTTTGTGTAAAATTCTCATTTGACTCTGAATGCTTTTACTATTAGCTCACTCATTGGTTCTCAACTCATTACAGATCGATTTGGGCATGTTCAAACGAAGCGGTTCTCAGTTAAGTGAGCTGGTGAGTTGTTAAAGGAATAGTTCACCAAAAAATAAAAATTTGTTAATTTATCCATCCTTAGGCCATTCAAAATGGGACTTTTTTTTCTTCAGTAGAACAGTAAAGAAGTTTTTTTTGGCTCAAACCATGATCTTTGGAGATTCATTTCAAGATTTCAAGTAAAACTCAATGGCTACCGTCACTTTGAGACTCAAAAAAGGATATCATGCAACACACAATTTATACCCGTGGCTCCTGATGATATATTGAGGTCTATCTGACAATACATTGTTACAGCATTATTAACTGTAATTCATAGCCTCAGGCAAATGGTCTAGAGTGATGTCCAGTTCACGAGCAAATGATTCTTTCAAACCAGTTCTTTTTAGTGAACTGGATGAATCAGTTCACCAAATCAGACTAAACTGTCTGAAACAGTTTACAGCTCAAGCAGCATAGGTCTACAAGTTACTCAAACAAAGCCCACTTTTGGACGTGCTCGACAGCCGCTCCGAGGATTACACCAGTGTATGATCCTATGATGCTGGTTTTTGCCAACTCATGCAGTGCTCTAGTTCCTCCAACAGTACACTGAACTGAGGAAACAGTTTGGACCAAAGAACTGATGAGCTGCTGAAACGAGCATGCATGAACCGAGCACTTGAATAAAGGAGCAAAATTAAAGTTTTTCTGGCTTCTCATGGTTTATGTAAAAAAAAAAAAAAAGAAAAGTGAGTTGATTAAGACTACTTTATATACTTTACACGTGTAAAACCTCTGCATTTCACATCATTATTGGGTGCTTAATAATAAAATTGCGTTACGTCATTCCATACATAAACAAGCTAGTGAATCACTTTGAACCAGTTCATTGAAATGAACTGTCTGAAAGAACCAGTTCCCAGAAAATAATCGGACTTCCCCATTTACCTGAAGCTAAGGATTACAGGTAATTAAGTTAATTGAGTGACTGGTCCTGGCAAACCTCAAGAACTGCCTCCCACCCACACTGGACCCACACCAATTTGCCTACCGAAGCAATAGAAGCACTGAGGATGCAGTATGCACAGTACTGCACTCAGTACTCACACACACACTTGGATAACAACAACACATATGTACAGATGTTGTTTGTTGACTTCAGCTCAGCATTCAACACTGTCTTTCCCTCCAAGCTGACCACTAAATTTGGAGACTTATGGTGTTAACACCTCCCTCTGCAACTAGATTATGGACTTTCTGACCAACAGACCTCAGCATGTTACACCTGCTCCACCACACTCAACACTGGCGTACCACAGGGCTGTGTGCTGAGCCCATTCCTCTACTCCCTCTACATCCATGACTGCAGGCCTGTGCATGGATCCAACTCCATCATCAAGTTTGCAGATGACACCACGGTGATTGGCCTCATCAGAGACAATGATGAGACTGCCTACAGGGAGTAGGTACAGCACCTGGCCGCATGGTGGGCTGACAATAACCTGCTCCTTAACCTCTTAAGACCCTGCAGCCTCATATGGGGACATTATATTTTAGTGTATTTCTCTGAGACTCTACATGCCACAGTTTTAAATCTGGATGTCCTGTACAGAGCACACTCAGGGATTTTCAGAGATACCAAATGATTGGATGTTTCACCATGACCACTCCCTCTCCTTGGTCTTCAAAAATGTCTGAAATTAATTTAATGACACTCTTATGGAAATATGATAATGTTTTGTAATTATCATTTAAATCTGTCTAATTTTTAAACTGTCATAAATCAACATCTCAGGAAAATGTTACTAATTGCACAGATAAGTCATTTTGCTTCATAAGACTTAAATATTGCACCAGTAGCCACGGGTATTAATTTACGGGTATTAATTTAATCCACGGGACATTTTATAAAAACGTAGCAGCTTTTAGGCATTGCTCTGTTTTTTGTTATAAGTCAGAAATGACAAGGAGGCAGCTTCCTGCAATACAAAATCGATGGAGAGCGTTGGATTGTTTTTCCCCCCGGTGGGCGTGGTTTTCAGATTATGACACGTGTCGCTCTGTCTATTGGCGGTGGGTCAAATAAAGTGCGGGGGACAGAATCACCTGTTTCTAAAAGTGCGCACTCTCCGGATTCAATTCAATTCGTAAGTGAATCGTTCAGACCAGTTTTGTTCAATCGTTTAAAGGGGTCCTATTATGCTTTTTCACTTTTTGAATTTTAGTCAGTGTGTAGTGTGTATGTTTGGGCATAAAAAAGATCTACAAAGATACAAATCTCAAAGTCCACTCCAAAGGAAGATATTTTGTTTTAAAAAAATCCCTTTTCAAGAACTACAACGAATGGCTCGTTTTGGATTACAAAGTTGTTTTCCTGTATTTGTGACATCACAAATTGGTCCATTAGAATATCATTAAAATAAATCCCGCCTCCGGAAATTCGAATGCACGTTTCAAAATCTAAACCCGGTGCGGGTGTTTTTATATCACTTTATTTCTGATGGAAACCGACTGTCTTAAGAAAATTTTGGATGTCATTTTCATTTCATTTTGCGTGTAATGTCTGATAAATCAGTGTTTGTGAGCGGAGCTCTGCTTTGTGTACAGCGTTACCGGAGAAACCTCGCTCTCTCTCGCTCCAACAGCGCCTCCTGCTGACAGAGAATTAATTTGCATATATATGCCGCCACAAATAGTGTAACTCTGTGGGACTATGGTATAAATAAATTCAACTTTATAACAGTTTCATTGCAATTCATGTTATAATGTTAGAATTAAAGAACAATAAACATAATACATATTACCGCTGCACTTATCTGTACATAGTAAATGCAGTTATTTTTAAGCTGTTGTTGACATCCTATCTAAAACGTGATTTAGCCAAAAAAACAACAACAATGTCGTTACCACTGTAATATGTCTTGCAATATCCGTGCGTGCACAGGTTCTGCGCGATCCTCTTGTTCAATATTCTCGGGGTCTGAATTGATATGGCAATATTGATGAACTTGCTGTTTTGGCAAGGGGCGGGGCAGTACTGAAACACCGTCAAAGCTGCTCGCCAATCACAACGCACTAAGACAGCTAACCAATCACAACACATTTCGTTTTTCGGAAGGCGGGCCTTCATCAAAGCCGGAACTAATCTAGCCGTTTGTGCCAGGCTGGGGAGGAAGGTATTGTAATAATGTAAATTATGTGAAAAATAATGCGATTTTCGAACCACCAAGCGTGAGAGCATGTTCTAGTACACCCACAAAACAAAATCAAGACTTTGTAAAAGAGCATAATAGGACCCCCTTAAATGAAAAGATCCGACTCAAGAGAACAATTCGGTCACATCATTGTCACACACTTCTCCTTTATCTGTAGCATGCGATATATTATATTACATTACATTTACTCATTTAGCAGACGCTTTTATCCAAAGCAACTTACAAATGAGGACAATAGAAGTAATAAAAACCAACAAAAGAGCAACAAAAGTTAGCCTAGCGCAGTACACATAGCAAGGTTGTTTTTTTTTTTTTTTTTTTTTTTTTAAGAAACAAGTATATGGAATAGAAAAAAAAGCTAGTGTTAGTTTTCAAAGAAAATGTGTGTTGTAATTTAAGTTGTGACAAAACATAATTATTCTCTTAATTTGTGTCTGATACTAGTAAGCTACTTACTCTTTTGTTTTTGTCCGTCTCCTGGACATCCTCCTCCGTCACACCTTGTTTAATCATGAGTTTCACTATAAGCGCGTTGTTGTTGCAACACGCTTGAAAAAAGGACAGCGGCGCAGGACTCTCCGGGGATGGGGTTCTCTCCGAGTCAGCGAAGTCATCGTCCGGTGGATAAAAGGAGTCATCTGAGGCGATACTCCTGGTATCTGGCAGGTCTGAGAAGTCATCCAGCTCCTCGAAGTCCTCATCCAACTCGACCGAGCCGAGATATGCATCATAATCATTATCTCCCGCGCGATCAGGTGATTCCTCCACGATAGTGGGGCAGATCTGGGCGCTTTTAGCATGTTTAAGTGGTTTAACTTTTCCTGGAGACGATCTTCCGCCATCCCTGCTGTCCGTTATCAGAACCATTTAACCCCAATAGGATAAAATCCTCAAGTCATGCGGATCAAACACTTGGTCTCCTTCGGCTCCATTTAGGTACGTTAAAGTCATAGATACCAAACGAGCAAAATGCTATATTAAAAAGCGTTTAATCTCCAAACTGAGGTTCAAATCTTCTTTTAAGTATCCGCGACTTCATTTTCCCCCGCTTGTATAGAAAGCAAGTGCAATTGATGTGTAATAAATCCTGTAAAAATCATCCATGTAATAAAACCTTACCGTAGTTTTATCAGCTCATTTTAATAATTTCTGTGTCTGTCACAGTGTAGTGTTACTCAGCAGCACCCTGCGACGATCAGAAACGCACGTGGAAACAGAAAACTCCCGAAAATAAGTATTTGCAGTTCCGTGTAATGTGAGAAGATCTCCAGGATGTGGCAATTTGTTCCCTGAGAAACTGTTCAGATACTGTGAACAAACAGCACTGAGGCTGGACATTCCCCGCAGATGAGAAGAGAGAAATAGACGAGTGCGCTACAAAACTCTGCCCCCATAATCCGATTAGATGCCCTCCTCCCTCTCTCTCTCTCTCTCTCTCTCTCTCTCTCTCACTCACACACACACACACACAGACAATACTTTTTCTCCCTCCCTCACTCTATATTTTTGCATATATAGGTCAATGACAGTTTTTCTTCCCTAAACTATTAGTTATTGAAAAATACACTAAAATACTAATATTTAAAATTACATTAAAAAGTGAATTAATTTCATTATTTTGATGTTTTTGTAGTTCATAATTGTCTGGGTGATGTAACTGTCGTTTGTTATTATAAAATAAAAATTAAAAAAGCGACAGTGAAAGAAAAAACATTTTGGAAATCCTTTTTTCTGCCTTTTATAAAATATATAGCCTATTACATTTATACATTTTTATATATTAAATATACAACTATCTTCTTAATTTAATTTCTTTAATCCATTTTTTTATATCATGTGATCTCAAAGCTGCTGAAACTTGTTATTTCTGGAAAGTACAAGTTTTGTTTACCATCATCATGGGTTTTTTTTTTTTTTTTGGGGCTGTCCCTGTGTGACAGTCATACCAGAGTAATTAATCATCTTTACGACACTTGTGATTCTTTTTCCACTTTTGTAAGACTTCACATAAAACAAAACCTTGGACGGTCTCAATCATCTCAGCTTTCTTCGCAACAGTCCCTTTCAGATGATGCCATCCACATTTCAATTCTGAAAACAAGCACAACACTTTCAAATTCAGATTCGCACCGATTTTAGGGAAGTTACACCATACACAAACGCCCCCAAGTCACACATTACTGCTAATGTGTGTGCTCTATTACAAGCTCAAGCTTTTTCCACAATCCTAACACTCCCATTTCCTTGGAGTTCTTAGATAAGTGCCATAATTGCTGTGACTAATTAGTGAGTCGTTTAGCCCCGAACAGCTGGGAGCTTGGGCTCCATCCCCTTCACTTGCAGCTGTGATCTTATCAGTCAAACATACGTACAGCGCAGCAGTCCACACCGCTTTGCATGCTTGCGGTCAACCGTTACACATCTATTATAGAGGAAGTACTGTTGGTTTTAAAAACAAGTATACTGTGCTGCCAAAAATGAGTCATTATCTAACTGCCAGAGCAGTTCTGCAGAACTACACTCTCCATTGTATCCTGTATATTCCACTATACTCTGCACAGTACGGTAGCCCTGTGATATTAATTCTAATATTTACAATATTTATCAGTTTTAGAGAATTGACAGCATTTGTGGCATAATTCTGATTGCCACAAAAATTAATTTCCACTTGTCCCTCTTTTTAAATAAATAAATCTGGGTTACAGTGAGGTGCTTACAATGGAAGTGAATGAGGCCAATCCGTAAACAAAATATTCACTGTTTCAGTATTATAGCCACAAGATATGAACAATATGAGTGTTAACATGATTTTAGGGGGGGAAATCACTTACTAACCTTTTCTGTAAAGTTATATCAATTTTACAACTTTGTACAACAACACCACAAAACATAAACCCCCAAAATGGTTGTAAAAAGGGCTTTACAGCTTACATAAACAATTTTCAACAGAATCATGATTGTAGGTGCTTTTATAAATTATAAATTATTTCTGCTTTTAAATCCTCCAAAAATGGCCATATTCACTTCAGTTTGAAATGCATACTGCTTTTATTCTCAGGTTTGTGAGAATCAGCCTCATTAGGAGTGAACAGTTGAACCAGCTGTCATCTCTCTGAGAAATGATAGATGCCATGCTGCTCCTTGGCTACTTTGGCTTAGACAATTACATCAGCTCAGCATTCTGGCCTGCTTAGGTTAATAAATCCTCAGGAGCCGATCAAGAAGGGAGAACTTCATGCTGAGTAAAGTTCATCTGGTATCTTCTGTAAATCATCCAAAAGCACCTGAATAGATCCTTAAACAGCAAGCTTGATATTACCTGTCCTGGTTTGTATCAAACAATGATTTTTGAGTCTGTTTCTAATCTCTTTGGTTTTAGATTATGCTTTTCATAAATAAGCAAACAACATCTTTCTGTTGGGACTGTATCATCATTCAGAAAGGGCTGTTGATCTAAAATTAGCTTGATAACTGATGGGTCAATCAGTTAATTTCAGAGAAAATATTGAGAATAGCCTTCATTAACAGGTCTGTGAAGGCTGAGTAGCTCCTTTTGGTTCCAAATTAGTACACAGCCTCTTTCCATCCTCAAAAAGGCAATTAATCAAACTACTGTTGCCTGTTGCTGTGCCACTGCTTCTCTGAAACACAAGACAAATGTGCAGTACAATGCAAGGACAAAAATATGATCTAGTTCATGTCATTGTTTCCAATATAAAAAGATGTGTGAGTGTTTGAAGAACATAGAATATGGTTTCTTTCAAGTAGAAAACCACAATGGTAAGGTGAGGTAATGAGGTTTTGAAAACCCCAGCCTTTGGAACATCTGTAAATCGGAAAACAAAACTGAAAGTTCATTATGCTCACATAAGCACCTAATATTCCACAAGCCTTGTTTTGTCTTTCTTTCACTTTCGCAACATTATTCCAGGCAACCTAGCTTTGAGATTCAAGGATTTATTAGGGTTAAATAATCAAATCACATCACAATATCCAGGATAAAGAGAGCAAACACAAGACACAGTAAGGATCAATAGTTTTCAAGTGTTTTGTGAGATATCACCACCTGAGGACCATTTGTACTGGATTTTACTCAGACTTCTCAGCACTACAGTGGCTCGTAAAATTTGAAGGTTGCACCATTCCTCCTTGGCATTCTCTGAAAGCAGAAAAAACAAAGTTTCCAATTAAACGTCAATAAAAAATGTCATGTGTAATTTGTTTTTTCATCATGACGAGATGTTCTTGCTTATTGTTTATTAACATCCTCTTTTCAATTCTCTTTTACTTTCATTTGCTTTAGGCTTGTGATCATTATTCTAAAACACATGCTGGTGACATTTTGTTATTCTTGCTTCTGTGTCTGTAATATTGACTCACTAACGTGCTTCCCAAACATTGTGTATTCACAGGAATGGACTGCTTTTGTGTCGAGAGATCCTGTTTCTAAGAACACTAATAGACATTAGAGTGTGAATGAGATTATAATCAAGACCAGTAAATGTGACAAGAATCAGCTTACAAGAATTCATTTGAATTGTAGTTTAGTTTCGAATTGTTTTATCACCTTCAAGATCTGATCTTCTTTGTGTACACAGAAGCAAACATTTACTTTGCTTCTCTGTTTGTTGAGAGTTAAAAGGGCACCCTGTGGTTAGGTTGGTTTGGTTTAGTGGTATCAGTTACTCGTACACACATGCAAAGTGGCAGAAAAAGACCTATCTGTTTTCCTGTTATTATAATGACGACAGTTTTTTAAGACTTAAGGGGACAGTGCACCCAAAAATGAAAATTCTGTCATCAGTTACTCACTTTCATGTCATTCCAAACCTGTGTGACTTTCTTTCTTCTGTTAAACACAAAAATATTTTCTTTTGTGTTCAAAAAAAGGATGAATTTTTATTTTTGGATAAACTATCCCTTTAAATGCCATTTTTCTTAAAGAAATTCAAATTATATTATGGGCATTTTAACTGAGTTATTTTTAATACTTACAGGCCCTATCTAGTACACTGTAACAACTGTGACAGACCATGTCCATTTTGTCCATTTTTATAGTTCATAATTTAAATAACATAAATTGCAACAGTGTCAATTGGTCTTTTTCATTTTAGCCTTTAAATGTTCTGAAAACCTACGAAGAAACATATTAAATATCCTTCCGAGCAGAACTGGTAAGTAGAAAGCACCTTCTGATGTATTGTCTGAATGGCAATTAAATAGACTAAATTAATATTTGTACTTAAAAATGTTAATAGTTCTAAAGAGGTTGATTTATAACGTCATAAAGTCATACAGCAGAAATACCATTTAAATAATCTAGGACAGCCAAATATATAACAATGCTGTACATAGGCTTTTGACCGGTATAATTATGAAGATTAATTGCTGGTCAAGATACTATGATTCATGCAAAATTTGTTCATAAGTTCCTTGTTATTAAGTCTTTATAGTAAAATAGATAGTGTGCTGGGCTTTTGAACTGAGTCAAAAATGTCTTTAAAAAATTTTGGCTAAAATAGAATACGGGATGAAATCCTATTTCTTTGAATGCAACTGATAAAGACAATTGCTGTTGGTATGTTGGTAATGTATGACAACAAAAACCCATCAAAAAGTAATAAAACCACCCACAGGACAAAAATTCTTACAAATGCAATGATGATTTCTGGTATTGTTTATGCAGTTGAACTGTCTTAAGAGTAAAGACAATAGTGGTTCAGATTCTTGTCTTGTATTATGCAACTGGAAAACTACATAACCTTATTGCATCATGTGATGTTTTCAGTCGTATGTATTATGTACATTTTCAGTCATTGTTTGAAGTAGTTTTGAATATAGAACAGTTTTTCAGTTTTAAGAAAGAAACAACAGAATGCTTTGTAATTTCACAGGTGTAAATTCTAACAAACAAAAAAAAAGACTTGAAGGTGCCTCAAGCAACAAATGTCAAAGCAATTAATTTTATTCCTTATCACCCATCCTCCTAAAAGACCTCTTTGGCAAAAAAAGTAAAACAGAAAAGAAACTGCCACCCTCAAAAATGTGTCTAATTCATTCAATAAAGCCTCTTATTGCCATTTTGTCTCAAACTACCTACTGTTAGAATAATTGTGTTTTACATTTTTTGCTCCTGCAATTGGGCACCTTTGATCATACCATTTTGCTTTTGTTTTACCTTGTTTTCCACGGGTTATATGTAAAACATTAACCATTGTAGTAGTAGTATTAAAATAATAGTATTTTAACTGAATGCATTTGTGTATGTGTGTGTGTGTGTGTGTGTGTGATAAGATCACTCACGCATACTCCTCTAAACTATGCAAAAAGCTGTCGATCTGTTCTTTAGGAATTTCTCCATCCAGATGGGCCAAGTATGTGTACAGACTCTGAAATGTGTCGAAAGGAATCTGGGCTGCACCACCCTCAGGGTCCTCTGTGAGTATTTCACATGCATGTTTCAAAGCACTTGTAATGGTCTGTGGGAACAGTACAGTAGACATTCTTTCAAAAAACACTCTTTTTTGACATCGTTTAACAACTTTGAATGAATTGAATATCATTGTCTGTATGTCAATTCTCTTTGTGAATCTTAAGTTCTTGTTCAACTCATTGAAATTTGAAACTATTTAAAATCCAACACTGCCATCTAGAGCCAGTTAGTAGAATTACGTTTACAACATCTCAAATTAAGCCACCATCACACAATATAATGAAAGGAATAGTTCACCCAAAATTTAATTCAAAAATCTACAGAAAATCAGAAAGTCTACTCACTCTCAGGCCATCCAAGATGTTGATGAGTTTGTTTTTTCATCAGAACAGATTTGGATCAATTTAGCATTACACTTCTTACACAACAGTGGATCCTCTGCAGCAAATGGGTGCCGTCAGAATGAGAACAGCTGATAAAAATATAATGAGTAATCCACATGGTTTAAGTCCATCATTTAATTTAAAATCCATCATTAAGGCATTTTAACTTCAAACCGTTGATTCCATAACTCCATAATTATGGATTATCGGCTAATATTTTGGCCAGAAATTAGGGTTCAAGTGCCTTAATGATGAACTGGAGTCTAGTGCTTTTATCAGCTGTTTGGACTCATTCTGACGGCACCCATTCACTGCAAAGGATCTATTAGTGATCAAGTGATGTAATGCTAAATTTCTCTAGATTTCTTCTGATGAAGAAACAAGCTCTTCTACATCTTTCATGGCCTGAGGGTATGTAAATTTCCAACAAATTCAAATTTTTGGATAAACAATTCCTTTAATAACACAGTTAGATATTTCTAGACACTCACCCCACCCAAAGCGCTGCATCCTAAAGCAAAAAAATCCATCCAATTGATATTTTCACTGAAGTTGGCAAGAGCAAGGATTGTGTCAAGCTGTTCAATAGGCAAACACAGGCCTTTCCACTTCTGAAGAAGCTCCTCTTTTGTAATGATTTCTTTAGGTGCGAACTACAGGCGAGAGAAACTTCATCAGTATTCATAAATATATCTGCTGTACTGTTTATGAAACATACAAAAGAAATGCAGTGGACCACACCTGTTGATGAAGGATCTTTAGAAGGCCTGGTGTAAGTCCTGTGTCTGTTTTCTGAGTTGCCACTGGCATTTCCAGCCTCTCTTTGACTGGTAGGTCCTGACCTTTTGATAATGCTGAAAAATAGCTGAAGGAGAAGCAGTTTTATTGTTGTTATTTGTCATACTATATTATACTTCCATTGCTTTACAAAGCATACAGTATATATAATGCAAATCTGATGCATTATCATAATATAATATATATATATATATATATATATATATATATATATATATATATATATATTTTTAAAAGCAACTCTTACTCAGCGGCCCATCGCAGCACATCATGTGGCTGTGTCTTGATTGCAGCTTTTGTGAACTGCTTTAAAATATCAGGCAGTTCTGGAGGGATGTTGATCTGCTGGGCGCAGTACATAGTTTCAGGAGGAGGCATCACTTTAGCTTGTATTTTAAGATAATGACAGGGAGAAGGTGAACACAAAAGAGCAAAAAATTACATTAGCCAGTCAGAATATCATTCAATACTTGCAATACGAAAACTGGTTCAGTCAGCATCTTTTACACACTAATAGGCTACATGACTAGAAAACTGTGTTACTTTAATTGGCTACAGCACAGGCTTGCGTTCAAATAAATAGCATTTAATCTAAACACACAGAAGCACCTACCGTTTTAGGGTTATTTTAAATACAGAGTTCTAGTTAAGTCCTAGTTAAGTCCTCTAGTTAAGTGTACGTTTATATATATACTTTATATGTATAGTATAGTATAATATATACTATTTTATCATTTTATAAGACAGCAGCGACTTCTCTGTGTTTTTCATAGCAACGGGTTGTTTGTAAGCATCACCTAGAAACCAAAAAGAGCTCCGAGATCTGATTGGCCAATACCAGCAAAGAGGGCGTTAACTAGAGCGTGTGTTGCCATGTCCATTGTTTTTAAGTCGCTTTTCCCCCCACTTTTAAAAATCAAAGTGCACGGTTTATTATTTAAAAAACCATAAAACGGTATTGGGGTATGTACTTGATTAGCTCCTCATCCAATGATGCGCTAATCTGATGCGTTTGCCTCTCACGACCTATGAGAGATGTAGACAGTATGAAAAATTATTAATATTAATTAAAATGTGAAACAAGAAAAGCTATTGAAAATATATTATTTTGAAAAGTTTAGCCTCGATAAGTGAATGTTTTATTATCTAATATTTCTAAAAATAAATAAATAAAATAAAAATCGCTTAAGAGTTGCTTTCTCTTGTGATATCTGGCAACACTCATGAACAGAACTGTTCCGTTCAAGTCTAAATTTGTTTAAAATTAAGCTTTTTTTCGTTGAGTATATTTGCAATATACTTTTAATCGTCTTCTAGAAACATAGCAAACAGTGTTGACGACAAAGTTTCATGTACTTATAACCTTTCATGAGCACAAGACTTGAACTTCCGAGAAAGTACAGTCCGCGTTTACAGCCTATGCAGCCCATTAAATACACAAGGAAATGTTTAATTATGAATTAAATTACTTTGTATGTAACATCACTCAGGGCATGAATGTAGGCTATTTGTAATCATTTAGCCTATAAATCTATGTAGATTAAGCTGTAGATTAAGAAGTTAAAAGTTGATATTTGAATTAGTAAAAATGATTTTAAGTACATTAATCTTTAACCGTCAGACAAAATATGTCTTCTTTAAGTGTTAATAAATTAGTAACATTTTGAAATAAAATGAATAATGTTTTTTAATGTGTTAAGGAAATGCATATAATTCCAGTAAACGGTGTGAGCTGCATTGTTCCAGTGTTATTTTAGTATTCTCTATATACTATCCGTATTTAGAATTCGATTTTATTTTATTTTGTTGGTTTTAGTTATTTTGTAATTCTGTTTTTCTTTGATTTATTTTTATTTCAGCTTTAGTTTTGGAAATAGTTATTTGTCAAGGCAACATTTTTGATTTTCTAAGTTTTACATCTAATTTTATATTTTATTTTAAATCAGACCAAAAACGATGTTTAATAGCCTAGTTTTAGTTTTAAAACAACAGTATTCAAGTCACCGCACATGAGGGACACAAAAGGTATGAAAAACCTAACATCTAATTTTTAATACGGACCAGCTAGTAATGCTTAGAACAATAACTAAGAGAATGTGACATTGTTTATTCATTATTATTTACAAAAGCGTTTCGAAATATTTACACGTCGATGAGAAGTTTGTCCTCGCAGACTTGCCGTAGCAGAACGCTGTTCTCAAGAAAAAAAAAGTCAAATCTTGGGAAAATAGCCAAGGTAAAAAATTATTTATTTCATTACACGAATTCAAATTATAGAAGTACGGTTGTATTTTTTGTTTGTAAATCATTTAGATAATAAGAAAGCTGAGATTATTCAGTAAAGGATGCCCTTCATCTCAGCGCATAGAGTGTTAGCAGTGATGCGGCTAAGCTAACTGGAGCTTACTGACCTTATAGTATTTTTGTATTTTTATATTTAAACTTTATATAAAAATGTATGAGTTTCATAAAATATTTTTATTTTGCCGCATGATTCTATAATATATCATGTTAGGAATTCTAGAAAATTCTCTTCTGTTTTCTGAGAGTGGTGTTCTTCATCCTGAATCATGTGAAACTGGTGTTTTAGAGCAACTTATATGCCTTGCTGTTTGTTTTTGCTCCCTTATGATATTGTTTGGTAATTTCAGTTTTCCAGTGCTTGTACATAATATGTGAATACATCATTTGCTTTGTTTCTAAGGTTATAATGACTTGTTTCATGTTTGTTTTCTCTGCCCTTCCTTGTTAAGGTGGTGCTGCCCATGGCTGTGCCCGGAGCCCTTGGCCTGATGTCTGCCACTGTTTTTACTGCAAGCGAGGCCAAGAAAAATAACACCACCCTGATGACTGATGAGGTACTTCCTGTGCCCTGTTTTGGGATGGTGTGGGGTAGAGCGAGGAGCTCATTGACATGATGTTGAAGGGTTTTTACAATACTTCTATATTTTTCAGCTTTCACTCTATGACACTCCTGAGTCCCAGCTGAGGTGCGAGGAGCCCGAGGTCGGTGCTGTTGAACAGGGTGTAGCATCTCTGAGGAAGTCAGTGGAGCCTTATATTTCATGGTGGCAGGTATGCTGTTGTACTGACAGTGCGCAGTGATTCAAAAAGAAAGCTTGACTTTTAGGGATGTAGAATTTAGTTAATACAGTGTACTTAACACAGACACATATCTGTAATGCATGCATGTCTTCTCTATATTTTATACAGTATCATAATGTTTCGTTTATAGTTTTCATGATTTCTTTATGATTCTTGTCCACCTCCAGGAAAAGACACAGTTTGCCATGGAGAAAGTACAGGCAAGTTATGTTGTTCGTTTCTAGCCACTTCACAATGATCATGCTCATAATTTATGACTGTGATAAAAGATTACTGAATGAATCGGTAATATCTCCTATTTCAATCATAGTCTTACTACAAGACAGTTGAGCCTGGTGTGAGTACCACCCAAAGTGTTGTAAAAGGTATGGACACAAACACATACTTATCAATTCCAGGAGTTTTCAATCTTTGATGCCACAGACCCCCAAATATAATCATACTGATGAGAAGGAGTACTATTATTAAATTTAGAATGCAGCTATAGATTTTCATGTATAAAGACCCAATTTATAATTTCAGAAATAAATATGATTTAATAATTTAATTGAATTAAGTTTTTATAGTCAGTATAATACTGTAGTGTTATATGTATTTTATATTTGTTTTATTATTTTTTTTTTTAATCAAGTTTCTATATTTATTTTAATTTACGTAATCAATTTATTAAGTATTTGTTTTTAAAATTTGTTTTATGATCATTTTTAATCTGTTTTTATTATTTATTTTATAGAAAATTATGATCCGCACTCACAAGAACAGTCTTCTTTTATGTTTTATTTAACAATCATCACCAATGAGAAAAGACATTGTTTATTTTATTCATTTCTTTATATAGACAGTTTTTTAATAGAAGTGTTTTAATCTTTTTTTCTAATCTACTTTTTTATTGTTTATTTATTTTAACTTTTTTTACACTGTTTTTCTCTAAAAAATTCCATGGTTATATGAGAAAGCATTGCATTTCTTTTTTCTCAGATATGTATGCGTTTTTGAACGACCCTCCATCTGAGTTCTACCCCACTGTGGGTGTTATAGGATTCTCTGGAATTCTTGGACTTTATTTAGCAAAAGGTATGATTTTTACTCCATTATTCTGTTATCATTGATCCAATTTTGATCGTAAGACTTTGACCTGTAACATTTGTTTTGTGTTATTATTAACAACTGTTTTGTTCTCTCTGTTGTGTTGTGTTGTGTTTTATCCTGACAGGCAGCAGAGTCAAGAGGCTGATATTCCCCACTGGGCTGATGGCTCTGAGCACTTCCATGTTCTACCCACAGCATGCCGCCTCTGTTGCCAGGGCAAGTTTACAGTTCTTTCTGTTCAGATGGACAGAGTCTGTTGTTGTTTCTCAGCTGGCTTTCCAGTACTGACAGTAGTAACTGAGATTTTGCATATTGCATAATGTAGTATCAACTACTGTACTTGTGCCCTGGGATATTAACAGCGCTTGTCTGGAGGAAATTCAGTCTGTGAATTGTGTGTTCAGATAGTCAGTGTTCCTTCCTCTTTTTTCCCGTGTGGCCATCCATAAGTGCTAAACTAGAAAGTGGAGGGATATTTTAAGAATTTTTTCATGGATAAGCTGAGTCAAATAAAGTGAATAATAGACTACTCCCTGCCTCACAGGAAAAGCACTGAAAATTCTATGAAGACTAATGAGCATGTTTTAACATTTCACACAGATTTTTACAAAATTCAAATATCAGACGGTAATCCGCTGATGATGGGTAATATGAATTGACTGTTTTTTCAACATTAATGTTTTTTTGTTTTTTTTGTCTTAATAGACCACAAAACACTACATATCTTCCTGGGGTTCAGAAGGGCGAGTTGTTTTGGAGGAGCTGCTGAGAGGGAAATCATCATCCAAGGACAAAGTGAGGAGAAATCTGATACTTGGCACAGTGTTGTACTAGTTTTTTCCTCTTCCAAGACAGAGTTCATACAGTGCTAATGTCTTGAGCAGATTCACTCCAAATGTCTTAAATGAAACCTTCAGAAACATAAACTACTGTTCAAAAGTTTGTGGTCGGTAAGATTTTTTTTTTCAGTGTTTTTGAAATAATCTTATGCTTATCAAAGCTGTGTTCATCTGATTAAAAATACAGTAAAATGGTGAAATCCTTTAAATAACTTTTCTATTTTAATATATTTTAAAATTTAATTTATTAATGTGATCGCTTGTGAAATCTGAATTTTCAGCAGCCATAACTCCAGTCTTCAGTGTCGCATGATTCTTCAGAAATCATTATAAAATGGTTATTTGCTGTTCAAGAAACATTTCTTATTAAGATCAATGTTGAAAACAGATGTGTTGTGCTGAATAATTTAAGGATTCCAAAGTCAAGACAGTGCGATGATTTTAATGGCACATATATTTGACATTGTTCATTCCAGAATTTTTTTGAATTAACGCTTTTATTTCTCTGTAACCTTTTTTTCCAGGTTGAGAAGACACAGAAAACAGACAGCCAAAAATCAAGTTGAGACAAAGCAGTAAGTTTTATGAGGAGTTCCTGCTTTGCACCTGGATTCTGTTATCTTATCAATGCACTGATCAGTTTGGTATTTGCTCTATAATTGTGTTGGTCGTGTTTACTGGAACTGTATATTTTCTGTGCACTACATAAATTTACTTTTGTACGTAAAAATACACTAAGCACTTGGACCAACCCGAAAAAGAGAGCTACTGTACATAACTGACTTGCACTGTGAAATTTCCAGACATTTTTCAACAACTCAGTGACTTTTAGGTCTTACTGATGGTTCCTATTTTATTTCCAGAATTATCAAGCCCACTGTTTTCGTTGCATTCTCTAGAAGTTTCCCATGTCGCTATGCAAAGATCAAATTTCAAACTTGCATAAGTGTATAATTTTCACATACTTATGATTTCACAAATCACATTGATAAGAGTCTGCCCCATGTAACATGAACCTAGTCTGGACATAAACAGATATTCTGCAAAGTACAGTATTCTCCAGGACAGTTATACAATCCGTTCAGTGCAGATAGTAGTCTGTGTTTTTACCCTTTTACCACTATGACTGGGAGAAAGCCTGAAGGTGTTAACTTATGCATATAATCAAAAACAAGACATCACTTTTTCCTTTTTTAGATTTTAATGCATTAAATTGGATACATATAAAATACTATTGATAAGCTAACCTGACATGCAAACTACAGAATATAATTGAAATAAGGATGAATACAAGGACTTCTGTAAATTCATCTCAGAGTAAATTGCTGTGTATTAATATGATTAATACCCACAGAGTACTTAAAAGTATTTTATGTAAAGATTAAAGTATTATTTAAACTGAGAAATGGTTGAGAGCCATCCCTAGTCCCTCCTTGAACACTGGACCTTCGGGCCAGCTCATTCTTCAGCAGACATTTTCAGGAGATTCTCCTTATCGATCCTGAAAAGTCGCCATCCCTCCTGCAGCGAGAGGTCGGAAGCCCCGCGTCGCTTGTAAAAGTCGATGGATGCCTTGTTGGACTCAGCCACGATGAAATGCATACTGCTGCACCGATTCTTCACCGCTGTCTGCAGGTGGAAACAGAACTGTTTATGGTTGCGTCTAGACGTGTGATGCATAAAATCATTTAAAGACAACATAAAACATTTCTGTGGTGTATCGTGAGTTTGAAACTATTTGATTACACTATTTTGTATCCATTTTTGTATGGATTAGTGTCTTTAATGATGCAAACTACATGCAACAAATGTAAACAGGATGGCTTACATCACTGAGGGTTTTCAGGATTTCAGACCCAATTCCAAAACCTGTGAAGCATGAAATTGGTCAAGGGAATTTAGGAAATACATGGTTTCATAAGAGACACCTTAATAACAAACCTCTGTACTCTTTCATTACATAGAAATCTTCAAGGTACAGCAGTTTGCCAATCCAGGGGTCATAGGTGAAGTAGTACATGGCAAATCCAATCACAGAACAACCTGTATGTGAACACTGGTGTCTTACACAATTGCATTACTTAAACATGCTTGTGCATGAAAGTTATATGTAAGAATAAAAGAGTTCATTAAAGATCATCTTTGTATTGATGTTTTACCCTCGACTTTCTGAAGCTGGGCTGGCACGTCTGCGACCACGCAGTGGTAAAACGGGTGGTCTCCGAATCCGTCCTCGAGCAGATCTAAACAGAAAACTTTTGTTGTCACTTTGGCCCAACTACTAATCAAATTTAACATTAGATAGATTATGTGATCTCACCTTTCTCAGTTAATATAACTTGGTCTTCCATTTCCTCATACTTAGCGAGTTCCTGCAGAAGGTAGAAAGAAAATATGCTGTTTGAACTTGAACTTGTTTGAACGTCAAGTTCTGCGGGCGGTGGGCCTCGGGCTTGTTTTCATGGAGGTCATATCTGGATTCTCCATCAATGTCATGAAATTTTTAAAGTAATTTAACATAATCATAATAGGTGTGACATTAACTTTTACAATAACTTGGGACAGTACACCAAATAAACTCATTATAAGGCATATTTATGCACTTTTTAAAAGTTCAGCTTGCTCTGCTCCCCTAAATAATGTACTTCAAATATACACATGCATTTAAACCAATGTGAAATCTACCTTTATGAGTCGCAATATGTCAGGCACGTCTTTAGGCTCCGCTTTCCGCAAATTAAAATTGGCCATTTCCTTCTTTTACTCTTTTTCCCTTTTCTCACTAGTCCTCTATATGTGAAGAGAAGCAAAAGGTGTTTCTTCATTCGCTTCCCAGAATATTACCCTCCGCTGTCAAGTTTGTGCTTCTCCTGGATGGGACTCGCATGCAGCAGCTGACCCCTCGGTGTTCACCTGGCTTTAGTAAACGTCCTTTGTTGATCAACTCGAGCATATATTTGCCGGTGGGGGAGGGGTTTGGTTACCATAATAACGGTTTTTTTCCGATTGCGGGCCAATAGCAGTTGTCCATTCGAGCTACGTCATGACGCATCGTTATTATTCGCTCACGCTGGTGCATGTATACCAGTGGGATCAAAACACTATAGGAATGTGTGTATTTTCTACTGAAATTGTGCTCGTTTGAAGGACATTTCCTTCAGAATAATGTAGAAGATGTGTAAATTCATGTCAAATGTTGCTTGAAGACAATATTTTAGCTTTTTTAGGTCTCGTTGACAACTTTGAAAACTTTCAAAATACAACGGCCGTAATTACGGTAGAAGTTGGCCGGTTAGTGAGGACATCTTTTAGATGCGCTTTTAACACGGTTAGTACGGTAGACTAACCGCGCCTACGTCCCAGGAAGTGAACATCGCTGTCAGTTAAGAAAGCTGTCATCTGTGCAAGAAGTGAGCTGTTGTATCTCTCACGAAATCATTGTTGTTAGCCAAGAACAAGGAAGATGTTTTCTCCGCGGTGAGTTTTAAAATGCTATCTTGCGTCATGTGTTTGTTGTGAACACATCATTTGTGAGTCATGCGTGAAGGATGCGTGACCACCCTGCTCTCTCAATGGGACCTTTTATTTTATTTTTATTTTTTACATAGTTTCTTTAGTTAAAGGTTTAATACTTTTGTGATTTTACCATTAGCAGTTTTGTGAATTAATGTTTTCAAGTCAGCTCTCTCCTTCCATGTCTTTGCTTTCTGTAAAGGGTTCTGAGGTCTGCTTCGTCCTTAATGTGCAGAGGGTTTTCCACGGGTCAAATGTGCAGACAAGGGAAAGCACCAGATATGGCTGAGGGTAATTATTTAAAAAAAAAATAAAATAATAATAATAATAATAATAAATGCAGGTAAAATGGGATTTACGTTAAAATCATCTATTATGTAATACAGTTGAAGTCAAAAGTTTACATACACCTTTTAGAATCTCCAAAATGTTGATTATTTTACCAAAATAAGAGGAATCATACAAAATGCATGTTATTTTTTATTTAATACTGACCTGAATAATATAGCTGTGGATCATTCAGGTAACAACACGGTATTAAGAAACAAGTGTATGTAAACTTTTGAACAGGGTCATTTTTATAAGTTCAACTATTATTTTCTCTTGTGTACTATATGTAAATGTCTTTTAATTGAAATGTCTTTACTAGATAGAAAATAACATGCATTTTGTGTGATTCCTTTTATTTTGGTAAAATACTTAACATTTTGCAGATTCTGCAAGGTGTATGTAAACTTTTGACTTCAACTGTAGGTGTTTATTATTCTTAAATATATTACTAAAGTCATGAATAAAATGTCCCACTTTACCTGTATTCACTCTGCCTTTACATGCATATGCTTATATTGCATATACATGTTAGTGTGTATATATATATATATATATATATATATATATATATATATATATATATATATATATATATATTTATTTATTTATTTATTAATATTTTATTTATTTATTTATTTTTTTGTTATTGTTATGGTATGGTATGTATGGATGTTACATCACTGATAGAAATTTAATTAGATCTTAATTAGAACTAGATCTTGGTGCAAAATAAATAATTTAGTAATTCACATGAAATTATTGCCTAATTTTTATATATATACACACTGTATTCATTATAATAATTTACCTTATCACATCAGTGTGTGTTCCTAGTCCTGACTCATTTTTATGTCCCCACAGGAAACACATTTTTACTTGTGAGCAATGGTAAAATGAAAGAACATTTACTCTCTTTGATATTCTCAGACAGTCTCTTTCCGCATGTGGCTTAATAAACACTGTCCTGCTGTTATCTCATGGTACATGTGCATGTAGTTCTTTGTACTTTGACATCTAATGTTTTTTTTCTTCAAACACCTTCACCCTGTGAGCAGCCTGTTCATGCAGACTTGTCTCCTTTCTAATACATTGTTTCTGCTGACTAGTTTGTCTGTCTCCATATTATATTATGGGGTGATACAGATGCTGCTACGCTTTCCTTATCAACACTACTCTTTAGTACATACAGTATGTGATATCTCAGTACATCTTTCAAGCTCCATTTTGTTCCTCATTATTTTCCTAGTTCGCAACAGACTGCGGGAGATAGTCGGAGCATCCACCAACTGGAAGTATGTTACTGTATTTACACACTTACTTCATTCCTGTTGCAGAATTATAGTCCTTGTGTCACCACTTTGCATAAAATGTTGTATTTTCTCCATTTTGTTGTACAGAGATCATCAGCAAGCATTAGCCGAGCGTGCATCACTAAGCCAGTATCTTGCACAGAGTCAAGACGAACTTCCTGCAAAGACAATGAAGGACAGTGCAATTGAAGCACATCTTCCTTTGGGTACCCAGCCCGCCTTGAGGGAAAAATACCTCAACTATCACAACAGTGTTAGGTGCTAAAAGACCACCACTTCTCACCTGCAGCATAAATTCCTGGTTGCCTGTCTTATAAAATTAGTGGCATTCAGATAATATCAAACTTCACAACCAGCCATTTTGGAATATGTGTTCTCATCTAAAGATACAGTTTCTTATCTTAAATACCTTTTACTCAAACAGGTTTGGGAGGATTTTGGAGGACTTGGACAGTTTAGCAGGTAATAAATACATCTTGAAAATATAGGTTCCAAAAGAACCATTTTTTCTGTCTGTGAAGAACATTTTAATCATCTAAAGAACCTTTTGTGCAGTGGAAGGGTTTCATGGATGTTAAAGGTTCTTCATTTTATCATAGATGCCAATGAAGAACCTTTATTTTTTAAAAAGGAGATGTACATAATCACAGCAGTATTGGTTGATCATAACTCACTCTGTCTTATCATATATCATCTCATTCCTGTCTTTATAGTGCTCATCTGTTACTCTCACACATGGAATAAGGAGCTGAAAAGATCTCCACTTTCTATTGTCACCGCCCTAGTGGACAAGATCGGTATTGCTTCTTGACTTAATAGACTTGTTTTGGTTGTTGTTGTTGCTGTTAAATTAATTAAACTGTTTTATTGTTTCACAGACATGAGAAAAAACATCATCTACCCCGACTGTGACATCAAGTTCACAGGTCATGTGACATGGGTTGGCAAAACCTCAATAGAAGCTAAAATGCATATGTCTCAGGTATTCCTAAAGTCTGTTTATAAAACATGCATTATATGTTGTCATTGAACTAAAATGAACCATTTTCACAGTATCATGACGGGGCGTACACTGATGTATTAGATGCCACATTTGTAATGGTGGCTCGAGATCCTGAAAACAAAAGGTAACATTAAACCTGTTGGTATGATCGACAAATCTATGATTGCAAATTAATGCATGGATTGTGTCTGTAAATTAATGCATGGATTATGTACTGTTTATCCAGGGCAGCTTTTATAAACCCACTAAAACTAGAGAGCCCAGAGGAAGAGGCAATTTTTCAGCAAGGAGAGAGTGAGTAGCACTTTTAATTGTTTGTATTCACAATTCCCACTTCAATTTGAAACATTTAGAGCAAGACTGATGCTCTTTTTATTGATCAGTTAACAAGACGAGGCGTGTGGAGCTGAGCACAGCTTCTCTTCTGAAAGTGGCTCCTACAGCTGAGGAGAGGACTCTGGTTCACAACCTGTTCCTCAACACTCTAGACACACGGTCCGATTTATCATCACTACACAGATAGAAATCTGTGTCTTTATATTTTACCCATTTCTTAATGATATTTACCTTCTTCCTATAGAACTGTCAGCTTTCGGAGTCGTATTTTACCACCTAACTCAGCGTGGCTGGAAGATGCCAAAATGAAAGGGCTTGAGATTTGCCATCCACAAGTAAGTATTTTTTTTTGCAATACTTAATCAGTGAAACTGACAATGTCAATTAGAACATTTGTGTGATGTTTTTATGTACCTGGACTTTCTTTATTCTTTGCATTATACAGGAAAGAAATATCTTTAACCGGATATTTGGTGGATTTTTGATGAGAAAGGCCTATGAGCTTGGTTGGGCGAATGCTTGTTCATTCGCGTAAGAGATTCCCTTTTGTCATCTACTGAATATTTACTGTAAAGAAGTTTTTCATTTCATGACATAGCTGTATTTGTATCTTTCAGTGGATGCAGACCAACGTTGGTGGCTGTGGATGACATCGTATTTCGAAAGCCAGTAGAAATTGGCTCTTTGCTATTGCTGTCCTCACAGGTTTCTAAATTGTTAAATATCAAATGCACTAATCTGTAGCCATTTTTTGTCCTTCAGAATAAAATTGATGATGATACTGTTCTGTCAGGTTTGTTACACAGAAGGGATGCACATCCAGGTCAGAGTTCACACAGAGGTGCTTGACCCATTGACCCGGCAACACAGCACCACAAACGTGTTTCACTTTACTTTTTGTGTTGAGAAGGATATCCCAGCTGTCGTACCACAGAGCTATGGAGGTCAGATAAAGATTTTTACAAATATTGTTATATTATATTTCAATGGTATAATATGCAGCTTAATATTGTTGTCATTTGCAGAGTCTATGCTTTACCTGGATGGGAAGAGGCACTTTGATGAGACCATGAGGAGCCAAGCTTGAGCATCTGATGTGCTGATAGGATGAGATTCCTGCCAAAGCTGCGATTATGGTCACCGTTGCATTCAAGTTTTTAGTTTTTTAGTTCCGTTCATTGTATATTCAATATATTTTATTGTTTGCTGCATTTTACATAAATTTAAAGTATTCTCTTTTTTTCACAATTTTAAACTTACAGTGGGAGAGGACCATTGAGTGGAATGGTTTTGCTTGATTGTGGTAATATTGAACCTATTTAGTCATTAAGACTTATAACAGACCATGTTTTGTTTGCACTACAATGCCATTTATAAGGAAATATGACTTTAAAGTCTCTTAAACCAAGTCATTTTGGTTGTAGTGGTGGAATTAACCTGTTTTGTACTGTAACTGATCTGAATGCCGCCAGAGAGATTCATGAACAACTGGTACCCTGGAAAAGTATATACAGTATGTGCACAAACTCTGAGAATAAGTCCCATCTTCCTTTCTTGATTTCCTCAAAAGGAAACAAGGAGATACGAAACTTGAGATCAAATTTTGAGGGCACTGCCTCACCAAAACACTCCAAAAACATTACCTAACACATCATGTCTAGAAAGCACTGTATGGATAAGAATCAGGTTTTGCTGTTGAATCTGTGTATGTTTCAGAATGCTGACAAATTGGCTTGTATATAATATATTTTGCATTTATTATTTTAAATGCAACAAACAACCATGGACATTTGCAAAAGATGGTAGTATGGTCCTAATGGATTCTGTAAGAAGTTAACGTGAAAAATTGTATATGAGTGGAAGTAGGTTCAGGGAGAATAATATGCCTTTCATTTACACACTACCTATACCAGAATGATCAAAAAATTACCAACGAATGCATGCCTTTTCAATGTTTTTGTTCACAAAGTATATTTAGCATTTATTTTTAAAATTATTTTATGCATTTGTATGAGTATTCTTGTTTGTTTCTTATTAACACAGAACCTTAAATTTGATTATTTACGTCTGTATTAATGGACTAACATTTGCCTTATGTGTAACGCACATTTCAGAGGTGTATTCTCTCTCTCTCTCTTTTTCATTTTTTTATTCAATGAAAGTGTCCAAAGGTATTTGTCTGGTCATGTGATCTAAACAGTGAGGAGACCCACTCCATGTAAAATAAAATAGTATTAGGGTACTTATGACTGGAGTCTTCATCTCATATGAGTGTACCGTTCAAACATATTTTTGTACTATTCTGTTATTTGTTTAAAGCACTTGAAGGAAAAGGTTAGTGAGCTATCTCAAGTGCTGTACTATCGATATTACTGACACCGAGTGACAAAGTCGTGAAATTGCAAGTGTGAGAAATAGCCATTACGTCATGACACTGTTATATTTGGTCATGTTGAGACAGCGAGTAAATGTTTTTTCCTACTTATTTTACAATCTAGAGCATGTGTAAATTTATGACAACATGTTAGGTTTCGCCTCTATTGCTCAGTTATCAAATTTTGCAAACAATGGTCGTAACTACGTTAGAAACTGGCCGTCGATAAAAGTGTGTACTTGTAACAATTAGCACGGTTCGCGGAGGATTGGGGAGTGAAATAAAATTGTCTGCAAGTTCAGATCCGTTGTTAATTTGAAGTTCGTTCCTGCTGTTCTCCAAAGTGGTGAGAGAAGAACAAAAAGATGAGTCCACGGTAAGTACATTGGTGTTTTCTGACTCGTATTTAATTTGCAAGACACGTGTTGTATTTTATGTGCCAAAAGTTTCCTATTTACTTGTTAATGCATTGTTCAGTCTTAGCAGGCTCTTTCATGACTCAGTTTTCATTTCAGCTCACTCATTTTGTATAGGGTCCTGAAGTCTGCAGTGTCCTTCACCTTCAGGAAGTTTTCCATGGGTCAAATATCCCAACAAGGAAAGTTTCCTAATATGGCTGAAGGTACATGCTGGAATAGACTAGTCTTTCCTGTTATTCAGTACCATATATGTTTATGTTTATATGTTAAGAAAATATTTAAAAAAGTGTTAAGTGCCTGAGCTCAATCTGCATATTTTTAAAAGTCTGCTATATGATTATATATATATATATATGTATATATATATATATACATATATAATGGGGAAAAAAGTAGACATTGTTCAGTGAAGGATTTTGGCTTAAAGTCTTAAATCCTTGAGAGTGTCAGCTTGATAAATGTAATAGTTTATTATCTAAATTAATTAAAATTAAACAGGATGGGATGTTTTAAAGTGAGACAAACCAACTAATACCTCAAAACATCACAGAATCAGTTGCTAATAGTTACAGATGTTTGTTGTGTTCCCATCAACAATGACACTTTTTGGAGGAGATGTCATTTCTTTTTTTATTCGCAAGCAACAGTGAACTAGAAGAAAATTAAGTGTCCTTGACTATTTGTTTGTTTATTTATTTATTTATTTATTTTTTGTCTTTTATTAATTCTGAATGCATATTGAGCTCTTGAAAGTTATTCTTGGACTCTTTCTCTCTGCGTTTGTCCACTCTCTTGTTATTATTTAAAGGTATACATGCATGTAGCCTTTAGTGCATCTGTTGTTTTTCATTTCTGAAATGCCTTTTCCTTTCATGACCTTATACTTTGCCTTTAATTAGCAGCATGTTGAAGCAGTGCTGTTTTGATTCCTGTCTTTTGCTTCCTGTTTTGCCACATGTGCCCATTATCCACATTATTTCCCCTTCAGATTTATTTTCTTAATTTTTTTAGTAATGAAGTTGCCATAAATTGACCTTACATTGTCAAACTCTTTAGTGTAAAGCTTAACTGTCTGTGTTTCTAATACTAAAACTGACTAACCATTTGAATGTGTGACGTCTCCTATTAAAATACATTTTGGTCTTTTTTCATTTTCACAGTTCGCAACAGGCTGAGAGAAATAGTCGGTGCATCTACCAACTGGGAGTATGTTCCTGATGTAACATTACTATCGTCAAACATTATGCAAATCAATTAAAAGTTCAGCTGGACAAATCTCTGAAATGTACATTTTATGATGTATTTTCTCCATAACAATCAGAGATCATCAGCAAGTTCTGGCCGATCGTGCATCACTAAGCCAGTATCTTGCTCAGCGTCAGGATGAACTGCCTCCGAAAAGAATGAAGGACAGTATGATAGAGGCACATCTTCCTCTGGGTTCCCAGCCTGCCTTGAGAGAGAAATATCTTAACTCTCACAACAGTGTCAGGTGCTAAAAGACCATTACTCTGCACGTGCAGCTTGGCTATTAATTGGTTAGCTTGTGTTAAGGAAAAAGAAAAAAAGAATTCTGTTTTTGATTTTTATATATATCTCTGTTTTCTTCACAGGTTTGGTCGAATTTTGGAGGACTTGGACTGTTTAGGAGGTAATACAGATTAGGGCTGGACGATACATTAAATATTATTGATATTGTCATGATATCTTTGTTGGCGATATAAAATTAGAAAATACTATGTATATTGCAATAATGGTTGAGATTGAATCCAAAAATTTAATGATTGACAGGATAAAAAATCTGATACTGTATATCAAAATAGATCTGTGCTTATGTGTAAATGTAAGCTAATAGACCTGCCACTTGTTCTATGTTAAATTTATTTCTTTGTTCATCATGGGTTTCTTTGTTCTTCAAATAACTCACTTTGTTGTTGCAACAATCAAAACTTTTTGTTTGAAGATTGCACTTTTTGTGTCCTTTTAATATTTTTTTTCCAAATTTGTCATATTTTTATATTGGCAACTTTCTCATTCTTGTCTCTTAGTGCTCATCTGTTACTCGCACACTTGGAATGAGGACCTGCAAAAATCTCCACTGTCTATTGTCACCGCCCTAGTGGACAAGATCGGTATTGCATCTCATTTTTTCACAAAGATTATTCAAATGGCTACTTCATTCATTCATATTTTATTTCCACTCAGATTTATTAGATATTAAATTAAATATATGTATTCATACTTTACTTTTTATTCATTATTTATTCGTACGCTGTTGTTATTGTCTCTCAGACATGAGACAAAACATCATCTACCCCGACTGTGACATCAAGTTCACAGGTCACGTGACGTGGGTTGGCAAAACCTCAATAGAAGCTACAATGCACATGTCTCAGGTATTGTTTTCCAGTTTTAGTAATGTTTTCTCTGTATACTGTATAGTATTATCAGAGTATCATTAAACTAAACTAAACTAAACTGAACTGTTTTCTCAGTACCAAGATGGTACGTACAAAGATGTATTAGATGCCACCTTTGTCATGGTGGCTCGAGATCCTGAAAATAAAAGGTATCACAGCTTTCTGATGTGATCAGTGTGTCTAAAATTCATATGCTGAGTGAGTTAATACATATATTCTTTTCTTAGGGCAGCTTTTGTAAACCCACTCAAACCTGAGGGTCTGGAAGAAGAGGCCATTTTTCGTCAGGGTGAAAGTGAGTTACCTTTTATTTTTGTCTTTCAACAATTAAAATGGCCTCTTTAACTCAGAAGCCTTCGATAGATTAAAAATATTTAAAAATGTGTTCAGGTTTGCAGATTGGATCATTTCATTATGGCTAAATGCAAGCTATTAAATCAAGAAGATTCATGCAAAGGGTACATTACCTTAAGTTGTTTTATTTCTTTCTTTTTTAATTTAAAAAAGCTTTTATTGCCAAATTTCTGTTGATCAGTTAACAAGAAGAGGCGTGTGGAGCTGAGCACAGCTTCTCTTCTGAAAGTGGCTCCTACAGCTGAGGAGAGGACTCTCGTTCACAACCTGTTCCTCAACACTCTAGACACACGGTCAGATTTATCATCTCTACATTTATTTTTGGTATGGGTATTAATTAAAAAGATTTCTTCCTTTTCTGTAGACGTGTGAGTTTTCATAGTCGTATTCTACCACCAAATTCGGTGTGGATGGAAGATGCCAAACTGAAAGGGCTAGAGATTTGCCACCCAGAGGTAAGGGAAAAAATTAAATAAATAATAAATTATACACACATTATACACACAGTGGTGTGAAAAATTGTTGGCCCCCTTCCTGATTTTTATTTATTTGCATGTTTGTCACACTTTAATGTTTCAGATCATCAAACAAATTTAAATGTTAATCAAATATAACACAAGTAAACACAACATGCAGTTTTTAAATGAAGGGTTTTTTTTTTATGAAGGGAAAACAAAATCCAAACCCACATGGCCCTGTGTGTGACCCCCCCCCCCCCCCCCCCCCCCCCCATAACTGTGGTTTATCACACCTGAGTTCAGTTTCTCTAGCCACACCCAGGCCTGATTACTGCCACACCTGTTCGCAATCAAGAAATAGGACCTGCCTGACAAAGTGAAGTAGACCAAAAGATCCTCAAAAGCTACACATCATGTTGAGATCCAAAGAAATTCAGGAACAAATGAGAAAGAAAGTAATTGAGACCTATCAGTCTGGAAAAGGTTATAAAGCCATTTCTAAAGCTTTGGGACTCCAGCGAACCACAGTGAGAGCCATTATCCACAAATGGCGAAAACATGGAACAGTGGTGAACCTTCCCAGGAGTGGCCGGCCAACCAAAATTACCCCGCGCAGCGACAACTCATCCAAGAGGTCACAAAAGACCCCAGAACAACATCCAAAGAACTGCAGGCCTCACTTGCCTCAGTTAAGGTCAGTGTTCATGACTCCACCATAAGAAAGAGACTGGGCAAAAATGGCCTGCATGGCAGAGTTCCGAGACGAAAACCGCTGCTGAGCAAAAAGAACATAAAGGCTCATCTCAGTTTTGCCAGAAAACATCTTGATGATCCCCAAGACTTTTGGGAAAATACTCTGTGGACTGACGAGACAAAAGTTTAACTTTTTGGAAGGTGTTTGTCCCATTACATCTGGCGTAAATGTAACACAGCATTTCAGAAAAAGAACATCATACCAACAGTAAAATATGGAGGTGGTAGTGCGATGGTCTGGGGCTGTTTTGCTGCTTCAGGACCTGGAAGACTTGCTGTGATAAATGGAACCATGAATTCTGCTGTCTACCAAAAAATCCTGAAGGACAATGTCCGGCCATCTGTTCGTGACCTCAAGCTGAAGCGAACTTGGGTTCTGCAGCAGGACAATGATCCAAAACACACCAGCAAGTCCACCTCTGAATGGCTGAAGAAAAACAAAATGAAGACTTTGGAGTGGCCTAGTCAAAGTCCTGACCTGAATCCTATTGAGATGCTGTGGCATGACCTTAAAAAGGCGGTTCATGCTCGAAAACCCTCCAATGAAGCTGAATTACAACAATTCTGCAAAGATGAGTGGGCCAAAATTCCTCTACAGCGCTGTAACAGACTCCTTGCAAGTTATCGCAAACGCTTGATTGCAGTTGTTGCTGCGAAGGGTGGCCCAACCAGTTATTAGGTTCAGGGGGCAAGCACTTTTTCACACAGGGCCATGTGGGTTTGGATTTTGTTTTCCCTTCATAATAAAAAACTGCATGTTGTGTTTACTTGTGTTATCTTTGATTAATATTTAAATTTGTTTGATGATCTGAAACATTAAAGTGTGACAAACATGCAAAAAAATAAAAAATCAAGAAGGAGGGCCAACATTTTTTCATACCACTGTGTGGATATATATATATATATATATATATATATTTGTATATAAAATTTTATTTTAATTTTTTTTAATATTGTGTTCATATATGTGAATATAATTTGATCTTTATACAGGAAAGAAATATCTTCAACCGGATATTCGGTGGTTTTCTTATGAGAAAGGCCTATGAACTTGGTCGAGCCAATGCCTGTGCATTTGTGTAAGAGGAAAAAAAACTGCTTTCCCTCACATGCTGAATATTTCTTGTGAAAATGTTGTTCATTGTTAACATGGCTATGTTTCAGTGGATGCAGACCAACTGTGGTGGCTGTGGATGATATCTTATTTCGTAAGCCAGTAGAAATCGGTTCTTTACTCCTGCTGTCTTCTCAGGTTAGTAACTTTTTCTGTTTTAGCTTATTTAAATATCATTCACACTAACAGAATGCTGATATCTTCGTCAGGTTTGCTACACAGAAGAGATGTACGTCCAGGTCAGGGTTCATTCAGAAGTGCTTGATCCTTTGACCCGGCAGCACAACACCACCAATGTGTTTCACTTCACTTTCCGTCTTGAAAAGGATGTGCCAGCTGTTGTCCCACAGAGCTATGGAGGTTAAAAAATATTTTATTTTTATAAATGCATATATAATTATATTATAAATAAGGAAAGAATATATTCATAGTTATTTGAAATTATATTTTTATGTAATACAATAAAATATATTTTAAGCAAAATATATACACATATATATTTTTCAAATGTTCTATTTAAAATATTATTTGTAACTCAAATAATTTGGTCATCTTCAGAGTCTATGCTGTACCTGGATGGAAAGAGGCACTTTGATGGGACAATGAGGAACCAATGTTGAGCATTCTAGGATGTGCTGATTGGATGAAATACTGTACCTAATAAAGCGTCACCAACATCCATCACTACAGTTACATGAGTGTGTATATGTAGATTCTGCTTTTATTTTCAAAATGTCTTCCTTACAGCTGTTACATGCATGCATTTGATACATACAAACCCGATTCCAAAAAAGTTGGGACACTGTACAAATTGTGAATAAAAACAGAATGCAATGATGTGGAAGTTTCAAATTTCAATATTTTATTCAGAATACAACATAGATGACATATCAAATGTTAAACTGAGAAAATGTATCATTTTAAAAGAAAAATAAGTTGATTTTACATTTCATGGCATCAACACATCTCAAAAAAGTTGGGACAAGGCCATGTTTACCACTGTGTGGCATCCCCTCTTCTTTTTATAACCGTCTGCAAACGTCTGGGGACTGAGGAGACAAGTTGCTCAAGTTTAGGAATAGGAATGTTGTCCCATTCTTGTCTAATACAGGCTTCTAGTTGCTCAACTGTCTTAGGTCTTCTTTGTCGCATCCTCCTCTTTATGATGCGCCAAGTGTTTTCTATGGGTGAAAGATCTGGACTTCAGGCTGGCCATTTCAGTACCCGGATCCTTCTTCTACGCAGCCGTGATGTTGCAATTGATGCAGTATGTGGTCTGGCATTGTCATGTTGGAAAATGCAAGGTCTTCCCTGAAAAAGACAACGTCTGGATGGGAGCATATGTTGTTCTAGAACTTGGATATACCTTTCAGCATTGATGGTGCCTTTCCAGATGTGTAAGCTGCCCATGCCACACACACTCATGCAACCCCATACCATCAGAGATGCAGGCTTCTGAACTGAGCGCTGATAACAACTTGGGTTGTCCTTGTCCTCTTTAGTCCGGATGACATGGCGTCCCAGTTTTCCAGAAAGAACTTCAAATTTTGATTCGTCTTACCACAGAACAGTTTTCCACTTTGCCACAGTCCATTTTAAATGAGCCTCGGCCCAGAGAAAACGCCTGCGCTTCTGGATCATGTTTAGATATGGCTTCTTTTTTGACCTATAGAGTTTTAGCCGGCAACGGCGAATGGCACGGTGGATTGTGTTCACCGACAATGTTTTCTGGAAGTATTCCTGAGCCCATGTTGTGATTTCCATTACAGTAGCATTCCTGTATGTGATGCAGTGCCGTCTAAGGGCCCGAAGATCACGGGCATCCAGTATGGTTTTCCGGCCTTGACCCTTACGCACAGAGATTGTTCCAGATTCTCTGAATCTTTGGATGATATTATGCACTGTAGATGATGATAACTTCAAACTCTTTGCAATTTTTCTCTGAGAAACTCCTTTCTGATATTGCTCCACTATTTTTCGCCGCAGCATTGGGGGAATTGGTGATCCTCTTCCCAGCTTGTCTTCTGAGAGACACTGCCACTCTAAGAGGCTCTTTTTATACCCAATCATGTTGCCAATTGACCTAATAAGTTGCAAATTGGTCCTCCAGCTGTTCCTTATATGTGCATTTAACTTTTCCGGCCTCTTATTGCTACCTGTCCCAACTTTTTTGGAATGTGTAGCTCTCATGAAATCCAAAATGAGCCAATATTTGGCATGACATTTCAAAATGTCTCACTTTCAACATTTGATATGTTATCTATATTCTATTGTGAATAAAATATAAGTTTATGAGATTTGTAAATTATTGCATTCCTTTTTTATTCACAGTTTGTACAGTGTCCCAACTTTTTTTGGAATCGGGTTTGTACATGAAGTTTATACATTTTCTGAAGCACTTTCTATGACGTTTAAAATGTGAGATATAAATGTGAAAAACACTGTGACTATAATAATACAATGTGTGACACACTAAAATAACCATCCACATAACTCTTTGTCGATATGACATTTTTTCCCTTCCTTTTCCATCAGCTCATAGCTCTACAATAATTTTCTACCATGAAAATTAATAAAATCTTAAGAAGGCATGGACATTTTTATAGCAACTATACATTTTCCTCTTTGCACCTAGCTCTAAATTATTTCATTGGCTAGAAAGTAATTTTGAGTGTTAAGATGCTTATCCAGTAAAACAAGCTGAAAAGTGTTGTAAATTTAGTCAGAAATTGGATAGAGGTGCACTGACCTTATTCTTTCAATCAAGGATGCAATTCTGGTCTAACAGATTTTGTAGTTGCTCAGACTATCATAATCTTTAAAATAATCTTTCTGAGTAGTACAGCTCAGGGTTATGCAATGTTGATGCAAAAAAGGGAGGGAAAATTTAGAATTGGTAATTTGCAATATAGTTGGCACAAACGCAAAGTCGTGCGATGGGGGATTTTAATACGATCGATAACATGGCAACCGATATATTCTCGCGTTATTTCTGCTGTGGGTGGTGAGACAGCATGGCAGCGGCGGTGTTGAGGCATTGTTGGAGAGGACTTCTGCAGAACTCCGGCAATGGAGCTGTCAGCACTGTCAAATCCAAGATATTCGAAGGTCAGTACAAGTAAACAACGAGCTGCATATAGATGACAAACAAGTAGGCTGCGCTTGTTAAAAACTAGGCAAATGAAGGGGGTGTGGCATGAAGACGCCTAGGGAGTGGTATTCACTGCATAACACTGCACATTATCTCTAAAAACTATAGAAAGAGTGCTAGAAGAGTTCTTTTAAACCTTTAAAACAGTAAAAGTATGCTCCTTCAAGTCATGCTTATGAAATAAGTTGACACAAGAACTTAAATGTCAACGAGCCATAAATTTTTTCAAAGCCCATCTTTTATTCATAGCATTAAAATCATCAAAAAAAGGCAGTAAATAATTTAAAAGTGAGAAGCAAATTCGCATATTAGAATGATTTCTGAAGGATCATGTGACACTGAAGACAGAAATAATAATGGCTACTGAAAATTCAGCTTTGCCATCACAGGAATAAATTACACTTTAAATATATATTAAAGCAGAAAACTTTTCTTTTAAAAATATAGTATTTCTGTTTTTACTGTATTTGTAATCAAATAAGTTGAAAACAATCATACCACATTCTTTTGAACACTAGCATAAGAAATGCAGAACAATAAACTCTAAAGCCCTGTTGACATACTGTTGTGTTTATTTGCAGGAGTTCGACAGAAATCTACAGTACAGTACATATCACGGCCAGATCATCCAAAGCTGGCCTATCGGAGAGTGAAGGGAAAGAGTCCTGGTGTCGTGTTCCTGCCTGGATATGGATCCAACATGAGCGGACCGAAGGCAGAGGCCCTGGAGGAGTTCTGCAGGTCACTAGGTCATGCCTACCTGAGGTCTGCTATTCATTCACAAACATGTGCAGTGGGGTCCAGATATCTGAGACTCAGTGTAAATAATGTAAAAAGTAACTGGAATTTAAAAAAAAAAAATGTAAACAAAGAAATGTTATGATGTTAAATAATTTAAGATTGTGTATTATTTCTAGGCCACTAATCAATTATGCAAATTTGTGACATTGATCATGTGACCTTTTGTACAGATGGTCAGATTGTCTTTCTTTGAAGCTCAGTAATCTCTTTGGATCATGAACATGATCATCAGATTTTATTTAAATTTATTTATAAAAGATATTTGGACCCTCTTTATATGCTGATGACAATTATTTTAATCATGCATAGTTTTATTTCTTTTTTTATATAATAATTTAAGAACTTAAACTCCAGTTTTTTTTCTGCAAACAAATAATGTCCCACCAGTTTGTGTTGAAATCCTCTAGGTGAAAGTTCACACAAAACTCAGATCAATTTACGTGGATTTACAGGTTTGATTACTCTGGTCATGGAGCTTCTGAGGGTGTATTTTCAGAAGGCACCATTGGAACATGGAAAAAAGATGTCCTGTTCATGTTAGATGAACTCGCTGAAGGTCCCCAGGTAAGACTAGAAAGACTTTACAATGCTTTCAGGGTTACGTCTAAACAGTACAGACACTGATAGACATGAGTCAATAATTAGGACCAGCTGGAGAAGTGTCAGCATTTGGGTTTTAGAAGACTTTTTTTAAATTAAAAATGACTTCTATAAACTGAAATACATGTTATTTCTATTTTTTAAATAATTAAATTGAATGTTTTCCCTTAAATGGGTAGTTCACCCGAAAATGAAAATTCTTTTATCATTTAATCACACTCATGTCATTCAAAAACTTCTATGAGTTTTTCTTTTGCTGTACATAAAAGAGGATATTTTGAAAAATGTGGGTAACAAAACAGTAGCTGGTCCCCATTGACTTCCATAGTATGGAAAATACTATCAAAGTCAATGGGGACCAGAAACTGTTTGGTTACCCACATTCTTCGAAATATCTTCTTTTTTGTTCAGCAAAACAAAGAAATTGATGCAGAATTTTCATTTATGGGTGAACTATCCATTCAGGTCTTCATTTTAATTAATTTTAAAAAGTGACCACTAGACGTCACTAATACTTTTAAATAAGCCATTGAACACTTGCTTTGACTGTAAGTACTGTAGTACGTTGTCTCCTAGATTCTTGTGGGCTCCAGTATGGGCGGCTGGCTGATGCTTTTGGCTGCTATCGCTCGCCCAGAGAAGACAAAAGCCTTGGTGGGCATTTCCACAGCAGCAGATCATTTTGTTACAGCCTTCAAGACACTTCCTATAGAGGTGAGATGTAACTGAAGTAGTTTTAATGTTCAAAAACATCCTGTTGATTAATGTAACTCAAATGTTGGGGTATTGATATTCAAAAATCAGTCAGAGAGTTAACATGTTATTCAGGTGAGAAAAGAGTGTGAGGACAAGGGTGTATGGACAATCCCCACAAAAAGCAATGAGGAGGGCATATACACTGTGAGTATGGACTTCCTGCGTGAGGCGGAGAACCACTGCATCCTACAGAGTCCCATCCCTATCACCTGTCCCGTACGTCTCATTCACGGCCTGAAAGACGAGGATGTGCCCTGGCACATCTCCATGCAAGTGGCTGAGCGTGTGCTGAGCCCCGACGTGGACATCATTCTGAGGCGCCACGGCCAGCACCGCATGGCTGAAAAAGATGACATTAAGCTTATTGTCTACACCATCGATGACCTCATAGACAAGCTTACCACCATGGTGTGAAACACAGTTTGGGTTGGGATTACTGTGCCTTAAGACCCTCTCCCGCTTTCTTTGCCAAGCACCCACTTCCTGTTTTGTCATACAAGACAGGAATGATGGAGAAGTTTAACTGTGGGAGGACAAAATCTTTTCTTTTACATGTCTTTTACATGTTTACCGCAATGCTGAGCCATTAAACCTTTTAGGTAAAGCTGCTGTTTGTCTAGATCTTCTGTGCCTTTTTTACCGTATTTCACACTGATTTATGGAAATAAAGCCTCTGTATACCAATACGCGGTGTTTTGAAGTAATTAAACACTGTATTCCTTAATGTTAAGCTCAGTTGACAGCAATAATTTCATCATTTTAACTTCTCCATCATTTTATAGAATCCTGTATCTTATAAGGAATTAGTGGTGTGTGTACTACTGCATTAACCCACCTGAACATCCCACTGAGTACATTATATGAAAGCTGACCTTTCGGTTCTCTCCTGCCCTCTGCATTCTGTTTGTTTGGAGGACGTATTGGGCCACTGCTCCAGAAACAGCTGGGTTGTTTATTAATGTGAATGATTATTGTTGGACTGGGTTCAATGGGCCAGTTTTTTTTTTATTTTTTATTTTTTAAACCCCATCCCAATCCGATGAGCTTTAACAACCAGACTGACCTTTTTATATCAGTTGATTATCATAGAGCTCTAAATTGAAATGGCTCCATGCAGTTTAAGCTTACTCAATCAAAATAAAACATGACGACGTGAATACATCATTCAGGTGTCATTTAAACAACAGTAATTGCTCAATAGAAAAGCTTGCTAGTATTATATAAGCTGCTTTATATGTTTATGTTTAGCCACTTCCAAACTACTATAAAACAATGTGATTTAATACAATTAAGTGGTATGTCGCTTTTACGTTTTACGTAATTAAAGATTTAAATTCCTCATTTACTCACTTAGGTCTACTTAAGAACAAAACGTTTATTTAGTAGTAGCTAAAGCCATGCTTAAAGATTTCAGTAATTATTTTAGCAATAGATGACTTGTTTTTCCTGTTTATCACGTGCTACTCACTTTTTTTTTTCTCCGCAGAATTTGCATGCATTAGTAATGCATCTTAATCTAATTGGAAATGGGCTTGGTTATTTATTACTGAGAGAACAAGAGCAAAACGATTTTTTTTCAGTCAGTTTTAAAACCGTTTTACATTTTTCTTCTTAAATCTGCCATTACGAAAACGCATTTAACGTTATAAGGAGGTATATATAATATATATATATATATATATCTTATTTTTATAATAACGAGTTGTACTCAATAAAAGTTACATATTATTTATTGAAATGTAGTCTGATTCTGTTCCATAGTTTCCATTTTGTGTCATTCTTACTATTCCCGACATTTACGAATTACACTGCAGAAAATGCTCATCTAATGAATGTTAATTAAGTCACGCCGACGCTACTTGGTAACTTTCCACAAGCGTTCAACTACGTAAACTAATTAATATTCATAAGCCAAGGCTCACCACGCCCATCCCCCGCCGCGTGGATGGTTCAGTCCAGCATCTCTGAGCACTGACCACAGGAAGGATTTGACCTCGCTGCACAGGAGGACGACACGCGCATCTGCTTGCAGTAAGTAAATCTTAATCCTTGACAAAACGATTTCTATGATGCTATCGCAAGTACAATTAAATAATTGTCAGTAACTGTTTGAATGTAGTAGTTTAAAACTAATTTGGGTTAAATATGCATATGCAGTTTCTTTTTGCGTCTGTACGTTCTACTTCATTATAATTGCAATGGTCTTCTAGACTATTATTATATGTTTGAAATTGTTTGTTTTATTTTTATTTTTTTTTTATAGATATTTAGGATTTTTTTTTTCTTTAAAGTCATGCATGGGAATAGAAGCATGGACCACACCCCGGTCAATATTACCCCTTGTCAGTCCATGTGTTCATATATACAAATTTATATATGATGCAGTAGTCTGTATCAGAATACAGGAATATTACATTCATATTTGCAATAAGTTAATCATTGTATGAATTAATATTCACAATAGGTTATACACACTTACTGTAACCAAAAAAAAAAAAAAAAAAGTAGGGAAAATTATAAAGCCTTATATTTTCCTCCCTTTGTAGTACAGATTCAGCTAGTGTGTAAACTTGTTGTTTTTAGATATACTGGGTAAAGACTTAGAATTATTAAAGTTGACCATGGCAAACCGAGGACCCAGTTATGGCCTGAGTCGTGAGGTGCAGGAGAAGATCGAGCAGAAGTATGACCCAGAGCTGGAGTCTCGACTGGTGGACTGGATAGTCGCTCAGTGTGGAGGAAATATAGAGAAACCACAGCCGGGGAAGCAAAACTTTCAGAACTGGCTAATTGATGGCACTGTGAGTAAATACCAGTTTGACAATATCACACCAATAGATTTCCTTTCATCTTTTATTTATCATCTCCCCCATTTGTCCACGTCTGCAGATCCTCTGTAGACTCATTAACAGTTTGCATCCGCGTGGTAAGGAGCCTATTAAGAAGATCCCAGAGACTCAAATGGCCTTTAAGCAGATGGAAAAGATCTCCCAGTTCCTGCAGGCAGCTGAAGCTTACGGAGTAATAACCACAGACATTTTTCAGACAGTGGACTTGTGGGAAGGTACAGTAAAATTTGCTTTTATAAGTTTTGGAACAGCACTTCATGGACTTTGGAATTAGCTTGTAAAAGCAAACCACTTTAGAAAATTAATATAGGAGTTTGAATTGTTTTGAAAGATTGCTTTTAATCAGACAGGCCTTGCATACTACAGTACATCATACTAGAAAGCATTGCAAGCTGCGTTCTTGGTGTGTAGCCAAAGTCATTTCAGTGCTTGTTGGTTCCCTTGGTTAAAGGAAAAGACATGGCAGCCGTCCAGAGAACTCTAATGGCCCTGGGTAGCGTCGCTCTAACAAAAGACGATGGACTTTTCCGAGGTAACCGGGACTGGTTTCACAGGTGAGCAAGACGATTCCTGTGAAGATTACCGCCAGACTACTTCATAGTGGAGCGTTAAGTCCTGTCTGGTTGGACTTTGTTGTGTCTCAGTACCATGTGAACTCTTTTTGATCTCGTGTGACAGGAAATCTCAAGGCAACCGGCGAGAGTTTTCTGAGGAGCAGTTGCGGCAGGGTCAGAATCTGATTGGCTTACAGATGGGTAGTAACCGTGGGGCATCTCAGGCTGGCATGACTGGTTACGGCATGCATCGGCAGATTATGTAAAACTATACCAGTGCCTGGCAATACCCAGAAGACTTTAAACCCTCTCACCCAACCCTCACCAAGCAGTGTTCCTTGATGGTGCATCTATTTTATGAAGACAAGCAGTCTTAGTAATGTTAGAAACTGAATTATAAAGGTTTTAAGATATTAGAGCATGTTAGATATATCTGTTTTAAGTTTGGTTTATTCAGCTTGTGATAAAATCAATTTATTTGTAAATGTATGCAAAGTGATACTTTTATCTAAGCAAGTCAAAACAACTGCCTTATTCTCTATGAACTAACAGTGTGTTTATATACCAAATAACAGACAGCAACTGTAACAGTATACTTGTTTACACTGTGTTTGAATGTACAGTAAAGGACAAACGTTTGCCCTTGTAGATACTGTATTGCACCTGTTGTTATTGCTGGGTTATTTAGATCAGTTCTTTTGCTGTTTTAAAAAGTAAAGGATGTCAGTGCACATACTAACCAGAAGTACTGTATGCAGATTAATAATAGTCATAAATGTTGAAATATATAAATTTGTGTTGTCCATTGTTGTTGTGTGTGAACATTCCATGTTTCATTATAAGTTTGGTTTTGGTGACCATGTTTGATGTAAATCTTTAATAAATTGGTACCTTAACATGATTGGTTAATGTGTTCTTGTTTCTATTAAAATAAAATGCAACATTGCAAGAAGTTACCTAAAAAGTTTTAGTTGCAGGGTTCTTGAATTGCTTATATAGTCCTTTACAGATCAAAAAGATCTTGATGTTACATTATATTGATCTAGTTTCTTAAAACCATTAGAACTTGGTTAAGGTGCGACATTAGTGGGAAAAAAAGGTATATTGTCAATACCAATTAATGAAGCTCCAATTGCACAGAAGTCATTTTCAAACCAGGGAGTTTTTTGATGGTCAAGGTGGCAAATTTGCGTGACTAACTTGAATATGAGCGAAATCTGTGGGGGAACTTCATCGCATGAATTTATTTTGAAATGACTGGATTAAACGTAACTCTGCCTTATCACATACAAAAACACAAAATGACAATATATTGCTTCTGACAAAATATTGAGGTCTTACAAAGTGAAACGATAAGTATGTGTAAGAAACTGAACATCATTTGCAACATCCATTATTACAATATTATTAAGAATTAATAACATTTTTGAAAGTTTAAGCTATTCCTTTAAGACAAGGGATCAAGTCTATATATATATATATATATATATATATATATATATATATATATATATATATACACACACACTATATTGCCAAAAGTATTGAGCACAAATCTTAATGTTTAAGCATATAATGATATTCTAGGGAATTGTGTGCTTCTAATTTTAAAGCAACAGTTTGGACAGGACCCTTTTCTGTTCTAACATGACAATGCCTCTGTGTATAAGGCAAGGTTCAAAAAGAAATGATTGATTTAGTCAGTGTGGAAGAATTTGACTAGTCTGCAGAAAGCCAAGTCCTAATCCAAGCTGAATACCTCTGGTGTGACTGTAAATGCAGATCTTGAGCCAAAAACTCTTTACCAAACACCAATGACTTCCCTATTCCCTAGAATATCAATATATGCTTAAACATTAAGATTTGTACTCATGAAAATGACTAAAGTAGTCAAACCTGTTCATTAGAAGGGGGTGACCCAATACTTTTGGCAATATAGTGTATATATATATATATATATATATATATATATATATATATATATATATATATATATAATTTTTACACATGTAGGACAACGGCGCTGTATATCGGAGCACTGCCCACAAGGCTATCGGCGCCAACTTAATTTACAGTTTCATATATTTCATATAACTATATTTTAAAAGGCATTTCTCTTGGTGTGGCACATTGAAGCTCTGTTATAGTTTCTCCTAAATGGTCGTAGAAACCTTTTAGCTCTAATTGAAACCTTTATGTTTAAGAGGGGGAGGAAGGCAGACATGACATATTTCAAAAGCTTAAAGCCAAATGGATTCATAAGGTCAAGCGTTGGGATGCGTTGGACTGCATGTGCAGTGTCACTGAAGTGGAAATTTAATCAAGATAGAGTAACACCCATAAGGAGCTACATGGGACCATATGCATTAAGCACTGAATTGCATGATGCTCTTTAGACTGACTATGACTGTTCAGTAACACTTCTAAAGCAACCAAATCAATAACGGCAAATTAAAGCACAAGATGCTCTGGACACATAACATCTCAAAGCCCTCGAGGAAGTGACAGGCTGACTTTCATGAGGGTTTGTTCAGTTTAATATTAGCTTTACTCAACAATGTAATGAATATAAATGGGTTTTGTTAGCAAAACTCTATGCTAATATGGATTGGGCAATAGCATGTTTCAGGTTAATTATTATCTAAGCTAAAATACAAAAAGGAATTACAATAGAGGACACAGGTGATGTGTAACGTATTTGGGTAAAATAAGTAATCTGAACAATGACTTTTTGACCAATGAAATAGCAGGTTTGCAATATGTCAAGTTGGAAAAAATCTTCAAATGTTTGTGCACATTAAGTTTTCTCAAACACAGAGACTGTTCTTGGACTCCAGCTGCTGAAGTGCTTGAGAGGACCATGCTCTTTCCCACACAAATTTGTATGCTTTTTCTAGTTGTACTGGTCAATGCTGCAGAGCAGAGCATTTCTGACAAAAATACCGGCTGTGTGTATGGTCACCCCGGGATCCCTGGAGACCCGGGACACAATGGAATGCCAGGACGTGATGGCAGAGATGGGGCCAAAGGTGATAAAGGAGATAGAGGTAAGAATGAAAGTAAAACGTTTGACTCCAGTTAATCAGTCACCTTTGAGCTAAGTTATGAGGTCAGATAGGTACACAAATTAAACAATGTTGTAACAAATTCTTTGGGAAGATTTTTGCAGTACCATTAGATGTTAAAGTCCAAGCTTGGTTTGGTAGATTAAAGTATTTTGACATTGCATGCAATGGAAGTGTTTCATGCAATACACAAAAAAAAACGCAACTGTTTATGTGACCTAAAGGTGATATAGGAACATGCGGCACAGCTGGTAAAGATGGACCAAAAGGAGATAAAGGAGAACCTGGTAAATATTATTTTTCTTAATCATACCATAATAGGAAGAAGCAACCTTTTTATTTATTTAAATTAAAAAGAAAAAATACACCCAAAATGGCCAAAACAAATTTTTAAAAAAAATATTTACATTAATATAGATTTTGATACGTTTGTTACTTATATTTTTTTCATATATTTACTGACCATATATTATATATCTTCAATATAAATATATTTGTATTGTCCAAAATATATTTAAAATGGATGCTGTTCAATTTAGCAGAATACAGTAAATTTGGCTATCATCACACTGGTGCTTTTTCAGGTGTTCCTGGCATAGTCGGTGCAAAGGGGAAGCGTGGAGATAATGGAGAAAGGGGTTCACCTGGCAAAATGGGGCCCCAAGGGTTCCCAGGGCCACTGGGGTTAAAAGGTCAGAAGGGAGAACTTGGTTTGCCGGGACCACAGGGCATCAAAGGGGACGTGGGTCCTATAGGCCCTGTAGGACCACAAGGAGACATTGGTTATAAAGGAGGCAAGGGGATACACGGTTCTTTGGGGCCCCCAGGGCGACCAGGCCCAAAAGGTGATTTCGGCCACCCAGGTATCAAAGGCAGCATTGGTGTTCGTGGTGAAAAAGGCTCAAAAGGGGACAGTGGGGAACAAGGCCCAAAGGGGGACATGCCTGAGATACCAAAAAGTGCATTCTCGGCTTGTCTGAGTGAAAGTGGCAAATTACCTGCCGCTAATGCTCCAATTCGCTTCGATAAAATCCTCTATAACCGTCAGGGTCACTACGATCCTGAGACCGGCCGTTTCACTTGTGCCATCAGCGGAGTGTATTTTTTCACCTACCATATCACTGTGTTCTCTCGCAATGTAAAAGTGGTCCTGATGAAGAATGGTCAGCGAGTGATCTACACTATGGATAACTACCAAGGTGGTGAGGACCAGGCTTCTGGAGGAGCAATCCTAGAACTGGAAGCCGGAGACAAAGTGTGGTTGCAAGTGGCTGATAAACTGCTATTTAATGGGTTATATGCAGATGAAGACGACGACACTGTTTTTTCTGGGTTTCTCCTCTTTGCAACCTAAAGACGCTGCTACGAATGGGAATTTAGTGGTAAAAACCATGCTTTGAAAGAAGATATTTTAAATTCACTAAATGGTGTCATCATAATTTTCTGTAAAAATATAAATCATTGTTTCTTATATTCATTTGTGAACAAAAATAATGTGTCTGTGTGTATTTTTGAGATTGTTTTCTTATTTTTCTTGTTTTCTCTTCTTCTTTTTGTAAGCCAAAACCCAAAACAAGTTAGCATTTTAGCACTTCTGGTTCCATCATCCTAAAGTCAAAGGGTTTTTGGTTAAATGCCTGAAATAAGGTCTGTGCATGGTTAACACAAGCTCAAGATATTTTCACATTTTATTCTACAACATAAAATGCATCAGTAATACCCCTTGTGATTTTTTTATAAAGCTTTTCCTTGTCTTGAAAAAGGCGGTTGCTAACAAGTGGCTAAATATAACTACGTACAGAGATACTAAATGTCCTCAACAGGTGAATTAATTTACTTCTCTGCTTTCACAGCTTCGTTGTGTTTAGAATTATGATCTTGCGAACAGTTCTAGCTCAAACTTTGAGGGAAAATGAAAGACTGAAAGAGTTATCAGAAGCTTAATGATGGTGATATTTAAGTTATGTGACTGTGGTGTAGTTCATTTATAGCCTAGCTTTTTACTTTTTGTATTTAGACTTCAAAATTTGTGTTCTTTTGTGAAAAGTATCATGATGAACAACACATGCAAAAATCGTAAACTTTTGTTGGTTACAGAACTCATTTTCTGCAATAATCCAAAAGGCAATGGAAAAAATCCTGTTGGGTTTTTTTTTGTTGTTGAGGGAACCAGGGTGATGCTAACTTCCAGTTGGCCAACAACAAAAAAAAAAAGAGAGAGAGAGAGAGAGATGTTGTGAGGTGGAGAGGACGTTAAAGTTTTGGATTTAAGATGTTTGGATTAAAGAGGGCACACAAATTCAAAAAAGTTATAATTATACAGATAAGTCATTTATAATAAACACCACAATATTCCATTAAAAAAAAAAAAAAAGTCCATTTTGATTTCATGGAGACTTCACCTGGTAGCAACACTATTAATACCTTATAAGGTCATGGGTTTGATTTCATAGGTGATAAATTTGGATAAGCATCTGCCAAATGTTGAAATGTAGCCTAATTTACAGGCTCATACTTGGAAAATTTGAATACACCCTTTGGGAAAAATATTTGTTCTCATCCCAAACCGTGTTAAAGAAATTACGCATACCTAAAATAATCTTGGATGTACAATGGAGGCCACAAATTAATGGGGCCAAGCAAGAACTAGCAAAGATCAAGCACTGAGCTAAAAACACTACAATTTAGCAACCGCAAAGCAACACACTGGCATCCACCCTAGCGAGTTCTGCACAGACAAGCAGCACTAACATTTTCTTTAGTATTTATTATTTATTGGGCAGGGCAGAACAGAAAAGTCAAGGCATATCCTGAGGAGACTGTTTTTAATGTTAAAGCAGAAATACTGTGATATCACCATATGTATATAGCGGTCACAGAGCTGGTGATTTTGTCTGGCGTCCCGTGGGCAGACTACAAACCGCGTATCACAGTCGACCTGTTTCTCCGCCCCGAAGCAATCAGCAACAAGTGCACTGATGCGGTCCAACACCGCCGCGACGCTGCCTGGAGTCACGGCTCTCTGGCTGAGCCTTTCCACCGCAGAGAACCGACTTTAAACTTTTAACCGAAGCCGTTCTGACCCGCAAATCTGCCTCGTGTCCGGTTGATTTCGGTCATGTGCCGTTAAATCGCCCGAGGGAGTGCTTGAACCACACATTTCATGGAAAGTTTTCCGTCCCGATAGATCTGTGACTACAGGGTGTTTGTTCTTGTGAATACACGCACCGGACGAAATATCAGCTGGCTGTTTGTTAACTATGTACTTTCGCATAAACCATTATTAGGCTTTGTTGAATTAATATGCGTAATTCGTCGGACATTGGACTGTCGGAGGAGTTAACGTTAGTCGATCGAAGCCGCACAAGTGTTGTGACACCGGGCCAAGACACCACTCAAGTATGATAAAGGTAAGTAAATAACAAACAATTATCGCTTTTATTTAGAGAGGGCATATTGTTTTATTAGTATTATTAATAAAATAACAATATATATGTCAAATTAATTAAAAATGTGCGTTCAAAAGTTTGGCAGCACTTTATCATCTTGCCAGTTCCGTTGGGTTCAAAAGAAGCTGGGGGGGGGGTATTGTGTGTATGCGTTACTATAGTCTTTGTCGTTACTAGCCCACTGGTTGCCATAGTGATGTGGGGGGTGTTGTAGCGGGCAAAGCTTGTAGGGAGATCCGAGAAGACGAGGAGGGGGTTGGTTGGCTGTTTGGGGTGGCGAGGTGCTTCTTAAAGAGCTTTATGGAGAGACTAAGTTAATTAAACTCACAAATAAACTAGAGCTTTTTTTTTCTTCTGTGGAAAAAACCCAACTCTGTAATCGCCTTCATTCGTACCCTCAGCTCGCTCTTAAAGCTGAAATATTTGTTTTGATCTGTCCTGCTTGAAAGGTTTTCTTTGTGGTGGAACCGAATAGGGCTGTGCAGTTAATCGAAGTCGATTATCATGCGCATCTCGTTAGTAAACCGGTTCCGTGATTAGTAGTAAATCGCCATCACCTGTATTCAGATGGAGCGGGATTTACAGGTGAATCTCAATACATTAGAATGTGGTTGATTTATTTCAGTAATTCAACTCAAATTGTGAAACTCGTGTATTAAATAAATTCAATGCACACAGACTGAAGTAGTTTAAGTCTTTGGTTCTTTTAATTGTGATGATTTTGGCTCACATTTAACAAAAACCCACCAATTCACTATCTCAACAAATTAGAATATGGTAACATGCTAATCAACTCAAAACACCTGCAAAGGTTTCCTGAGCCTTCAAAATGGTCTCTCAGTTTGGTTCACTAGGCTACACAATCATGGGGAAGACTGTTGATCTGACAGTTGTCCAGAAGACAATCATTGACACCCTTCACAAGGAGAGTAAGCCACAAACATTCATTGCCAAAGAAGCTGGCTGTTCACAGAGTGCTGTATCCAAGCATGTTAACAGAAAGTTGAGAGGAAGGGAAAAAGTGTGGAAGAAAAAGATGCACAACCAACCGAGAGAACCGCAGCCTTGAGAGGATTGTCAAGCAAAATCGATTCAAGAATTTGGGTGAACTTCACAAGGAATGGACTGAGGCTGGGGTCAAGGCATCAAGAGCCACCATACACAGACGTGTCAAGGAATTTGGCTACAGTTGTCGTATTCCTCTTGTTAAGCCACTCCTGAACCACAGACAACGTCAGAGGCGTCTTACCAGGGCTAAGGAGAAGAAGAACTGGACTGTTGCCCAGTGGTCCAAAGTCCACTTTTCAGATGAGAGCAAGTTTTGTATTTCATTTGGAAACCAAGGTCCTAGAGTCTGGAGGAAGGGTGGAGAAGCTCATAGCCCAAGTTGCTTGAAGTCCAGTGTTAAGTTTCCACAGTCTGTGATGATTTGGGGTGCAATGTCATCTGCTGGTGTTGGTCCATTGTGTTTTTTGAAAACCAAAGTCACTGCACCCGTTTACCAAGAAATTTTGTAGCACTTCATGCTTCCTTCTGGTGACCAGCTTTTTAAAGATGCTGATTTCATTTTCCAGCAGGATCTGGCACCTGCCCACACTGCCAAAAGCACCAAAAGTTGGTTAAATGACCATGGTGTTGGTGTGCTTGACTGGCCAGCAAACTCACCAGACCTGAACCCCATAGAGAATCTATGGGGTATTGTCAAGAGGAAAATGAGAAACGAGACCAAAAAATGCAGATGAGCTGAAGGCCACTGTCAAAGAAACCTGGGCTTCCATACCACCTCAGCAGTGCCACAAACTGATCACCTCCATGCCACGCCGAATTGAGGCAGTAATTAAAGCAAAAGGAGCCCCTACCAAGTATTGAGTACATATACACTAAATGAACATACTTCCCAGAAGGCCAACAATTCACTAAAAATGTTTTTTTTTTTTTATTGGTCTTATGAAGTATTCTAATTTGTTGAGATAGTGAATTGGTGGGTTTTTGTTAAATGTGAGCCAAAATCATCACAATTAAAAGAACCAAAGACTTAAACTACTTCAGTCTGTGTGCATTGAATTTATTTAATACACGAGTTTCACAATTTGAGTTGAATTACTGAAATAAATTAACTTTTCCACGACATTCTAATTTATTGAGATGCACCTGTACTACATAGAGCCGTAGTTCACTGACAAGCTAGGCAATATCACATTCATAATCGAAGGTGATTCGTTTGCGATTAGGAATGTGATATTGCCTAGCTTGTCGGTATTGCCTAGTAAACCTGCTGAAAACCCCTGGGCTTAAACCAGGTTACAATGGTTTGCTGTTCTGAACTGGTTTAGTCTGGCCAACTGATGTTAACTGGTACATCAGCTACTTAAAACCCCTCTAAAACCAGCTTGACCATACTGGGAGACCAGTGAAGACCAGCAAACTATTTTAGGTTAATTTAAACTTAAATATTATTATTATTATTATTATTATTATTATTATTATTATTATTATTATTATTATTTTTTAGCAGAATTCACTGAGTGTGCTGTAAAGTGACTATTAATATTTATTTATTTTAAAGTATAAAAATGTTTATGTATACCATGCAAACTGACATATCTTTTATTTTAATATTTGTTCAGAGTAAAGCCCTGCTCACACCAAGAACGATAACTATAAAGATAACGATATTAGCGTCCACACCAGTGAACAATGTCGTCTGTTTAATCTAAGCGCTTATCTACTGTTTTAAATTCTCAGGCTTGTTAAAGCAGGATTGATTCTGATTGGCTGTCAATGTTTTTATCGTTCATCAGCTGGAAAAAAATCGTTCTGAAAGTGTTTGCAATGATATTGTTTCTCTGTGCCTTTCATTATAGCTGTGGTGTGGAGTATTCTTAAATATTGAGAATGATTTTTAGAACTACATCTTCATTTTTATCGTTATCTTTATAGTTATCGTCTTTGGTGTGAACGGGTCTTAAATGTTAAAAGTGTGATTTCAAGGCCTGGAAAAATAATGACAATGAAAAAATGTCAGTTTCTCAGTATGCTGTCGAAAATATTTTATCAAATAAAAACTTAAGATATCTGATATTAATTATAACTATATTATAGTTTAATGATTAAAATCCTTATCCAGTAATCACTAGCAACTAGAAATGTTATGGAAATTCATAGATAAGAAAGTGTGGGAATTTATCATTTGTAAGACTTCAGGAATTACGAAAATAATCAAGGTTAATTATGTTAATCGTTTGAAAACAAGCAGCTTTATCATCATTACAGCCAAAGCACCTGAATTAAAGTATCTTAGCCTACATGGGGGGCCTTCAGACACTGTCTTTGACAGTGGGGGTCCGTGAAATCCACTGTGAGAAGAACTATTGTAAATGCATTCAAGATTTTTGTAAAATAGACTGCATTTAGGTTTGTAAGCAAAACTTATTTGTCATGCTTTAATATAATGTCTAAAGTCTGCCACATGTTTGTCATGTGCAAGCCATGTGACATCGTAATTTATGACAGATGAATGAAACATGCCAGAAAAAGAAAGTCAGTGCGATCATAATTTGTAATTCGCAGTAACAGCTGGTTAAAAGTACTATGACCAGCACTTTCGCTTCTCTAAACAATTGCCTTGCTTTAAAACATCAACACACAGGCGCTGGAATGCACTCCTCCACACATAATGAGAGCGTTTGCGTTATCACAAGACACGCACAAGGAACTTTAATGCCTCACTGGGTGCCTCCTAATCTATGGCTGCCGTAAATTAAGGCTAAATCTCACCTCCCACCACCTTCTCAACGATTTTACTCCCTGATAGCGCACAAATGCATTGGTGTGTTAAGTATTGTTTTGTCTGTAGAAAGCATTTGTTTGAATGTGCTTATGTACAATTCTTTGAATTCTATGCATGCATACAGCTTAAAGGGATAGTTCACCCACAAAAAAATGTCCACGTTGTTTCAAATCTGTGCGACTTTCTTCTGTGGAAAACAATTAATTTTTGAGGAATATTCTGGCTGCTGTTTTTGATATGTAACAAAGGTGAATGAGAACCATAAACATATCAAAAAGCGGTTCATATGACTTTTGCGCTATATTGCGCTATACAAGTTTTCTGAAATCATACTTTTGTGTGAGAAACAGACAGAAATTAAAAGATTGACATCTGCCCTAGCTCTCATTGGTAAGTTCATGAGAGTTCATAAGAGAAGCAGCGACACTGAACAAATCATTCTTTTGAGTCGGATCTTTTAATGAATCACAATTAATACAATTGACAAAACCTGTCTGAATGAATCGTTCACAAACCGGACTGATCCCATTCTCGAGTTCAGCTTACTGATTCAACAATCCAGTCGCTATGGTTCACAGCCCACTAAAGGTGAAGATTATCACTAAATAACTCCTTTAAGTCTTTCACACAAGTAATATGAACTACTTTCATGATGCTTTTTGAAGCTTTAAATCTTCAGTCCCCATTCATTGTAATTGCATTGAAAAGACTTAAGTCGCATTTATATAGGGCTAGCTATACAAAACAAATTGTTTCAAAGCAGCCTCACATTAATAAACCAAAAAGTGTTAATGATGAAAAATAATCTATTATAAAAACACCTTCAATTTCAGCTGTAAAGCAGCTCTACAGAAGGAAATAGTGTCATTATTCTGCTCAATTCAATTCAAATTTATTCTTATACAATAGTGTCAGTACAGTTAAATCGATAATACTACTGAGTATTAATTCAAATATTCAGTAATATTAAAATATTCATATCATTATTATTGTTTATATTATGCAGATTTTCTCCTTTTGTGTTCCATTGACTGAAAAAAGAAATTTACACAGATTTGGAATGACATATTATGTGTATATAAATGATGACACTTTTTTTTTTTTTTTTTTTTTTTCCAGTGCACTGTCTCTTTAAAGGGATAGTTCACCCAAAATTAAAATTTTGTCATTATTTACTCACCCTCAAGTTGTTCCAACCTTCTTTCTTCTGTTGAACACAAAAGAAGATACTTTGAAGAATGTTAGTAACCAAACAGTTGACGGTAGCCATTGACTTCCATAGTATGGAAAAAATACTACTACTACAGTTGGCTACAGTTGGCTACCGTCAACTGTTTGGTTACCAACATTCTTCAAAATATCCTCTTTTGTGCTTTATAGAAGAAAGAAAATCATACAAGTAAGACAACTTGGGACAACTTGATGGTGAGTAAATGATGACAGAATTTTCATTTTTGGGTGAACTGTCCCTTTAAATGCAACTTACCCAATACCTTTCTTGTTCCACGTTTATAGTGAAAGGTCTGACCTTTCCATAAAGCTTAGCACAGTTTTTTTTTTTTTTTTTTTGCAGTTGGATTGACATGCACTTCCTTGACATGTTTTCCACCAGTGGACTTGGAGTAGACAAATGCAGGTCATGAGACAGATGAGATGAATGGGGTGTCAAATGTAGCATTACTTGACGCTTCCCATGCCTGAAGCAGGCAGGGCGTGTCTGCCTCCTAACTGTGCTACTTGTTCTCACTGACAAAAAAGAGAACTGGGTCGCAATATTGTAGGTGGTATCAGTAACCAAACAAAAATAATAAATCGCATACGCCAAACTTACCAGACTGATTTAAGAGGTTACTGCTTCAGTGAACATCTTCTCTCTCTACACACGTGGTTATGTGTGTGAGTGTGTTTGACAGTATGCAGATATATTGATGCTAGTCCAGACCGATAAAGTCTCATAGTCAGATTAGGACAGGGAGAGGGGTGCTGCACATTATCATGTGGGTTTGAGCGAGTGCAATCTTGTCCGGAGGGATGAGGAAAGCTAGTGTCCTTAAACATTTTCTCTGTGAAAGGATCATCATCGGGTGAGTCAAATTAAATCTTTTCTTTCTCACTCCAAATGCTGAATATAAAGAAAGTCTGGATGGCTAAAGGGCGGTTTAGCCACCCAAAATGAAAGAGTTAAAAAAAAGCTTGTTGCAATTGTGGCTCTGGTAATTCTCCTACTATTATTTAAATAAAGCAAGCATAGACTTCATTCCATAGTGATGTGACAGCATGGCAAGACTCGCTCGTCTTGATGGGCAGATTAAGAGAACTGGTGTGGTCGGTTATCCTTAGGAATTTCCTTAGTCAGGAAGCATCATTTTGGGCTTTGTGTTTTTATTCGTGTTGTACGATGTCATCCTTCACAGCTGCCACCTTCATTTTAAAGGGACAGTTCACTCAAAACACTAACATTGTCATCATTTAGTCAACATCATGTCGTTCCAAAACAGTATGAGTTTTTTCTTTCTGTGGAGCACAGAAGATGATATTTTGACAAATGTTTCTGTTCATACAATGAACACTGAGACATTATTCAGAATATGTTCTTTTGTTTTCCTTAGAAGAAAGTCATACAGGTTTAAAACGACATGTTGACTAAATGAAATTAGATTTTTTTTTTTTTTTTGAGTGAACCTGTCCCTTTAAGAACTGTTTTTTTTTTTTTTTTTTTTTAATTTTTGTTTGTTCGTTTGTTTGTTTTAAAGCTCCAGGTTCGCTGTGATTATTTGTAGGGCTTGTGATTGTATTTCATATAATTATTATTAATAGTAAAACTATTAAACCAAAAAAATAAAAGTATTATACAAAAATAAGAAATATTACAATTGTAATATTTCACTGTAAAATAAAAAATGACTAAGAAAAAAGTTATTTTACACTGTAACATTACAAGATGTTTATTTATGTCTGTCTTAATTACTTCATTTTGTGCTTTTTTTATGGTAGCAAACTCTAATGAGCCCTTAAAACTTCTCTTCTGTTGCCATATCTAAGCCATATCATGATAACTGTTTTTTTTTTTTTTTTTTTATTAATCATGGAGACCTATGTTTAATGCCTCAGTGGGTAAAAAAAAAAAAAAAAGTGTTCTTCCTTGTGTTAAAACCCTTATGTAAGTAGTTTTATTTTCTGGCACAAGGAAGTTGTGTTTATCAAGAAGCATAAATTCTTTATCCTCCTCCATCTGGAGCTGGAAATTAGTAAAATATTTTTGACTGCTGTCTGTTTGCATCATAAAGGCGTGCTTGGCTTTAAGAATGTCATGTCAGTGTTTAGTAGGCATGCATCAGTGCATATTAGTTGTAGGTGTGTTTGGGTGGCTTTCGTAGTCATGCTCGTGTTTAAGTTTGTCTGAGTACTTGTTTAGGGAGTTTAGTTCGAGCCTGACTACAGCTGGTAGCAGCACAGAGGTTGTTTGTGTCTTTAAGTAATTCTTCTTTGGCAACAGTGACGATACAGAGGAGGAAGAGTAGGAGAGAATTTCAGCTTTAAACACAGAGACGTTGGACATGTGAGTAGACTGAGGAGTGACTTGGAAGTTGAGTTAATTGCATTCTTTCAAAGCTCTAGTTAAACAAAAAGGTCAGGTGGCAGCTTCTTCCTCATGTTTCGGTGAAGTTGAGTGTTTATGGGTAGCTGGACTTGATGTGATAGAGATCAACATTTGAGTTGAAAATTGAGGTAGAATCAACCAGTGCTCACACAGCAAGACAAGAGGTCAAAAGGTACATGTGGTTAATCTATATACAGTGGTCTCAGGAAGTATTTGAACACTCAGTCCACACTTAATATATAAATGTTTGCATTAGATAACAAAATCGTAAACCAAGTGGCATTTATTGTAAGGAAAGATGGTAGAAACACATATTTCAATCAATACATGTTTTTAAAAAAGTTTTAAATGATAGAACAAATGGAAGCCCATTTCCGCCACTGAGTAAAAAAAAGGTAAAAAAAAAGGTAATTGCGACTTTTTATCTCACAACTCTGATTTTTTTTTTTCTCACAATTGCCGTTTTACATGCAGTTTTACAGAAAAAAACTCAGAATTGTGAGAGAAAAAGTCACAATTACCTTTTTTATTTTTTATTCAGTGGTGGAAACGGGCTTCCGTATAATTCTGATGGTTAAACAAGTAATATTTCCATAGTTAATGTGATGAACTGTGAACTTGGAGTGGTTGAACAATGAAGTGGTCATAAACTATATAATGTCAAAAGTCCAAATCTTTGATACAACATGAAAAAGTCAAGAATCATCTCAGTGAGGTAAGACTGGATCACATTTATACAAAATTACACAATTTCTTTCAATTACTTACATTTGGGTGCTTTTATGAGCAAAAATTGATGTGATTTATTTGGGATTGTCAGCATATAGTACATCTGTTCATTCTTACTCGGCAAAAAATGAGTTAAAGCAGCTCAACCTCCTAAAGTGGACCATTCTCTCCTCACTCAGAATATAGCTAGAAAACTTTGGGCAATTTATTGCATTAATCACAATGGATTAGAGGTTTTCATTGCTTAGTCATGCTCACAAAAGCTTTTCATCATAGCGAACATCGCACCAGGCAACAATACCCACACCCTGGTGTAGAGGGGCCTCTCTTTCTTAGGAAAAAAAAAAGGCATAGCTTAAATCGTTTACAGGAAATTTTACAGCACTTAGTGTAACCTATTCATGAGCAAAGCTCTCATGCTACTTACTGACACTCCAATTTGCCAGATAAAGGCATTATTCATCCATAGGAGGAATGTTGAAGCTTAACTTACACTTGTGGGTGGATAAGAACAATTTGAATTGCTTCACTTGTGCTGAGTTTTAGTATTGCATAGGTCAAGTAATCAAACAGGTAATATAAGGATATAGTTGAAAGTTCTTTCATAATGTGACTTATCAAGGTTAAGATTATCACACTGGTGTTGTATTGTTTCATTGGAGTGTGAAGTTTTAATATTTTCCTCAGACAAAACAGTGGGTCATTTATTGTCTCACTCCACGTCACATGGTTTGTGTTCTTTGTTCCAAGACTTGATGTCAGAACTTGTTCATTATGATTAAACTTTCTTCAATCTGGTTCTGCAGGCACCTTCGTCAGACCCACAGGGCTCCTCTCACAACAGTGACCCACAGAGTGACCCTTTCACAGAGGAGCAGCAGATGAATCCAAGTCTGAGGTCTGGTTGTACGGTCCATATGCAACCAGTGCTGTCTGAGCCTTGCTATGAGGAGAACCGGCTTAACAGACTGAATTCTCAGGCCCAGACTATTCCCGTGATTGCCGATGGCCAGGCCAAGCTGTATCCCTCCAGGGCTGTACGTCTGTTTTCTACCCAGACAAAATGTGAGGACAGTGCTTCACTCAGAGGACCACCTGTCACACCACAGGCTTGGTCTGGATTGGCTAGTTTCCGTGTCATGGGTTCTTTCAAAAAACTACGGACTTCTGTGCTCCAAGGAATCCAGAACCGGAGCAATGCGATGGCAGCCGGTCAGGAGAGAAGTCCATCCTCGATGATTGAGGATGGCAGTAGTTTCTTAGTAACCAAACGAGAGGTTGCGACAAGTCAAATCCAGGAAACTGACAAAGTGTCAAATGGGACGGCGCAAACCAGAAATACGTCTTCGGTATCGGATGAAGATGAGGAGGATGTGAGTGGGTTTCAGAGGAATTCCCATTTCTCTCAAAGTATCCGCAAGGCTTATGGGGCGGGACGGATCTCATTGCTTGACATAGTTAAGACAGAGAGCCCGTCTACCAGTGAGCCTGACCCCAGCAGCACAGTAGAGTCCGTCGTACCTCGCAAGAACCTTGAGACTCAAGAAAATGTCAAGGTTCTCAAAAGACTAAGCAAGAGTGCAGATAATCTGCATGTCTTCAAAAGTCATTTTAGACGCAAAGTCACCTCAGCTGAGCCACAGAACCAAGAATGCCCCAGTACTATAATTCTTCAGAGGACTAACAGTTCTTCATCGGCTGACTTGCAGGAACATGGTTCAGGAAGACGTCAGAGCCCCATGAGGACGCATGCACATTTGCAAAAGCTTGTCGGTAGTTTAACCGACTTGTCAGTCAAGCGTAAAAACACATGCCCCGCCTCAAGAATACCTGTGACACCTCTCAGTCAGCTACATGATGACTACTCCCGCAGAACCCCATGTGTACCAATGAGTGGACGCCAGCGGAGGCCTTCACCCACACCCAGCAAGGCCCAGCAGCCCAACACTCAACAACACACCCCAACTTTACACCTCGCGCCCTCCTGCCCTGCTGTCTTTAGCTCCACTCTAGATGACTCTCTTGAGCCTCCTAGCAAAACAACAGCCCTAATAAGTGACTATGTTCAGGTTGCTGTGTCCTCAACAGATTTCCGTTCAGATGCCCCAGTCTGTCCACTGGAAAAATACTGTGAACCTATGGAGTGCCATCAAAATGGAATAAATAACCACTACTCTCAAATGCCCAAGCAGTGCTCAAGCCCCAGTCAAAAGCAGACAGTCAATGGCGTTAATGTTAACTTGGAGGTAAGACAATCCTAATAAGTCTATATTGTCAAATTTAAACTGTTATGGCCTTCAATCCATGTTTAGATCTACAGACAGTGTTGCCAAGTCTGCGGTTTTCTCACAGAATTAGGCTACTTTAACACTGTTGCCGTGGGTTGCTTTTCATGTCCGCAGGTTGAAGTAACCCCAGTAACGTGATATTTAGCCCCTGGAATGCGAATTGTACTAGGAGAACCCCACCAAAAAACATGTATTTTACCCCCGGAACGTGATTTTTATCAGGGGACCCCCTCGAAACACGATTGGGATAGTTTTGGGATAGTTTTGAGTAGCAATTGGGCAGGTTTTGTTGCAAAAACCTGGCAACCCTTTCCACAGACAACATTTGTGGCGTAATGTCAGTTGCCACAGCAAAAAAATAATGGTTCTCAATATACAAAAGCACAGCAAGTACATTTACATTTACGTTTGTAATCAAACTACAATGAATTTTTGCGTCATAATGCTTTGTCCAAGAAGACAATGCGCAACTGAATATTTGAATGATTAAATACACATTGTGTAGTCAGGGGTAGGTATGTACATGCTGTACGAAACCAAGCTACAGTTGTTTGTTTGGACTGGTACAATTTCTGTCAGACAAAAGCATTTATGTGACATTTTAGGAAGACAAATTATTGCTTTAGACTTGAATCAAACTTTTAAAGTGCATGTAAATGCTAAAAATGTTTAGCTTGCATGAAACTAGTGTGATATAATTATTTACCAGTCTTTTCTTTGTAAAATGGTCTATTTTATCTCGTGTCGTGGTAAAACCCAATTAATTTCACAGAGATCTTCAGTGGAGAACAACTAGAAGTTCATCTTTTTAGAATGGGTAGACCCACAACAAAAATAACTTATTTAATATAATTATATAATAACTTATTATTTATTCATTCATTATTTATTTTTACCATACTGTAACTACTATTTTTGAGGGAACTAAGAGAGTTATTTTCTGTGAGACATTATACTATAAATGCTGGTGTTGTGTTGAACCCAGAACATTACTTTAAGACACACAGTTTGTGGCCCAAAATGTATTTCAGAGTTAGACATTACTTGCATACAACAGTAACATTTCAGTATATGGACCAATTCTCATTATTAACTAGTTGCTTATTAGCATGCCTATCATTAACATATTGGTTGTTTATTAGTACTTATAAAGCACATATTCTGCATGACTATATCCTACATCCCAAATCCTACCCAATACCTAAACTTAACAACTACCTTACTATTAATAAGCAGCAAATTAGGAGTTTATTGTGGCAAAAGCCATAGTTAATGGTTTGTTAATAGCAAGAATTGTACCTTAAAGTCTGACAACATACAACAAAACTGAAAAATTGTACTGTGTGCATATAATGTAACAATTTGTGCTTATATTTGCTTGGCAAGATTTGCTCAGCACTTTCATATGTAACTTGTTTTTCCTCTTCGAGACGATATTGATTAACTGTTTGTGTTGTTGTTTGAATGAGTCTGGCTGATAATAAGCAGCAAGACTAGACAAGCACTTTTCATTCAGACCAAATGAGAAATCTCTAAAAAAGTACAAGACAGTTGTCAGATTGTACGTCATATCAATGATTTCCATAATGTCAAAGAGGACATGGTAATCTAATTTTAAACACTTAATAACTGGAACAGCCCAGTTCATTGGATGACCTTGACCTTAACACAGGAAGTCATAAATTACAGTAGACACAGATTTTTGTTGAAGCATGAACTTTCATGCTTTGCGTCATATGTTCCTCACACGGGTGACCCTTGTATCTGACAATGCAACCACAGCCTCGATCTGATATCATTTTGTAGTGGATCAGGACAAACCAATGCTTTTCATTGCTCTGGCTCGATTGGTTGATCACTAACAAGACAACTGTATTTTTTTTATTGGATGAATGACATTTCATTTTACAGTCCTTCCACTGAAGTGGTACATTGCTACAGTGTCACATGGCCTGCTCAGCGGTGAGGCACACAGCAAGTAGGGTTAATGATTAGCTGATGTTTATGATTAGCAGGATTGCTTAAACATAGCTTCTGGACCTGAGACTGGACACGTATCAGCAAGGACAGTGTCTCCTCCCCAGAAGAACAACCCAAGGGCCAAAGTCCAGTAATCAAACCAAGTGCAAATGGACCCCAATTGATCAGGGGAATATAACAGAAAGAAGTAGACAAGCTAGAGCGAGCCCAGCCAAACTTTGTTTTGCTTGTCTATTTGTGTTTGCGCGTGTGTGCATGGATGTGTTTGCATATATGTGTTGTGTACCGTCTTCAACATGGTGCTTATTTATTGTGTGCCTTTTCAGTGTCTATGGACTGAAGAGAGGGAGACTGATGATCTTGAGGTAAGATATCTGTTATTTCAGTATTTTTTACACAGTAGATTAAAGGCTGCCATTTTATACAGACAGACCTCCATTCAATCGGTTTATTTCTTTTATGTCAAACATTACTGCTTTAAAAATCAGTTTTATTTATCGCTAAAAACTGCCTTTCTGATTTGATTCTGCCACTATCACTTGCCATGATCATTTTGTCAAAATTGTAAGAATAAAATCAGTAATGATTTGTACCATATTTGTTATTTTGCAACAAAAGTATGCATTCACACTTTATTTTAAGGTCCAATTCTTGCCATTAACAAACCATTACGACTTTTGCCTCAAACTCCTAATTTGCTGCTTATTAATAGTTAGTAAGGTAGTTGTTAAGTTTAAGTATTGGGTAGGATTAGGGGTGTAGAATATGGTCATGCAGAATATGTGCTTTATAAGTACTAATAAACAGCCAATATGTTAATAATATGCAAGCTAATAAGCAACTAGTTAATAGTGAAAATTGGTCCTTATACTAAAGTGTTATCAAGTATGCCTATGATTTCATAGCTTTAATTGAGTTGCATTTGATAGTGCTATGAATTTCAGCAATTATTGCAAATTTAAGAACAGAATAATTCAAGTAAATAGCTTTTTTTTTTTTTTTTTTTTTTTTTTTTTTTTTTTTTTTTTTTTTTTTTTGCAAAGACTTAAATCAACATTTAAAATGTAAAATATGCTAGAAATTAAAAATAATGTTAAAAACTAATAATAAAATCATTATATATGCCTACAAATAAAATGTATTAGTTTTAGTTGTGAAGAAGATAAAATGTTGTTTGGGAAAGTACATTTCTGAACTATTAGTTAATAGTCCTTATTATTGAGCAATGACTGATGTGTAACAAGTTAGAAATTTTTCCTGTAAAACCAAAATGCCTCGCTTTGATATTTATCTGAAATATTAATAATTTAAATTGTCATTTTAATGACTTGTTTTATTTAATTAATCATTGTTCATGACTAACAGTGAACTATAACCACTCTAGGGTTTGCTGTAGTTTTTGTATTATGTACTCACTGGGTCTTGTCCACATTAATGTCTATGGAAAAATATTTTAAATATTTTAAATCATTTATCTGATGTTTCAAGTCTTAAAGCATAACTGATGAAATTTGACTTCTTTCTCCTCTAGGCTTCATCAGATATCATAAAAGCGTTTCTCAAAAGTGATGAGATCTCAGCCGCTGCTGCTTCACCTGTCACAAACACCTGTTCATCAGAATCCCCTCTGGTAACTCCAACAACACCAATCTCTCCACCCTTTGCCAGTGACTCTTACGCTTCTGTAGTGCCCAGGAAAAGGGCAGGTCGCTCCAGACCCCGGCCAGTGTCTGACTATGGCCAGCTGGCCAGCTCAAAATACTGCATCCCAGAGGAGGACAGGGAGTCCAAGACTATGGACTACACTTTCCAAAAGGACTACAACAGCAATGGCAGCTACACAGAGAGCAGCAGACCTGAGAATGGTCATGTGTGCACTCAAACAGAGAGCAGAAAGAGACGTCCCATCTCTGTTATTGGAGGAGTGGATCTGTTTTCATCCCCAACTGCTGAGCAGAAGGACGACACTGAAAGCTTGCCTTCTGTAAGGCCATTTCTTTCTTCTAAATTTTGTTTTGTTGTTAAATTTCTGCACCATTAGCAAAATCAAATCAAGTGTTTCAGAATAGGTTTGCCAAACACTTTTCCCAGTCTTCCATTGGTTTTTCAAGCGGTCCATTGATTAAGGCTGGTATTTCTGATTAGCTAAAGTCTCTGGGACAATTACTCTTGGGTCGTTTTATGTGTGGTGTTCAAAAAAATCATTTGCAGCAGAATTAATAGATTATCCATGATACAGGCCTGATTCAGACCCATGTCCTTTTGATTATAACTGCTATTTATGTGTCATAAACATTTGTTCTACCCACTGTTCTGATAGGCCTTGTGAACTTTGAAATCTGCTTACATTTGCATTTATTTTGTGAACAGATGCTTTCTTATCAATATAACTTATAAAAAATGTGCATATTATGTCCATTAAGTATTCTCTGGTAATATGTCAAGTAATAAGTCTAGCTATATATACAATGTAGTTAGTGTATTTCGTACTGTGTTCAGCAGTGTTGGCTGTAATAATAATTTACACAGTTACTGTAGAAGTATCCCAGAAGCTCAGTCCTTAATAACACAGATGTTTGGTGATCTACACACTAATAGTGTTCTATCAGGTCTCTCCCTTGGGTTATGGGTTTATAATGTCATAGTTTAGATGGTTTGGAAGAACTTTTTACACCCTTTTTGTAACTTTTGTGTGTGTGTTCTGAAGAACTTTTGTTCTTCAGAAACAATGTTATCCATGTGTTATTTAGAAGAAATGCAGCATCAGACAGTCATTTCCTTGATGCTTCATTTCACTGGAACCTGTAAAAATTGTGTGAGGAAATGAAGCCTTTTTTCTTTTTCTTAAAAAAATTCTCATTGCTGTAATACAGTGGTCTTCAACAGGGGGTCCACAGCAGTTTAAAAAAAAGTAACTTTAGGGTTAAGATGCTAAGTTAAATGTCTTATTGTCCGTCCCATATTACTTTTTAATTTGACTTAAAACATTTTATTGTACAATTATATGGTTCTGAACATTATTTTAATGGATTTGAAATGTTTAAATTGTAAATATTTATACATCATATCATGGTAGTATTTAGGTTTTTGCTGATATTTATATAAAATGTGTCCAGACAGGATGATTTTTATTATTGTATAACATAATCATAATAATAGTAATAAAAGCAATAAAAATTGTATAAAATATTTTTTAATTGTAGTAATAATAATTTGCATTGAAATGTGATTAAAAAAAGAATGTCACAATGAGAAAAAAAAAATAAAATAAAAGATTATGAAACCAAAATATGAAAAAGAACCAAAATATTATGAAACCAAAACAGGCTTCATTCTCCTAATGCAAAATATAATTTCTTCCTCCTCCTTTTTTTTTTTTTTTTTTTTTGATTTCTGGCAAATATAATCTAGACATTACTTTGTGAGATTCAGCATGAAATTCAATGTTACGGTTGTAATGTTATGTACTTGGCCAGGCGGATGAGCTGTAATTGCAGTGTTATATCATCATAGGTCATTGTCCTGCTTTGTACAGTCATTGAACTCTGAACACGAGGCCTGCTGGACAGTGTGCTCCTTTTAAGGCTGCCGGTTAAAGTCTAATCTGTCATGCTTTGTTTCAGCCGGTATCCCGTCCTCCAGTGCCCTCTCATAGAGTGCCTCCATACCGGGCCGTATCTGCCCGTCTGAGACCTTGCGTCTTCTCCCAAAGCACGCCTATCGGTCTGGATAGGATGGGACGACGCAAAGGACGCAGAGTGCTCAGCGGTGAGTCTGTTTTTGTTGTGAATGTGTGCACTTGACCTACAAGTAAGAGCCTCAATAGTGAGATTATTCTAATGAGGAGAGAATATTGATTCTTTATGGCATAATTTCTAACTTCTTTCAATGTGGTCGTATTGTAGATGGCAGCTCTGATCCAATGCTTGATGACAGTGTGAGTGAGGAGGACGGCAGCTTTGAAGAACTGACTGAAGGAACACCATATCTCCAACCAGAAGTCGATCTTTTCACATTAAATCAGGTTAATTTACTTTTTTTTTATCATAATTTGATTTATTATATAATAATGTTATTAATAATATTATAATAATTATTAATATATTATTATTTAGTAATTATTAATTGTATTATAATTGATTATAATGATATAATATTGTTATTTATTGTAATTTATTATTATTAGTAACCATTTTCATTATATTATTATAATTTATTATAATATATTATTATAATTTCTAAAATAAAATTATTACAATTAATAATTATGAATACAATGTATTTGTATACAATGTACATGTGTATACATTGCACATGTACATTGTGTGTGTATATATATATATATATATATATATATATATATATATATATATATATATATATATATATATATATATATATATATATATATATATATATATATATATATATACATTTTAAGATAAGACTGGAATTCATTAATGTGAACATTAATGTAAACATTTAAGAAATATGCTATTTATTTTCTAAACTTTCACAATAGGGGTAAAACTCTTTTATAGTAGCAAAAGTTACTTTGTGTACCTTTTAATGTTATATGAGATCTACTTTTAGCACATTTACACATGATTTTAATAAGTTTGCACTTATGGGCTGTGCTATACAGTGCAGGTCATATTTCACTGTTTATCTTATCTGTTCAATCATGTGTTTATGTGTGGAACTGTTCCAGTGTTTGCATATGTACTTGTGTGGGATCGTCACACTTCTTGTGCATGTTGTCATTCCGTATTATTCTTATCATGTCGTATTATCTGACCTTTAGCCTCAATATGTTTAGCCTGACTACAATCTCTCTCTTTCTCCAGTACATACAGTTGGGTCATGCCGTGTATGCAGAGGCTCTGTGGGACCATGTCACAATGGAAGAGCAGGAGCTGGCCTTCAAAGCCGGGGATGTGATCCGGGTTCTGGATGCTCGGGAGCAGGACTGGTGGTGGGGGGCTGTGGGCGACCGCGAGGCCTGGTTTCCCTCCAGCTTTGTGCGAGTGAGTTGCACTGTGACCCTTTCGGAGTAATGAATGTGAAACAAAAGCCACACAGCTTGAAAGTAACACTTGAACATAGTAACACATCCTGTGCGGTTGCTCCGGGTGACCCAAGCGGAAATGCTAGATGTGTCATCACGGTTGCATATGCTGATTGACCCGTTTGGAAGAAATGTGGGTGTACACAAAGACACACAAAGAGGCTTGAGGTGATTTGATCAAGTCTTCCTGTAGAAGTGGATTAACCAGTTGTTTCAGTCACAATTGATTGTTGTCTTAAAATTGTGCCTAATCACGGTTTGATCCTCGGGAATTAAGCATAATGATATGTTGTTGTCAAGGTTCGGGTGAATCAGGAGGATTCAAGCAGTGATAATGTGGAAATCGCAGCAGATGCAGAGGAATCCGTCCCACCAGATGCACACAAACAGAAGTCCGAGCACAGACAGCAGATGAGAGCCAATGTGGTCAAAGAGATCATGGACACAGAGCGCGTTTACATCAAACATCTCAAAGATATCTGTGAGGTGAGCCTCCATCCCAGCCGTTTTACGTTTGCCTTATATTAATCGGTTTGTTTTGAGGTCTGTGTATGTTCTCTATCATAAAAGAACCCTTATCTTTAATTTAGCCTGAATGGTGATCAATCTCCTACACCTATCATTTTAAATATGAGATCAAGATTGAAACACATTTGACTTCTTTCAAGATACATTTACATTTAGTTATTTAGCAGACGCTTTTATCCAAAGCGACTTACAAAAGAGGACAATAGAAGCAATCAAAATCAACAAAAGAGCAACAACATGCAAGCGATATGACAAGTCTCAGTTAGCCTAACGCAGTACACATAGCAAGGTTTGTTTTTTTTAGTTTTTTTTATTTTTAAAGAAAACAAGTAGATAGAATATAGAAAAAAAGAAAAGTTTTTTTTTTTTTTTTTTTTTTTTTTTTCTTCTCAGAATATAGGTGTAGTGCTCAAGAGTAGTTCAGTGATCTTTAACTCCACACAAGTGGAATATGGGATTTTTTTTTTTCTGTTACAAAAGGTTTCTATTTTAAATACATACTGTTCTTTTTGAACTTTCTATTATTAGAGAAAATAGTGCATCATACTTTCCACAAAAATATTAAACAGCACAACTGTTTTCAGCATTGATGATAATAAGTAATGTTTCTTGAGCAGCAAATCAGCATATGATTTCTGAAGGATCATGTGTCACTGAAGACTGGAGTAATGATGCTGAAAATTCAGCTTTGCCGTTACAGAAATAAATTAGTTTTTAAATAATAATAAAAATATATATGTATGTATGTATGTATATGTGTGTGTGTGTGTGTGTATATATATATATATATATATATATATATATATATAACAATATTACTGTTTTTACTATATCAAATGCAGTCTTGAAGAGCTTAGACTTTTCAAAAACTTTTGAATGGAATGGTTTATATACTCTGAGTATTATGATAGTGATTGATTATTGTCATTATTTTAGGTATTTGAAACTAAATGATGTTTTATATATTCATGCAATGGTGAATATCTAAAACAGCAATATGCTAAAGTGTAGTCATATTTTATTTATGCAAGTGGAGTCCAATGGAAATAAATAGTTGTATTTTAGACCGTGAAAAGTATCTTAACATTTGGAAATCTTATCAAAAAATGAGTTAGGAAAGAGATGGAAATATTTCTTAACTCAAATTTATTACAGTTTATCCATCAGATTGTGTTTATCCAACAGTCTCATTGATGACCTCTGCTGGTCAAATGCATAAAAATATTTTTCAGTGAAGGAAAACTTTCCAAAGCGGTACAAAAATATCTAAATGAAATAATGTTAAATTTGTTGTTTCAATCCAAAATGATTTGTTGTTGTAGGGATATATCCGTCAGTGTAGAAAGCACCCTGGCATGTTTACTGATGCACAGCTAAAGACAATCTTCAGCAACATTGAGGACATCTACAGGTTCCAGAGAAAGTTTCTCAAGGACCTAGAAAAGAAATACAACTCCGAAAACCCTCATCTCAGTGAGATTGGCTCCTGCTTCCTTCAACAGGTACCTTTACACACACAAGAACAGTTGGAATGAAAGTTTTCCTCACAGATTGCTCATATTCCTTTCCTTTTTCCCTCTCAGGAGGACGGTTTTTCCATATACTCTGAATACTGTAACACACATCCAGTGGCGTGTGCTGAATTACAGCGACTGATGAAACAAGGCAGATATAAACACTTCTTCGAAGCCTGTCGTCTCTTACAGCAGATGATCGACATCTCCATTGCTGGATTCCTACTCACACCTGTACAGAAGATTTGTAAATACCCTCTTCAGCTTGGAGAGCTTCTGAAATACACACCCAAAGACCACAGGTAGCATATTTTCTTATACACACTACATTTAAAAAAATATTTGGTTTGGTAGGATTTTTTTTTTATTATCTCAAAAGGATGATAGTAAAGATTGTTTTTAATAATAAATGTTTTTCTCCTCAGTGACTATGCAGGGGTGTGTGCCGCACATAAAGCAATGAAGAATGTGGCAAGCCTGATAAACGAGAGAAAAAGGCGACTTGAGAGCATCGACACCATCGCTCACTGGCAGGTGGCCATCCTCAACTGGGCGGTCAGTGATATTTACACACATTTACACTGTTTTCAGCATTAAACATGATTTCTGAATTATTCAGGTAGCAGCCACAGACTCTCTGATATTTTCATATCAAGAAATTTGATTAATTTGGCAGACGTGTGCATGTCTAATGCAATAAGATATTAATTGGATATCATGTTGATCTGTTTATTAGATTACTTATTGGTTAATGCGCTGGGTCATTCACAGCGCTACTACAGAACAATAATTTCAGGTTTCAAAGCTTGTTTGAGGATTTAAAAATGGAAAAATCTTTCCTTTAGGGTGATGATGTGTTAATGCAAAGCTCTGAGCTCATCCACTCCGGCGAGTTAACGCGGATAGTGCGGCCCGGTAAGACGCAGCAACGCAGCTACTTCCTGTTTGACCACCAGCTGGTGTTCTGTAAGAAAGACGTCCTGCGGAGAGACCTGCTACACTACCGTGGCCGTATGGACACTGACCTGCTTGAGCCAATCGACCTGCCTGATGGACGGCACGCTGAGCTGGGCCTCCTGAAGAACGCGTTCCTCCTACGACATGCAGAGAACCTGAATGTACTGTGTGTGCTGTGCTGCAAAAAGAGCCAGGACAAGCAGCGATGGCTGCAAGCGTTTGCTCGAGAACGCAGACGGGTACAGGAAGACCAAGAGATGGGTGAGTCTTACAGCTGAAGGAATATATGTTCTGTTTCTGTATGAAATGTTCATGCCATGAATTCAAAGAATGACGTGCATTATTTTCATCGCTTTTTAGGGATGGAGATTACTGAAGCCCAGAGGAAGCAAGCAGTTCACAACGCCAGGAAATCTAAACAAGGAAATATGAAAAGTAAGTATCTTTGTTGTCTTGTTGGAACTGAGGTCAAAGCAGGGTTATAATAGATTTGAATGGAATTTTGAATGTAGTATTTATCTGTATTTTTATTATTTTTCATGTTATTTTTCATTTTATTTCAGTTCTAAAGCATCTTTTCCAATTTAGTTGAGTTTTTATTCTACCATTGTTAGTTTTAGTTTATTTTCTAGTTTCAATTTATTTAGTTTTTATTTTAGGGTTTTTATTTTTGATTTATAAGATTTATTTTCAAATGTTTATCTAGAGACATTTTCATGTTTAATACAGATGAGATAAACCATATTTCAAAAACTACAAATTAATTTTTGGACAACTTTAGTTGGTTTTGGACTCATGAAAATTTATTTTAGTTCAGTTTTAATTTTATTTTTTTAAATAAACAAAGTCTCTTTGGTGGTATTTTCTTTTCTTTTTTATTGTATTTTTATTTTAATTTGTCTTCTCAATTTAGCTTAGTTATTGTTAGTTTTCTGTTTTAGTTTACTTTAGTTTTTTACTTTTTAGTGTTTTTTTATTTTATTATTTTTTTTAAAGAGTTTTCTTTAGATTTTCAGTTTTACTATTTAGCGTTTCCAAAGATAATGAGCTGATATCATTTAAAAATGTTTAATGTTAATTTTCGATGTTTCATTAAGATTAGAAAGCTGTTAAATGTCATTGATTTCTAAAGGCATTTTCATTTTTAATACACACAGGTCGTACAGGTTTCAGGTTTTATGAAGTACTATATATATCAAAAACTAAATTTGTGGACATTTTTATTTTATTTCAGTTAATTGTCTCAAATGTATTTTCTTTTAGTTGTTGTTCATTCAGTGACCATCTTGTCCATGGCCCCAGACAGCTATTTTCTATCTAGACAATACGTATACATTGGAAATTAAATGATTTCCAAAAACTGTTGGCTAAGATTTCAATTTAATACCATGATGAACTCACATTTTGTGTCTGTGCATTTCCAGAAATGAATTATTCTGATCATCCTGTGCCTCCTCACCATCAGCCGCTACATCCTCTCCATCAGCGACATGTGACTGTGCCAACCAGCATCCCCCAGCAGCAGGTCTTCTCTTTAGCAGAGCCAAAGAAGAAACCAACTCACCTGTTGTACTCACTTGCACGCAGTGCCCTCTTCAAGAAATAACAAAAAGAGACACTTTAGACAACATTGTGTTTTTACATCCATAAATAATGAAATATTACTGGACTACACATCTGTTTGTATGTCACACTCAAATGCATACACATGAATATGTATATTTATATACATATAAGTAGGTATGTGTGTACAAATGACACATGTGCCTCAGTATAAAGGCTCATTATTTAGCCTTAAGTTAGTGTGAAAAGTGTTAGTTTTTTTTTTTTTTGTCATGTCATTTTACTGATATGGTCAAAAAGCTGCTTCCCATTGGAGTTCTCCCATTCGTCGCCTCTCCTAAATGTGTGTCTTTTATGACAAAGAGTTGTATTCTGCTTTTTAGCTACATGTCTATATAATTTTATTGCTTTACTTGAGGCTGGAGCCTTGTGAAGTGTAAAGACAGCAAACACTAACATCTATCATTCTGTAAATAAACTTGAACCAAATGTACAGTGCCTGCAAGTGCTCAAATACATCAAATCTTGATTTTTGTATATGTCACTATGGTGCAAAGAAGCTGAATGCATCTATATGATTAGGATAAGTGAACACAAGGCTCACTGTCTGCACACCTGCTTGGATACAGTTACACTGTTAGGTGGAAACGAAACGCCTCGTGTCGTTTGCTTTCATTCGGCTGCTCGCGTTCACGTTGAGAGGTATTTTGGGGGAAACTGTTTTAACAATGCCGGATTGGATCCGAGCATTTGAGATTACCGGTCCAAAAGAATGACTGTAAGCCATGGAGACAGGGCAGGGGAGCGAGGATGATGCGGCGCAAGAGGACGCCACAAGTGTGAGTGATTCATGCTGCTGGACCCCTTAAATATCACTTCGGTTAACCATAGTTTCCGACAAAACAACACAAGGCACTTTAGTTGTTGTTATTGCGAAATCACAGTATTAAATATTGCGGGATAACCTTCAGATAAATAAATTATGTATTTATGCTTATTTGATTTGCACATTTATTTTTTAAGTTATATTTTTATTATAATAACAGTAACTAACTACGCTGTTTTATCATAAACTGCGGTCACCATGGTCATTTCTGTGAGGGGTAAACATTTGACCTTTTGAAATTCTGAATTTAGAGGCGGCTGTGAAGTTATATGTTTGACATTTGTCAGATAGTAAAATTTTAAGGCCCGGTTTCATAGACAGGGCTTAGCCTAAACTAGGATTAGGCCATATAATTAAATTAGGACATTTAAGTAATTTTTATAAACGTGTCTTAGTAAAAAAAAAAAAAAAAACACATTACTGGTGTGCATCTTGAGACGAAACAAAGGCGCTGTTATATTTTAAGATCAGTCAGTGCAAGTTTCTTTCATTTGAAACAGCTCAGACTTACATTTTTGTCTATGAAACCGGAGGTTAAAACTTAGATTCTTAACGATTTGTATATAATACATATTTGACTATCGTTATCATCTCATATCATTATAAATGAATTAGATGAATTGCAGTGTGTATGTTCTCACAATACCTACTAACTGGGCGCAATATAGGGACCGTCTGCAAACTAAGTGGGTTCTGACTAAGATAAAAATGTTCAATGGCTCTGTGTACACAATAATTTACACAAACATTGGGAGTGTGCACCAAAATGCGTGAAACACAAACTTCTGTGTGTATATCTATTTGCTCTTCTTAATGGTGACAGAGCCATTACACGTTTTTCTACCTTTATCGTTTATACTTCATAGACGGTCCCTATGTACCTTCACATTTTTGTGTTTCGACTAAGGAGGCGAACATGGAATTTACTTAATGTCAAATAAAACATAATAAATATTAAGGTTTATTTTTCTCGGAAAGACTTTTAACCCATCTTATCTGTTGTGAATTAAATACAGCGAGATGGGATGACATCGTGTAAATAATGTATGACTGGACAACCACAATGGACGCACACTCATGGTGATGGTCGCAAAACACAAGTGAACCAAACAGTGCAGAATGTAGACTCTTGTCCTTTGGTTTCACTCTAATTACCCTTCAGAAATGTTTAGGTCTAATGACATTTACTTCAAAAGTGATATCTAGTAAATCAGTTGATAATAACACAGTACTTTTGGAGTTACTAATTCTTCAGTACCATGCTCTTTTGTAAGTTATTGTGAACTTTAAATTTGACTATGGGATAATTGGATTGTATTAAAAAAAAAAAAAAAAAAAAAAAAAAAGTTCATGTTGACACTAGTAGGTGACCCCATGTCTAGGGTGGTTATGACTGACTGTGTTCATGTAATGATAATAGTGTGTAGACATAAATTATATGTTCATATTATATTCAAGAACACCCTGGCCTAAATGCATCTATGAAGTTGGATAGATAGTGATTGCTGAATTGGTTGTATTATTTATTGTGGGGGAAATAACTGAGGCAGTTGTCCATTAGGTCATTGTGAGCTCAGAGTGAGGTGGATTTTGTAACCCAGTTGGACCTCTCTCAGAATTACTGAGTGGCTTTACCATGTAACTCTAACCGCTCATTGCAATAATATCTGTTTGTGATAAGACCACAACAACACACACCTTAAATCCAAAACCAAAGCCACTGATTTCCCACTAATTTTTTTCTTTGAAATGTGAGACATGAATGTCTTACACAAAAAATGTAAAAGACACGGAGTCTTGAAATTACACCAGCGCTTTGGTGGCATAATGTTTATCATATCTTTATGACTCTAGCATGTGTAATAAAATTATCAGAAAGTTATGACAGTACTCTTGCAAATCACTATAATCCAGGTCATCTCACTTTTGATTCTCCATTAACAGCAGATGGCTTTTTTTGTGCGCGTGTGTGTTTGTTACATCAGATCAGAATGTGATACATACCTGTGGTTTCAGGTAGCTGATGTGTCCGTGGAAGTGGCTACGGTGGACGCAACTCTTAATAAACTATGCAGAAGATACAACAGACGCAGAAGAAGAGCAAAAAAGATAAAGAAGAAAAACCCTATATTAAATCTACAGAATCTGGCCATCCTCATCACAGTGGTGGTGTTTGTCATTGTAGTGATAATGTGGTCACTTCTGTGGGTTTTTATATGTAAGCTAAACACAAACACGCATATACTGTTCATACCCTTGTGAAAAAAAAGTGTGCTTAATTGTACTGAATGTGTGCTTGTAGTATACTTCAAATCTTGAAAGTTTATAATTTTTTAAATAAACTAGTTGATAATATCATATTAAAGAAATAAAAAGCCACCTAAGTGTACTTAAAGAAGGTATACTTTCATGACTGTTTCTTAATACACTTAGGTACACTTTTTAAAAAGTGTGCTTTATAATAATGTCAAAATAAGGGTTTTAATTTTAAGTACATTTTAAATCATTATGTATTAATAATCATATGTTGCATTAAACTTATTTTAATGTTGACTTGATTATAATCTTAACTGTTTATTATTGTAAGTGATTATAATAATATTTATTATTACTGATAATTTAAAGATAATATGTATTAGATTGCAAATTCATCATTAGCATCCATCAAATTAAAATACATGACATTCAAGTTTCAGTAGAAATAACATTAAAGTATATTATAATTTAACATTATTTGTCAGTACATTTAATTGATAATTTTTCAAAGAAATGTAATTTGGGTTAAGGATCTGAAAATGTTACACTCAGTTAACACTTAAGTATATTCTTTTAAAGTATTCTTTCCATAATAAGTGCTCTTTTTAAAAGTGTACTTTCACAAGGATTATGTCCACAGTTTAACTGTAATTTAACTGAAATGCACACTCTGTGTTTTGTAGTCCGGAGAGAGAGCAACAGTGGTGTGTATTTTGCTGGTATGTTCCGTGTTGCCAACGTGGAGTTTATACCAGAGTACCGGCACGCTGACTCCAGTGAGTTTGTGTCCATGGCAAACCATATTCAGCATGTGGTGAGTGACACAATAAATATGTCATAAAAATAAAAGGCCTTAAAAACCATTATAACCCTCACCTTAATATTTTTAATCCAATAAGATAACCAGCGTATACCGAACATCATCAGTGTCCAGACTCTACAAACAAACTGTCATCTCTGATCTGAGGTACAGTCACTCCAGTCACTGCTAGGAGGATTTGGAAGGTTTATAATGTCAATAAATTATCCATTGAAAGTCTGCACTACTTAACTGGCTATTTTGACATTTTTAATTCGGAGTTCACATTTAAAGTCATTTTCAGTAATATTTAAACATTATTTCGGTAAATAATACTTGAGATCTCACACTGTAATCTGTGACCTCACGTCATCAGTAATAACAATCAAGGTGGTGTACTGGTGCATTTCTGGATGATCTTTGTGGTGCCGCACCTGAAGACTCCATCAGTGTGTGAGGACTGTGTGAGTGCCATCCTCAAAGACTCTGTGTACATGAGTCTGAAGAACAGGTCTTCAGTGGGCTTCCTGCAGGGCCTTCCTGTGGACATGGACTCCATTCTTGTTAATGGTAATCTCTGCCACCACTAACCTACTTTACATAATGTTACATTTTGTGCACATATACTTGTACACTTTTTTTGTAATAACTTCAGCTTAAAAAATATTTTCATTCTCAATTTATGTTTTCTTGTCTTCTCAGTTGCTTTACGCTCCGATTACACATCAACAGCTGTGGGTGAGTCAGAATAGGGTTGTGCACAATTCAGAACTGCTTTTTAAATTCCATTTTGTTCCAAAACTTGGCTTGAATTTACATCCAAAATTGCAATTTGAATTTAAAAATTGTAATGTACACTAACGTTGAAAAGACTGGAGTTGGTCAGTATTTTTTATGTTTAAGAAAGAAGCCTATTATGCTAAAAGCAATAATATTGTGAAATTTATTCTTGTGGTGGCATATGTTAGAATGCAAATTTATTAGTTAATTAAATGATTCATATATATATATATATTTATATATACACACACCTTGTACTGTATTATTGCATTATTGCAGTTCTGTGTATGATAAGTGCTGTTATCATCTGTCTGTGTGTCCAGGCTCTCAGTGTGTGGATAAGCTGTACGCAGGTGTCCCTGATGTGAGTATTCCCCTCAATGTGTTCTCATCATGGGGAGGCTTGAGCTGCTACATCAAACTGACAAGTGCTCCAGGCTCTGTCATCCGACTCACTGTGAAGAGCTTTCGCATTGACCCTAGTGACTGTGTCTATGATGCCCTCACTGTGTACGATGCTCTGCTTCCCATGAGAGGCATGATTCTGTACAGGTTTGTGAGTAGAATGCTTTTTATCTGACTGAAATGTTTTTATTTCAAAATAGTGTAATAGGATAAAATAATTATAAATGTAGGACAAAATAATTGACAAAAAAAACTAAGATGATTAGTTTCATTTTGATGCATTCTTTTTGAAGGTTTTGTGAACCAGTGTCAGACCCGATCTCATTGGTCTCCACCTCCAATGTCATGCTGCTCTCCTTCAGACTCACTCAAGGCAACAAGATCTTCCGAGGACTCTTCCAGGCTCTCATGGAAGAGCGTGAGTCCCTTGACTAAAGTATCTGTATGTGTATGTCTGATTGTGATCCTGAGGCCCTTTCATCTTTCCCATACAGAGTGTATGAACATGATAGCATTACCCGCTGGCCCAGGTGATGCTGGAGTGATAACCAGTCCATTCTACCCCAATCTGTTGCCCCGTCAGTGCTCTTGCACCTGGATGTTTCAGGTACTGCACCCAATCAGAAGCTTTTTTTAACGTGTAGCGATATTATCCACAGGATCCATGTGACAGACGGGTGTTTTTTTGGTGGGTGTTTATGTAACAGATGCCCAGCAGTGCTCTTGGTGTGGCTCTCAGGTTCCAGAACTACATGCTAAAACTAAAAGACTTGCAAAACTGTGAACATGGCTGGTGGAAAGTCAATGAGATTATGTAAGTGATATTTCAGAGTCATTTATCTTTAACTTATACAATATTTTTTTTAAAGAATAGTTCACCCCCCTCCCCCCCAAAAAAAATCTGTCATTATTTACTCACACATTTTGCTTTTTGTTCTGTGAAAGCAAAAATGTGATCTTTTAAAGATCTCTTTTCTATACAACAATAGTTCACATTGACCAAACACCAAAAAAGGCCCATAAAAGTGGTCCATACAACACAATTTTTGTTTCACAAAAGAAGGTCAAACAGGTTTGGAACAACATCATCCTGAGTAAATAATGACAGATGTTACTTTTGGTGTTACTTTTCCTTTAATGTTGATAGTAAGTCATATTTATCAGGTTATAGACTGATTAAAAACATTTTGAACTGTTATAGAAATAACTGTGATTGGGTTACAGATACTGTGGAAATTACATTGACCACTCAACTGTCTTCCGTATTCCTGTGCAAAACCCTGAAGTGGTTTTCCGCTGCAGCTCACGAAATGCCGACCAACCCTTCAGTGCCACTTACAGCAGCTACAACACCAGCCAGCGTAAGAACAATGCTGCCCGAAACAGAGGAAATGCAGAACAATTTCAAATAGTCATTTTTCGTCAGTAGTACATTCTCACTTACGAGCAAAGGAATAATATGTTATAAGTCACTAAAATGACTCATGGCACCAAATGTTCTTACTCTCGACTTGTTTGTTTTTTTCCAAGCATGTCCAGAGGGTCACTTCCTGTGCTCCACAGGTCTGTGTGTGGAGAAGTTCAGGCGCTGTGATGGACTGGATGACTGTCAGGATGAAAGCGATGAGATTTTTTGTTGTACGTTAACCACAAAATCATGTAAACCCAGTAGTTTTACAATAGTAAAACTATCAAAATTTTGTCAGTATTCACCATTTTATTAGCAGTTATCTTTATCCAGCAGCTAAACCTCCTAAAATCTGTGGAGGTTCATCCCCTTTGCACCCATTATACATCTGTAATGGAGAGATGGACTGTTCCAGTGGTAAAGATGAGACCAACTGTACTCAGGGTAATGTGAGAACTATTTAAAAATTCACACTTTGAGATGTGTCAATTGTATGTACAGTAATTAATGTGTTGGCTGTGCAGAGACTAGCTGTTCTGGAGTCAGTTACCAATGTGGCAATGGAGCCTGCATTCTTAAGAAAAATGCAAAATGTGACGGCTTACCTGACTGCTACGACCGCAGTGATGAAAAGGACTGTGGTGAGTTTTATTGTGGTAACATCTGAAAACATTGTGTCACTCATCAAATTGGTTTATAGACATATAAAGAGACCACCATTCATGTCTGTTTTAGGGTATTTTAGACTTATAGTTTATTTTTGAATTCCAGTATTATTATTATTATTATTATTATTATTAAAATCTTCTATGAGCCAAACAATCAACTGTATGGCAACTTCAAATCCACATAAGGTATCAGTGGAGTCAATCTGATGTCAAATATACTGCGGTCACAGAATTAAAAATAATCAAAATTAATTATAAAATCAAAGACATGAAGAAAATGTACAAAAAATGAAAAAAAAAAAAAAAATACATGCAAAATTCATCAGAATTGCAATCAAAATAAATGTTTTTTTTTCTACAATTATCTTTTTTTTTGCTCTCACTGGCAAATATTGCAAAGAAAACCAAAGCATGAAGAAGGAGAAAATAAACATGCAAGTAAAAAAATATCAGCAAGAGCTAAAAACAGATTATTGTAGAAAAAGAAAGCATTAATTTGCTTGCAAAATCTGGTGATTATGCTGTAATCTATTTATTTTTTATTTTTTTGGACATTTTCTTTATGTGTCTTTAAATTTATGATTCACCTTTATGTTTTTAAATTCTGTTACTGAAATACAATTGCCAATAGATGGGTGCTAAATATTGATACAATTTCCACATCCTTCCAAGAGACTCCAAAAGTTCATGAACACCAATTTTTACGTATGACTGGCTAGCCATTCAACCCAAAATAGCCCTCATGTACCCATGATGATATTGCTGCTATTATGATCTATTGACCTTTTTGTAATGGTTGACTTGAAATTGTTTGGTAATAGGTTTGTGTGAGTTTTGGAGTTGAATCAGAGGGAGATTACAGGAGACAAACTGAGCTTTGATCATGGTTCATTCTCTTCCAGAACGCTCTCTGATTTTAATGGCTTTGGCTCATCAGATACACCTGTCATGACTGAGCAGTTTATGCACATACAAACATACACTTCTGGTCTAAAGTTAAGATTTTTTAATGTTTTTGAAAGAAGTCTCTTATTCTCACCAAGGCTGCATATATTGGATTATAAATACAGTAAAAACAGTAATATTGTGAAATATTATTAGATTTTAAAATATAATTTGTAAACAAAGTTGAAAACGGTTGTATTTGCTGCTTAATATTTTGTGGAAATCATGATTTTTTTTTTTTTCAGAATTCTTTGATGAATAGCATAAGATTCTTCTTTCAAAACAAAAAAAAAAACATAATTATTTCAGACTTTTGCCTAGTTTTGTACACACCTGTATCAGTGCACACATTTTTACATTGTTACATAATGTCATTCGTGTCATGTTTGTACTCTAACACAAAGTATTTAGGGCCATATTTACTAACAGCTTGTGCAGAGCAAACTGTCTTTTGGCGTTAAAATACTGTCAGGCTTTACTAAAGACGTGCAGTTAAGAATTAGCACTGAAATGCATGGACAGTTATTTTTATGCATTTGTAGGAGTTTCCTTTTCAGACGCAAAATTTATGGGAGCGGAGTATTAAAATGAATCATGCAATGCGATTTACTAACATTTGCGCTCATCAAATTACTGGTATTTGTGCCATTATTTAACGCCCAAAAAAAGCATGTCTTAAAGCAGACGCAGGCGCTGCTCTTGGTAGATTGTGCTGGTCATTATGGAAATGATCTGGCTGCATCTGTGTTTTTCATTGTGCGCATTGTCAGTAAATAACATGCAGAATTTTCCCCTCCCATCTGCGCTTTTATGAAATTTCGCTCTAACGCTAATTTGCCCTGTTAAGTAAATCTGGCCCCAAATCTGCTTGTGTCTGATATGTTTCTATATGATTTGTAGCTTGTGGCAATCCCACCCCTTCAAAGCGTGTATTTGACAGCGCCGCCCCACAGCAGCGTATTGTGGGCGGGGTCAATGCGGTGGAGGGGGAGTGGCCATGGCAGGTCAGCATGCATTTTTCTGGTCAGCTGTATTGTGGCGCATCGGTCCTCTCTGATGAGTGGCTCATTTCAGCAGCACACTGTTTCAGCAAAGAAAGGTGAGGAATGTCAGGTAAACCTACGGTATAAATTGTTGAATATCAAAGTTTAATACCTTCTTTGTTAGCAGCAATGAGCTGGTCTTAATGCAGTTTGAGCATGTGTGATCTTTGACGCTTTCAGGTTGGCAGATCCACGTATGTGGATGGCTCATCTGGGCATGCTAAACCAGGGCAATGCCAAGCATGTGGCCGAGATCCGTCGAATTGTGGTGCATGAATACTACAATGCAAGAAATTTTGACTATGACATTGCCCTCGTGCAGCTGAAGAAGGCCTGGCCCAGCAGTCTGGAACAATATATCCAGCCTATCTGCCTGCCGGCCCCTTCACAGACCTTCACTGAGGGACACCGCTGCTGGGTCACCGGTTGGGGTTACCGTTCTGAACAAGGTAAAGAGCTCAAAAACATTGACAAATGATATAACAATAACATTTAAAGGAATGGGGTTGGTAAGATTTTTAAAAATGTTTTTGAAAGAAGTAATACTCACAAGGCTCCATTTATTTGATCAAAAATACAGTAATATTGTAAAATATTTTTACCATTTAAAGTAACTGTTTTATATTTATAAATATTTTAAAATATAATTTATGTGCCTGTGTTTTCAACAGCCATTACTACAGGCTTCAGTGTCACATGATCCTTCAGAAATAATTCTAATATGCTGATTTTAATTATTATTATTATTATTATTATTATTATATTATCAGGGTTTAAATAGTTGTCCTCCTATTATTGTGAAAACTGTATATATTTTTTCAGGATTTTTTTTTCATTAATAGAAAGTTTAAAAAACAGTATTTATTTGAAATATAATTTTTTTTTAACTATACATTTTAATTATTTTACTATCACTTTTGATTTGTCTTTGCTGATTAAAACTATTAGTTTATTAAACGATAGTACAACTAGAAAACAGTTCTTGTTTGAATATGTTTTTTAGTAAGCTTTTTTATAATATATGGCAATTAAATAGCATCTTTTTCATCTGTTGATACAGATAAGGTTCTACCCACAGTAATGCAGAAGGCAGAAGTTAGCATTATAAGCCAGAGTGAATGCAAGAGAAGCTATGGTGCTATATCACCCCGCATGCTGTGCGCTGGCGTGCCCTCAGGAGAGCAGGATGCCTGCCGGGTGAGTGGAGATAACAACCATTGGACGGGTTCCTGCTTTATGAACCGAACATAAGCTTAGTATCTCATTTCAGAGCATTATTAAAGGACTAGCCTTTCTCGTTGATGAAAGTGAGCTGTCTCTCTGGATTTTTACATAACCAATTTCTGATTCCAGGGAGACTCCGGCGGTCCTCTGTCCTGTCAAGCCCACTCGGGCAGCCGCTGGTTTCTGACAGGAATTGTGAGCTGGGGTTCCGGCTGTGGCAGACCCAACCTTCCTGGAGTTTACACCAGAGTGGCCAAGTTCATAGACTGGATCCAAAGACATATTCAAAACCTATGATATGCACAGCCAATAAATCCACCTTCAATGAATTATGTATTTCACACACTAAAAACAAGCCATTTTTATCTCATCAACTGTTCCACAGCAAATACACGTGTTATTTAATGGCCTGTCAATCATGTAACACCATTATAATACATTTGTTTTTAACAATAAATTTCTGTCTTTTTTTTTTTTTTTTTTTTTTTTTTTAGCGATTACAAATAATTCCTGCAAAAAAAAAAAAAACAAGTTAACATTTATACTATATAGTATATACATATTAAGCCTTTTTAAATGATCTAAATTATTTAAAAAATGGCATATATTAGCTGGTCTTCCATCCTGGTCATAGCTGGTTTGCAGGCTGGATTTAGAGGGGTTTTGAACACTTTTTTAGCTCGTTAGACTGGGAGACCAGCTTGACCATCTTAGCCAGGCAGGGAAACCAGCTACTTCAAACTTAAACCAAGACCAGCCAACTATCTTAGGCTAGTTTTAGCATCCCCCCCCCCATGTTTTTTTTTATGATGGCACATTGGTGCCATCATAAAAAATAAAAAATAGAAAAAAAAATAGTAGTAACTACGACTAGGAGTTTCTAGCTTCTAATTAAAAAATGGTGGAAGATGCGGTAAGAGCTGGATGAGAATGTTTCTTTGTAGCTGAATATATAATTATTTATAATATGATTAATATCTTTAATGTTGTGCTTTAATATTGTTTTACATTGTTCGTCTTTTTGCTATAGGAAATAAGTATTTCAGCTACAATTGTCCTATTCATTCATTCATTAATTCATTTTTATATCAAATAGCCATGTAACAAGTAGGATAATAAGGGCTCGAATTGAGGGGGGATGGCATCCCCCTGGTCGAAAAAAAATGACAAAAAGCATCCCCTCTGTAAAACCACCATCCCCCCTTACCATCCCCTTTAGATTATAAATTTTGTGTATTACGTAAAACTTATCATGCACATGAAATGTTGAAATTCTCTACTTATGATCATTTACGAACTAAATAACGGCGATTGGCCAATCAGAACTTGTTACTGTAACAAACTGCGCACAAGCGGAAGCAATTTCGTCATTTTTCGCGCAAAATGGTTCAAGCGCAACTTTGGAAGTTCTTTAAAAAAAAGACAACAGAAGGTATTATTTTTCCTTGATTATAACTTAAACACATTCCCCTGACATAATGTGTGACTGTAGGAGAGCTGACATTATCCAACTTAGAGAAAAAAACAAAACACGTCTTGAGAGTCCAAAAGCATTCACTGCGTGATGAAGCCCATTAGAATACAGTTAGAATGCCCTTATAATTCCAGCAATGAAACAAAAATACCCATGTATGAGTTTTTCCGTTTTATATTCATTGTGCACATGCAATGCACTTTTCTATATATCAGCACATGTGCGCGAGGCCGCAAGCACAAATGTGCTATTAGTTTTATACAACAGTGCATTTTGGTGTTTCATTCCGTGAATGAATCAGTTTTTGAACGAATCGAGTGAGCCAGTGATTCAACGGTCCATTCAGATGGTCTCACATGTTTCGTTTCTATTGAATCAGCCGTTTTGAACGAATCGTTTGATATGAATGATTCAGTATGGCATTTATTAAAACAAGGACTTGCTGCCACCTACTGGCGGGTTTATTGTCATATTTATTTATCCATGATAAATCTAAATCAGCCAAGATGCCAGCACAAAAAAACATTCAGCAAAATATTGTTTAATTATCAGTATTGACCAAAATTCCTCTATTTCAGGCCCCAGAAGGAATTTTTTTTATTATAAATAACAGTTCATTTAATATATGCACGAGCACCACATGACCATATTAATATTGAGCTTTTAAAATAAAAAAGCACCCTCATCCACATCAATAATAACACATACAGTAAATACTCTAAAAGGAAAGAAAATGTCCCAGTTTGGCCCAGGAATCGTTAGTAATCAATACAGTGTGTGCAGCACACGGGGATATATTAGGTCCACTTTGTTCTCAGGCTGCACGCCTCGCTGGCTCGTAACCTGAGACACGGGGGAAACAACAGGGAAATATTTCATCCACACCGACTCCCGTTAAACAAATATTTTAGCTATGTGCTGATGTTTTTCATCCCCAGTAGACGGACCGCTGTAATGATGCATTCTTCTCCGCGATTAATTTAATGACGCTCTAATCATGTAACATCAGACTGCCCATTGTGGCCCATGGCACACGCACACCACGGGAGAAGTTTGCCCACAATTTCTGTCGCACGGATGGCTATGTGGATTGTACCTGCTCATAGTGCTCCCTTTGTGCCGCGGTGCATGCTGGGTGGCGTGCAGCACCTGTTCACGGAGGGACACGGTGAGTGAATGCTCGCAGCGCCAGACCCGCTCAGGTCGGGTTTCTCCGGGATCGCTCTACGTCTGCGGGCTGATTTCTCTGCCCGAGGTATTGATCTGTATCGCTGCATCGGAGCCATAAGAGAGCGGGCCATGAGGACTTTTCCCAAAAACAGAAGCTGCGAAGTTTACAGCGTCTCTGGTTTGGGAGCCTGCGCCTCCGCCGCTGCACCTGCACAGGTAAGAGACCCTCCATCAGCACCGCGCTCACAGACACAGCGACTAGAGCGGATTCAACACCTTTGGGCTCTTAATTGTTTTCTTTACAATTCATTAAAATGTATTTATTCTTATAAAATACATATCATTCTGTTGCTTATGCATATGCATATCTGTTTTTAGTGCTGCGTCTCAAACTTTGATATATTATTCCCGTATTAAAGTACATTAATTTGTAGCAGATAAATACTGGAATACTGTTAGCTGTTTAGTATGATTAAAATAAAATGAAAATAATGTAATTTTCATCACCACCTCATTTTACACAGTTTAAGAACATATTTTATCTTAAAGCAAATAGAAATACATTTAGAAATACACAAGTCATATTAGTCAGTTGGTGCAAATGTAGGGCTTTATTCTGTGCAAATCTTTGTGGGTCAAATAGAAATACAAGTTTATTTTTTAAAACAGATGAAAAGCTTGCATGAATATTACATATCAAATTGTACAAAATAACACACTCGGGTTATGTTTGAAATCATACTTTTTCAGAATTGTCTTGTACTTTCAAAGGTCTTGTAATTTCTGTCATCTATGGTTCCATGAAGAACATTTAACCATTTCTATGAACGCTTTCCATTCTTCAAAAGGTTCTTTATAGTGGAAGAAGTTTCTTTAGATTTTTACAATGTTATTCACATGAAGAAAAAAAATGGTTCACACTAAGAAAAAAGAACTTTTCACTGAAAAGTTCTATGGGGAACCAAAAATGTTTTCTCTAATGGAAAGACTGTGAAAACCCCTTTTGGAGTCTTTATTTTTAAGAGTTTCCAGTTTCTAATTGTTTAAACTGACGTGTTACAACTCACCCCGTGTTACAACACTCCTATACAAACTTACAAAAGGTATTTTAAGCTCATTTCGGCTGTGATAATGAATTTAAACCTTTCAGTTTGACCACCGGGTTGCCTGTGTCTAAACGTTGGTCTTGATAGTCTCATGAATGTGCTTGTCAAAGATGGAGTGCTGACACCGCTGAGAGGGGCCGTGGGAAAGCAGACCCTCAAATTACGCTTTGTGCGGCTCCACAGGGGAATCCCACCAGGATATCCTAGTTCCGCGACCCCTTCCTCCTAATGAAAAGATGTTTAGAATGATGTGGCAGGAAGCCGATTAAATACGACACATAGGTTGTTGTAGGGTGACAGAAAGGTTGAGATAGTGATCATGACTGAGAGTAGTATGCTGTCTCAACAAGTGACGTTAAGGCAAAGTTTCTCGGCTTGTGTTTAGGAGGACTTTGTGACGAAGCCCACCCAGAGGTCAAGTCCATCTAGCAGCGAGTCTGACATCAAGAGCCCGGTGGGCAAGAGAACGGATTGCGGGGCATGGAGTAAGTGGGCGCTGAGAGCCTCCCCACTCCTCCCTCTCTCGGCTGCCATTGCACTGACTCTCCATTTCCTTGCATGTAAGTTAAGACCCTGTGCTGTAGAGGAATGCTGAGATTATGATCTGGTATGTTCCAGTATAGCTAGTCAAGCTTCTCATCTTTGGCCATGCAAGGAGATTCTTCAAGGGGAGCTTGAAAATGTTCCTGTTTTGTTTGATGGGTTACGCATAGACATTGAGCTGCTATGTTTTTGTTTTTAATTCAAATAATATATTTGATCCCCAAAAGATAGTTGGACATGTCTTTGGATACTAAAGTGACAGTTTAAAATGTATTAATGTCATTGTGTTAGATATAACCCCCCTCCCCCCCAACTCATTTCATTTGAATTTACTGTTAATTAAAAGATCCCAAGATTATTTTTTGTGGATATATAGTGGATTTAGTGTTCCAATAATTGTTAAAATAATGTGATTAAATAATGTTTCAAAATGCACAACCATTAAAAGTTGGAGTCGGTATGATTTGTTAATGTTTTTGTAAGATATCTCTTATGCGAAGCAAAGGTGCATTTATTTGATTAAAAAATACAGTAAAAGCAGTAATATTATGAAATATTATTACAAATTAAATTAACCATTTTCTGCTGTAATATATTGTAAATGTAATTTATTCCTGTGATGGCAGTGCTGAATTTTCAGTAGCCATTCTTTAGTGTCACATGATCCTTCAGAAATGCATTCTTATATGCTGATTTTGATGATTTCTTATTATTATGTAATCAATGTTGAAAACAGATGTGTTGCTGAATGTTGTTGGGAAAACCATGATTAACCGTGATTAATTTTTTTTTCAGGATCCTTTCATGAATAGAAAGTTCGAAAGAACAGCATTTATTTGAAAAATAAATATTTAGTAATTATATTATAAATCTCTTTATTGTTGCTTTTGATCAGTTTAATGCATTTAATGCACCCTTGCCTGCATAAAATTATTAATATTAATTCTAAAAAAAAATTTACTGACCCCCAAATATTTGTAGTGTGTATTATTTTTAGGGCTGCCAAACAATTAATTGTGATTGATCGCATCCAAAATAAAAGTTTATGTTCTGTGTACTGTCTATTTATTATTTATAAATAAATACACACACATGCATGTATATGTTTAAGAAAAACGTTATTTTTGTATATAAAATATTTATATTTATATATAAAAATATTATAATATATAAAGATAATTATATAAATGTTTTTTTTAAAATATATACATATATGTGTGTACATTTATATACATAATAAATATACACAGCACACACACATATATTATGTAAACATAAACTTTTATTTTGTAATTAATCGTTTGACATCCTATTTTTGCATTTCAAAACTGTTTTTGTGAAAATTGTTTAAAATAAATGGCACTTGATTTGATATTTTGTTATAAAAGTCAACAATGTTCCTATATTTTAAGTGTCCAGATACTTTTTGGAATCACTATATGTTATTTAATCAAAATGTAAAAGTTTTTAAGCATTTTAAAACGCTCGGTGTTGTCTCTGAATGTATAATCTCTTCATACGTGTGTTCCTGTTCCCGCAGCCTCTCCATCTCTCTCAGTGTTCTACCTTGGAGGAAGCATCGAGTTCTCCAACCTCAGCTTCTCTCCAGACCTGGCAGACCCATCGTCTACACAGTTCCGCCTCCAGTCTCAGGCGCTAAGCCATTACGTAAGCATAAACATACATAACAGTCTCTGTGTGCCGCCTTCGGCAACAAAGCCGGTTTCTCCGTGATCTCTCCGGAATGCAGCTGCTCTCCAGAGAGCACTCAAGAAGCGATGCTCGGCCCTGGCACTTTCAAGTCCACCAGAGCTGCAGGTCCAGTGGTGCGCTCGTCCCTCATTGTCACCCTTTTAAATGTAAAGCAGGCTCTGCTGAGTCTTCGGCCGCTCCGTGGCCCTCTTAAATGTAAAGCCAGCTGTAACCGGAGCCCGGCTCGGTGTGAGGCGGTGCGGTTAGACCGGCTCCCAGAGGACTGCGGCTTTTCAGAGCTGAGGACAAGAACGGTGTTTGTGAGAGGGACAGGGCCCAGGCAGGCTGAGTGAGAGGAAGAGCAGTCCTTCAATAAAAACATTGTCTGTGGGCTTCCTCACACACAATCAGATGCTCTGTACCTCTTTGCTGAGAGGCTGCAGCCAGCGGAGAAAAGAAAGGTAGACCAGGGGACAGAGTAGGCCAGGAGAGAGAGAGAAAGTAAGGATTTAGGGCACCGAAAGAGAGCGCAGGAAAGTCTGGGCCAAAAAAGCCAGTATCATGGGAATGGTTGGCATTTGTGTCTGCATTAGGTGCGAGATTAACTGAGGCCGATGAGTGTGGTTTCTCATCCGGCGCGATGCTCTAATTAGCCTAAACGTAACCTGTGTCGTGGCTGTAATCCCGTTTAATAGCGACCGAATGCGATTGTGAGAAGTGATGGCCTGCGAGAGTGCACCCCTGCTCATAAAACTCGGTCTAAACCCGCCGCCCGCCCCTTCCATCCAGCGCCTCGGGATGACATTGAGCCCTGGACAATGGGGCTGTTGTTGCCCAAAGCTCTTGTTGCTCAAAGCCAATCGCACAAGAACAGCGCTTTTGTGCCAAGGCTGCAGGTCTTGCCTGGGCCACTGATGTCTCACCTTCTTCAATGATGTCACGCCTTTCGTAGCTCTGATGTCACTGAGACGTCTCAAAATACTGTTTATACCAGGCAGAAACTTCATGACCTTGGTAGATGTTATCAGTGGTTTGTTTATGGCTTTCAGAAATGGACTGAGAATGGAAATAGAATAGCAGCTGATGTTTGTCATAGTAATTTGTTTTATTGTGTGTGTGTGTGTGTGTGTGTGTGTGTGTGTGTGTTGTCTTTGTCATCTCATTACTTCCTTTCAACTGATGTGCCGTGGCTCTAAGTTCTCAGAGCTGTATGATTCTTCACCATGGAGCTCGTATTACCAGCACTCAGGAATTATTGCATTTAGGTGAGTCTGTACATGAACACAAGTCTCACAGTATGTTTATAAACATCCATTGTGTCTATGTGCAATTACATAAAATAATTTCTGATTTCCTAAAAAAGTGTGGCCACAACTTTTTCTTTTTTTTTTTTTTTGCACAGCTTAGAGACAGCTGTGAATTCTCAGGGCATCTGTTCTGTTTCAGTGATATCTGTCAGATAGTAAGGACATTTTATGTCCTTTTTTTAAAAAAAATGTCACTTACCTCACCTTTAATTAATGATCAAACAACAAATAAAAAACAATGTGACACCACTTTGAACATTAACCACAATAGTCAAGTGTTATTTTAGTATTATTTATGTGCTATTAATGTTTTAAATTAGCATTTATTTTTAGATTTTCAGTTTTCATTTTAATTTGTAATTTTGTGAAGTGATTTTGTCACTTTTATTTTATTATATATACAGTATATCATTTTTCATCTAATGTGTATATTTTGTTTAATTTAAGAGTTATTTCAATTTACAGAAACTATTTTTATCATTTTAGATGTAGTTACCAGCAACATTGAAATTGACTTGCAGTATGTTCAGCTCTATGTCTTATAGTCACAGCTGTTGTTCACTGATGCAGATGTTATGTTATATTAAGTAGCAAATCTAATGTGATTTACTTCTCTTAAATGGCAGTCCTGCTCTAATGTGGTCACTCGAGGTCATCTGCTGTACCCAGTGCACTGGTTTTTCTATAGTCTGTCAGTGCTGGCACAGCATATCATTAAGTTATTCTCTTGTCTGGTGCCATTCTATGCTATATGAAATGTGCAGAATAATAAGTGTGTGTGTGTGTGTGTGTGTTTTCTTGTAGCTTTGCATGAAGGCCTTTTTAGGATGACCTGATCAGGCATTGTTCCACCTGATCCTATTTAAAAGTCCATCTAATAAGCTTTCATGTACAGGTTTTGGGATCAGTAAGATTTTTTTAAATAAATGAATACAATTATTAAGCAAGGATGCACTGAATTGATCAAAAGTTGCAGTAAATACATTTGTAATGTTACAAAAGTTTGCTGTTTCAAAATATGACACTGAAGACTGGAGTAATGGCTGCTGAAAATTCAGCTTTGCATCGCAAGAATAAATTACATTTTAAAATATATTATATAAACAGTTATTGTATTTCAGAATATTACTGTTTTACTGTATTTTTGCATCTAAATGCAAATAAATGGCTCTTTAGTTAGCATAAGAGATTTCTTTCAAAGACATTTAAAAATCTTACCCACCCCAAACTTTTAAAAGTAGTGTAAGTGTGATGCCTCATTGCAACTGTGCAAACTTAGTATTCATTTACCCAGCGTCATTATTTTGGTCTGTTTTGGTAAGTTAACATATGCATTTTTCCCCTGTAGCACATGACTGAAATTTAAAGCCCATGAAGTTTTAGGTGTTTTCATCTTGTTAAAAGTCATGTGTCCTGATGACAGTGAAGGAGTGGAAGGTCTTTGTGTGTACTACTGGAGTAAATTCTCTGCTCCTCCTGCTATTGCTGAGGAACTCCGGAGAGTGAACCCGTCCCGGTTGCAACGGCGTCTACCTGGAACCAACAAGGTCCTTTTTAGCAGGAATGAGGAACGCTACTACATGGAGAGGGACGAGGACACACTGCGTCTGCTGGGTTAAGAGCATTTCATCCCTCTGTTTTTGTCCTTTCCAAAGTAAGGAAAACATCTTAACATCTATTCCTGTGTCTACAGGTTTGAATCCAGATGACGGTGGTGATGCTGAGGATGAAGACGATGAAGATTCTGATGACAAAGCGGAAAAAATAAAGAACCCAAACTCTTTACAGAGTGGCAAGTGGCAGTTGGGGCTGCAGGGTACAACCATAATACACTGTAAAGCCTGTTGAGTTTACTCACATGATTTATGAACACTGACTCATTTGAGTTGCCAAACGTTGGTTAAACTAAGCTCTTCTGTATCCTCCATGATACATCGTACCACGAGTGAAGAAAAACACAAGTAAGCCATGCATAGGTAAGGCGATTCAAATGCAACCATGTCCCATTAATCCTCTGAGTAAACTCTGCATGCAAGTCCTTCAACCAGGCAGGTTTTACAGTGTACTATCACTATCATACTATCATTCTTTCATGAAAACTCCTCTACAATCATTATTTTGGTTGTATTTTTGATTCATTCACTCATTTTAATCATATCTTACTCTCATCTGCCTAACAGCCATGTCTTTTGACCTGTACGCTAAGTATGGAAACAATCGCACACTCAGTCTTGTCAGTCCGAAGAAGCCGTATTACCAGTGGAGGCTTCGGGTGCCGTCCGGTCATGTCGTGCGGCTTGTCATTCTCACACTTCAAGGGGCGACACCAGGAAGCTGCTCTGCCAACAAGCTGTCTGCTTATGATTTCCTACTGCCGCTTCAGAACAAGATCATCGCCAGGTAAGTGTGACAGCACTTACAGAAAATCAGTTTTTGTCCATTTGCATCTTTCAATGTTCTGGTGTTATTTAATTATAATACTTGGAGGGTTAGTTCAACCAGAAATGAAAAATTAGTCATCATTTTGTGTCATTGCAAAACTATTTGTGATCTTGGATTACAAAGAAAGATTTTGTGTAGAATCTCTGTACTTTTTTAGTGATGGAAACAGAAGCTGTCAAGTTCTAAACATGGCAAAAAGCACCCTAATTTTTTTTTTTAATGTTTTTTGTTATGATTTTAAAATAATTAATTTCTATTTTATTATATTTTAAAATGCAATTTTTAAATGATGGAAACAGATGCTGACAAGCTCTAAACATGGCAAAAATTTTTATTTTTTTATTTTTATTATTTTATTTTATTATGATTTTAAAATGGTTCTTTTCTTTTTAAATATATTTTAAAATGTAATTTTTTTAAATGATGGAAACAGATGCTGTCAAGCTCTAAACATGGCAAAAAAGCACCCTAAAATTGGTCCTTATTTTATTTGATTTTATTTGATTTTAAAATAATTGTTTTCTATTTTAATATGTTTTAAAATGAAATTTATTTCTGTGAGGACAAAGCTGAACTTTCAGTGTCACATTACACTTCAGAAGTCATTTTTATATGTTGATTTGATGTGCAAGTATATTTATTTTGATTATCAATGTTTAAAATAGTTGATCTGCTTAATACTTTTGTGGAAACAGTGATACATTTTTTTGAGGATTCTATGATGAATAGAAAGTTTAAAAGAACAACATTTATTTGAAATATAAAAATCTTTGCTATTACCGTTGATCAATTTAATGCATCCTTGGTAAATAAAAGCATTAGTTTCTTGAAAAAAAAAATCCTACTGACCTCAAACTTTTGAACAGTATTGTACATTTCAAGTCTTCTGAATTCATATGTTTGTTTGTTGTGAAGAGTGGACAGAATTTTGCCGAACACCTCTGGCATAGCTCTCAAATCTCATTAAATTCAAATATGCCACATCAAGATGAATGCATGAATGCAGTTTTTCTTGTTTTCATACTGTCATTGTCAGAGTAAAGTTGCCTAAACATCAAACATCTCTCTTTTTCCTAGATGGTGTGGTCTGCCAATATCAGGAACGTCCCCTGTAATGAAACTGACATCTTCTGGAAACGTCATGCTTGTCACATTTTCTTTCAGTCGTCAGAGGCAAGGAGCCATCTTCAAAGCTTATTTCCAAGCTGTACCCAAAACCGGTGTGTGAATTAGCAGTCAGCATGAGACGTTATCATTTTAGTCATTACTCTGCTCAGGGATCAGAAATTCTTTGGTTCTGTGTCGCTGTTTCTGTAGAGTGTGGTGGTTTTCTCACTGCGTGGAATGGCACAGTGACGTCCCCTTACTACCCCGCCTACTACCCTCCAAATGTGGACTGTAACTGGAAAATCAGGGTGAGCTAAGGCTAAAGGCTTTCCCATGGATCCCGTGAGCCTCTTCCCCAGTTTTAGCATGCATGCCCTGTGAACCCCATTCAGAGGCCTGGGATGCTCCCTCTTTGTGATGAGGAGCTCAGGGTGGCTGCTGCTTTTGTGTAAGAGTGCGTCCGTTGAGAGTCTGGTTTCTTTTTTAGGCTCCGTTGCCGGGATACCTTCTCTCCGTGACCATTGTGATGCTAGACATTCAGGATTCTCCGGCCTCAAGCACCTGCGAAAAAGATTGGCTGGAAATAGGTGGCGTCAAGTGAGTGTCATGTCATTTATGTATTCATGACTAGAACACAGCTGACCTAAACTTCCCTATACGAGTTGTGGGTCCACATGCGCTAGGTTTATATTACGTCCTATGAGAATCATATCAGATGTTTTTACTGAACTGCTCGTATTTTTGTGTGCATGTATATGTTTTTCTTACGCTTCCACAGACTCTGTAACCCGATTGGGGACAGCAGCAGAAAGAGAATCTACTCTTCACCTGTTCTGCTGCACTTTCACTCGGATGAGTCTTTGACCCATAAAGGATTTTACCTGATCTACAGGGCCTTCTCTCCTGAAAGTGGTGAATCCTTTATGTGGTTTTTGGAAACTGCATATAAGTTTTTTTCTTTATTTTGTAAAGTAACTTGATTTGGATTTTAATTTTTGTTTTGTGTCTTGAACTGTTTTGCTACGTGATGTTTCAGGGCCAAAACCCTAACCCTAACCCTTTAAAATGTTTTTTGTCAAAACAACACAAAACAAAACAAAACAAAACAAAACAAAATAATAAAAAAATAAAATAAAATAAAATAAAAAATAAAATGATCATTCAACAATGTCATAATTTTGACAGTCTATTAAGTTAATGGCAGTGAAGTATTTTTAATTATTATCTATTTTAATAATATTTAGCTACACTACCAGTCAAATGTTTTTGAACAGTAAGATTTTTAATGTTTTTAAAGAAGTCTCTTCTGCTCACCAAGCCTGCATTTATTTGATCCAAAGTACAGCAAAAATCGTAAAATTTAGAAATATTTTTACTATTTAAAACAACTGTTTTCTATGTGAATTTATTTTAAATTGTAATTTATTCCTGTGATTTCAAAGCTGAATTTTTAGCATCATTACTCCAGTCAGATGAACCTTCAGAAATCATTCTAATATTCTGATTTGCTGCTCAAAAAACATTTATTATTATGTTGAAAACACTCATCACTTTTGATCAATTTAAAGCATCCTTGGTAAATAAAAGTATTAATTTCTATAATTTCTTTGTTACAAAAGATTTTTATTTCAGAAAATGCTGATCTTTGGTTCTTTCTATTCGTCAAAGAATCCTGAAAAAAATGTACTCAACTGTTTTAAATATAGGATAGGTTAAATGATTCTTAAACTAACCATTTGTTGAAAAATAAAAATAGAACATTTCTTACATTTTGTACAGAGATTGAGGCCCAATTTTGTACTCTATTCATTACACACCAATTTCTTTTCCAAAATAAAAATCTTAACCTATCATGGCATTATTTTATAAAAAATTATAAGCTAATTGAATCATTCTTCTACATTAGCATGTCCGAGGCAGTTCCGCTGTGGAGATGGCAAGTGTATTCCTCTGAGGAAAGTGTGTGATGGAGAAAAAGACTGTTCTGATGGACGAGACGAGGCCAAATGCAGTAAGTGCATGAGTTACATTTTGCTTTTTTTCTTTTCAACCAAGCATTGTGGTCTTATTTAACCCTGTACTACTTTGCTATTAGACACGTGTAAACCTGGAGAAGTTTATTGTATGGGTCAGTGCAGACCACACAACCAGTGCAATACCGCATGTGGTGACAGCAGTGAAGAGAACAACTGTGGTAAGAGTGTCTTTTTATTAATTCATAAGATTTAATACTTCAGCATGCACAATTTCTCTCTTCCTGCATTCACTGATACTCAGAGATGTCTATTTTCATTGCTACAGACGTGTGGAGAGAGTTTGTGGTAAGACCTGCCTATGTTTCAGTGTGTTTGTGTGTGTGTGCATGTATTCACCTACAGTATATGTGCGGTCACAATAGCAAAAATTTTTGTGCAAAGACAGGTTCATTGTCAATAGCATAGAGATGTATAAAGCACCGCTCACATATAAGTCACTTTCAAATTAAGCAGCTGTCTGTTGCTCAATGAGGCAAAGTTACTTGACTGACTTGAACATGAGTGAAATCTGCGTGGGTGATTTTAACTCGAAACTCCCATTCATGGATTACTATTGGAATGACTATTTTGCCTGCGAAATTTCACCAAGCAATGGTGCATGTGACCAACAACTTATACATTTGTCAAGCTCATTTCTTTTTGTGTTCAATTTGCCCACCTTTTAGGAGGTAAATGCTACCATATGTGCCCAAACAAAATCTGCCTCCCCAAAGCCTCAGTGTGTGATGGGATTGTGGACTGCAAAGACCGCAGTGATGAACTCAACTGCACAAGAGCATGTGAGTAAAACCCACTTTACCTACAATTCTGCTCTAATTCGGCCCAAGAGTGCATTTGGAAAACCAAGCCAAATGGATTTCAGCACAAACAGATTCATAACAAAAACAAATGACATAATCAGCAAGACTTTTCAGAAACTGTTTCTGAAATCTTTTTATGATCATATGTCCTCTAGTTCTTTCATTTTATCAGTGATGCTGAATATTCTGTTTCTCTGATCATTGTAGTTTCTAAAGGATGCTCTCCTTCCTCCTTCAAATGTGCCAGTGGAAAGTGCTTGAGTAAGATAAATCCAGAGTGTGACGGCATTAAAGACTGCAAAGATGGTTCAGATGAGTTGCGCTGTAGTGAGCATTCTCATAGAATTACATATCCACTTCAAATTTATTTGTTATAAGCACACGATTCTTTGCTTGCATAACAAATCCTATAAATGTTATGCTGTGCATGTAGGTTGTGGCACGAAGCCAAGGAAGAGGGCGAAGATTGTGGGTGGAACGGATGCCCAGGCAGGCTCATGGCCGTGGCAGGTCAGCCTTCAGATGGAGCGCTATGGTCATGTGTGCGGGGCATCTCTGGTGGCCAGTCGCTGGCTTGTCTCTGCAGCTCACTGTTTTCAGGACTCAGATGCAATCAAGTGAGGTTTTATTCAGGCACATGCACTACTGTTCAAAAGTTTGGGGTCAGTGTTAATTTTTTTGGAATATAGTACTTTTATTCAACAAGGATACATTATATTTATCAAAAATTATAGTAAAGACATTGTTACAAAATATAAAGGCTGCATCTTTTATAAATGCTGAACTGTTTTCAACATTGATATTAACATAAAAATGTTCTAAGCACCAAATCAGCATATTTGAATGATTTCTGAAAGATCATGTGATGCTGAAGACTGGAGTAATGACTGCTGAAAATTCAGCTTTGCATTACAGGAATAAATTCCATTTTAAATATATTCAAATAGAATATGAATTTTATTTTATTTTATTTTATTTCTGAAAGTTGCAGGCTATTTAAGTCTCCAAAATATGTGACACTTCAGGTTTAAATTATTTGCTCATGTTTTGGCAGGTATTCTGATGCGCGATCATGGAGGGCCTACATGGGCATGCGAGTAATGAACTCGGTCAGTAACGCAGCAGCCACCAGACAAATCCGCCGCATCGTCCTGCATTCACAATACGACCAATTCACCTCCGACTATGACATTGCCCTTCTAGAACTAAGTGCCCCTGTCTTTTTTAATGAGTTGGTACAGCCCGTCTGTGTTCCTGCCCCCTCTCATGCCTTCACCTCCGGAACCAGTTGCTTTGTCACTGGATGGGGGGTTCTGTCAGAAGAAGGTACGTCACATTGGAGAAACTTATTCAGAACAAACAATTACTTCTTGCTGAGCTGAAGCAAGACAACATTAGCAACACTGTCTTGAAACACATGATTCACACGATGACTAAAGATGAGAAAAACGCATTCTAAAGAAATCATCTTTGACCACACCCACTGAAAAATCCCCAGGATCCCCATCGAAACAGCAAAGCCACACATTAGATATGTTAGCTGTAATGAATGCTTTTCATTTTCACAAGTGGAAATAGTCATAGTTGGGTAAACTTCTAAAGTGGTGAATGGAACCTACAAGAAATATATATATTTTTTGCTCTTATTTGCCCCAGTAGCAAAAGAAATATCTGTGATAGCATTTCTGTGACCTTAAAAAAGAGGAACAAAAATATGGAGGGACTGATTATGTTGGTCAGAAAAGAGAAGGATGTCAAATTTGCCGTTACTCCCTCAGCCGTTGTATTAGAAACACTAATGCAGCAGCGTTAACTAGTTGTCTGAAATTTAATGCTATGGTAATATAACAAAATATAGTGTTATAGATGTACTTTAAATAAAAAAAGAAAAAGATAATATAAAATTTTGTAAATATAAATTTAGATAAGATTTACTATGCGAATTTGACTTGTACTGGTACTGCTATGGAAATCTTATTTCAAAATGATTTTAAAACACACCTGACTAATAAGAAATGAATTCATTTTTATATTTGAAGTATTTTTATATCAATAACCTTTAAAGAGCAGAAGGGTTTTAGAAATATGTCAGATTAAACAAGTAAAATCTGATGCAAACGCTATTTCGTGTCATTACATGCATCTAAAAACTTCTGATTTCAGGTGAATTGGCCACATTACTGCAAGAGGCCACCGTTAACATCATCAGTCACAACACTTGTAATAAAATGTATGACGACGCGGTCACTGCCAGAATGCTTTGCGCCGGAAACATTCAGGGAGGAGTGGATGCTTGTCAGGTTAGTGTGTGCTTTTGTATTCACTGCTTGTCAGTGTTCACCGTTCATGTATTCACATCTATGTTCGCACAGGGAGACTCTGGGGGACCTTTAGTGTGTCTGGAACGTGGCCGGAGGTGGTTTCTAGCAGGCATCGTGAGCTGGGGTGAGGGCTGTGCCCGACAGAACCGGCCCGGAGTTTACACACGTGTCATAAAGTTCACAGACTGGATTCACCAGCAGACGAAAGGCCAGGTGTGACTTACGCACGCATATATTTACACCAGAGAACGGGTGATTGGCCCACACTCAGCTGCATGTGATCGAGGTGTACCGGCCCAGCTCTCATGGTGCCCAGACACACACCTCTGCATCGGAAGCAATTTCCCACCAATTCCTGTTGCTCAGCGTTTGAAACCTCTACCCACGGTCTGCCAGCAGCTTCACTCCCCTCTTTATGCCCCAAACTCATAAGAACCACCTACAAACCAACTGTACTCTATAAAGCCTCGACAGTGGACTACTAGTGTAGAGATTGAGGAGATTATTTGGAATGGAAAGAGTTCTCTTGGTAAGATTTGTGTTATTTGCATACAGTGGCTAAATATTAGTTTTCATTCATTTATTCATGTTAATGGGATCATTTTGATTTTTTTCATTGTTTAAGAATGATATAAACCCTCAACTTCATGGTCCGGTTCGAATATGTCCAACTGTGAAACTGACTGCATGTCAGAAATTATGACCAGATGAGTTTTAGTCATTATTGTTACTGTTTTGTATGTTTTTGTAGGGTTTTTCTTATCACAATTGATTATTGGCTTCTCCTTCATTGGGAGAAAGCAGCGGCAGCCCCTAAGACTCTCTCTACTGGTCGTGATTTGACATTACATCTTACTCAGTACTTCTTTAGTTACACACACATTATGATCTGTATACCTGAAAACCAGATGTAAATGTCAAAACTGAGCAAATGTTGATACTTTATATTAGATATTTGAAAAATAGAACTATATTAAAAAGAGGTGCTACATTACTTCCACTCTGTGATTTGTTTTTATATTGCATGTTTCAATGAAGTGTAAATCATGCCTAAGAGATTCTTACTTGTTTCTTTCTTATTTAATGTGAATATAATGATGGTTAATGTACGTAATATGTATTTAGAGGTATGAAAACTCACAAATGAGTCGAAGGACAGCAATCAAAAATTAATGTTCAAATTGTGTTTCTTTTTCTTCTGAGAAGAATACTGAATTAATGCACCTGCCCCTGAGATTTTCAAGAGATCTTGACAAAGTCTGAAACTGGGCTCAAAATTTTAATTTGAATTAAAATGAGAGATTTCAATATGATCTCAACCAATTCTCCTCAAATTCTTCCAAGACCAAATTATCTGAGCTTAATTGACTCTTTTTGTATGACAACAGTTGTCTCATTTGTGCCCAATTTTATTTCTCCTGAAGAATTTTAGGAGAAACGTCCAAGACAAAGTTGATATAATGAAGGATATAACTAAAAGAGTGGTATCTTACAAATGTCCTCTGTTCTTTTCTATTAATTACTGACTTCTCTGTTCGTTTTTATTAACTTCCTATATTTTGCATTGTTAATGTGCAAGTAGCATAACCAAAATTTGCGTTGATCTTCACTGCTATCTCTTTTTCCTCACTCTCTGAAAGAAACCTCAGTTGTTTCCCCTCATGGATTTACTCTCCTCTTTTAAGGATTGCAAGGGTGGGAAAACTTCAGACAGCGTTGGATTTACAGCAGTAAGCTTGTTTATTGTTGATATGATTGATGAAGTGGAGGAGAGACACAGGAGCGGTGCAGTACTTCGGGCCCTTGTAGGTCACGTCAGTCGCGCGGGATGGGTGTGTCGATGCGCGTCACGGAAGCTCCGGTGGCAGTGGGAAATGAATAAATCCCAGCCCGCGGTCATAATGGGCAAGAGTTTAACTGTTGTGAAAGCAGAGTTTGAGGAGTTTGGTGTTGTAAGGTGAATTGATTCTCTGGAGTATTGGATCTGCAGTGTTTCTTCATAGGTGTTCATCTCCAAGCAAAGGACCTCAAGCAAGACCAAGAGAATGCTCGATATATTATTTGTGATGATATTTGGATTGTCAGGGCGTGTTCTGACTAAAGGTAAGTATGATGTACTTTACTTTTATCATAGAATATCAGTTTTCATTCGTATTCATATTAAACATCTAAGTCTTTCATTTGTTTATTTTTTTAAATACGCACGGTTTCATACTCCAAGCGAAAGGATGAAACAACATTTTGACAATGTTTGAGGATGTGAGTGTGGCATGCCTTAGTCACAACGCATCATTTACATTTAATGATAAGACATCCATTGACTTTGGATGAACATAGGCTACTAAGTTTTTCGCGTTTTTTTTTTTTTTTTCATGCATTGATGCCCAACTGGTAATAATCCGTACCGCATAAACGCAAAATTACGCGCTAAACGAAAGTAAATTACGCGCTGAATCAGATGTGCTACAATTAGTTTTTCCAAGACTATGGCAAGCCTATTTAACATTTACATTTATAATTTAAAACGAAATAGTATTTTTTTTGTTACTAGTAGCATTTTCGTTTTTATTAGGCTACTAGAAATTAACTAGTAGACTATCTATACAATTAGTGACAATTGTCAGATCGACTTGTCGGAAAAGAATAGTTGATATCAAATTCATATCCCCATAAAATTTGATTGCACTTTGTTACAAAAAAAAAAAAAGTAGTTATTTGTAGCCTAACTATTTTGATTGGGCATGCTATAATCTAATGATCTGGTAATACTATTTAATGAACTAGAAATGGAAAATAATCAGAATGAGCAATAAAACAAAAAATGCATACAAAAATTCACTACAGACAAAACGCATATGTACAAGATACAATCATAGAGATAACCGTAATTTACAAATAGGCTATAATTGCTTATTAATAGCTAATACAAATAAGTACTAATATAAAAACAGACATTAGCTTTAAGAAATAAATGCTAAATCGGCCTGCCACAGCAGGACAAGTTGTTTTGATAGTAGAGACCTCTCTGCTCTTACTTGGCATCCGTCTTTAATGTTTGGCCCTGGTTGAATTAGAGAGGGCGTTATTTCCTGAGCCTGATGACTTTGTGAAATGGAAGTTCTAATATAAATGACTTCGGGGTCATGACCACCGTGAGGCAGGAACCAGCGCTAATCAGGGTGTTATAGCTAAAACAGACCCAAGGGGAGGAAGCAGGGGGTGAAGCGATGTACTGTCCGCAGTGCGTGATTATTAGTGATTTATTGGTCAACAACTCACCACTCACATTACAGTATTAATGGCCAAACGTGTTTTTAGCATATGTCCCATCTGCGTGCTCAAAATCATACAGTTATGCTGGAAAAATGATTTTGTAAAATGAATTAGGATATTGGATTTTAGAAAGATTCCTAAAAAGTGCTACAAACAAAATGTACTAATAAAACAAGTTCAAATGAACAAAAATAGTTCACTATATAAAAAAATTTAATAAATGTAGTTATGCAAATGCAATAATTATAATAATAATTGCATTTTCGTTTAACTTGTTATTGTTAAAATTAAAGGTTAGTTTGCAGGACCTTATGGTTCAACAAAGAACCTTCTTATCAAGAAACATTTTCCTTGTAGGTCTTCAATTGTTATTTTTGGTGATTAATAAAGTTAAGCACTAGTGCACAACTTGTTTTTGAAGAACTAAGCTAAACTTACTTTGTAGAACTTAAAAATGTTTCCTTTACTTGCCTTTAACCATTTAGAATAGCACGTACATGACATAAAGACTTTAAACAGCCTATTAAAATAGCGAAATTTTTAAATAGGCTAACCTATTTAATAGTTTCCCAGTGGGTGCAGTTTTACAAACAATTTACGAAGCAGACTTTATTGATGTATTTTTTCTTCTTGTGATAGGCAATTTAAGTTGTCACATGAGTAAAGACTGAAGAATTAAATTAATAAGCGCACAAATTAGGTTACGTAAATGCGTGTTGTTGATAAAGTAGTTTCAGACCATTTTATAACTAAAATTATTTAAATGAATGCAACATCCATTCAGTGTTTTTATGTTCTATATTTTTATTAAGCCCTTGTTCGTGTAATTGACCTTTCCTACGTGCTTCGCTAAACTTCAACTTTATTTGCTCTGGTTCATTAGCGTTTATTAAAATGTGAAGTGTAAGGTTTGCTGAAATTGGCAGGTTTTCGTCCTGTCATTAGAGGCGCGTGCTCTTGTTGAGGGTTTCTGAAACGGAACCTCAGCGTGTGGACCGGCTGATAACGAGCCTGTTTGTATCCCATGCGGGACTCGCAGTGGGAAAAAGTGCTTGACCCCTACTTCCCTTTTTTCATTGGTCTAACCACAATACCATTTTAATGTATAGACGGCACATGGCCTGCGCATAGCGTGTGAATAATGGAAAGGAAATGATAAGTTTTTTAAAAGCTATAAACAATGGTGAGAGCGGTCAGTATTGTACAGACACGTCTGCAATGAGACAAGATGTTTAAAATCATACTGAATTATGTTCCACCTTAACCCAAAGTTAAGTATTTTTCCTAAACGACAAAAAGAGATGAAAAACTGGAGTATGCAAACACTATTTTTGATTTAGTGTATTTGTGCTTACAAATGTGATTCTGCATATTAAATAGGCTATTAATGTCACAGCATCACGCTGATATGGTAAATCATTTTTATAGGTCTGTTATTCAATACAAAATACGAAGTCGTTACATTCGTTTTATGTTCCATTGGGCGTGCTGTCTTAATCAGATAAATAAAATTAAATTTATTCATGTATTTGTGTAAATATATTACAAGAAGATAACAAGAAAATATTATCAATATGCAAAAAGTTGAAAAATATGTTATTATAATTATTCTAGCATAATAGATACAGAATTGTATCTGTCATAATCTAAATAAGTAAATTGATGATGTTGAACTTAGGCTACAGCTGACATTTTACCTTTATTTTATTTATGTACTTATTTACCAACAGTAAAACTTGAAAATTTAAAATAATTGGATGTATTTAGTTTATTATTATTATTATTATTATTATTATTATTTTCATTAAAATTTCTTGACTGCACAGATACTTGATTGCACAAATACTATTTGAACTGAACTGAGTTTGATTTTTAACAATGATTTTTATTCAATGAAATCATGTCTCCTTCAGGTCTTCAACTAGTTATACAAAGTGCACACAAATTATATTAATTTAAAACATGTATATAATTGCTTAATATATAGTGCATAATAAAACAAACGGAAGATATTGTAATTTCTTTGACTTGTTAAACTGTTAATTAATAATAATATATTTCTTGTAATAATATATTGCCTTGTAAAGATCCTCAAATATCTCTGAACAATACTCAATGGACCTTCAATAACATCCTTGAAAAAGTAGTGCTGTGCTCAGAAGCACCTAAAATATAACTCTTATTAGTATTAGCAGGAGCTGTGGGTCTGTTTCTATAGCTTTAGAGGGCTACATGGTTCTACATGGACTATCACTCTTAACACCTAAATGTGATCAATGTCACTCTTTAAAGCTTCAATCACAGTATATTATTCAGCAACCTGTAACATGCCTTTCTGTTTTCTATCTGAAAGACACAGACACAAAAGGGAGGTTCAGTTCTCCAGTGTTGGATATTACTGAAAAGGAGCTTATTGTAGAGAGAAATCAGACACTTCAGCTAAACTGCAGGTGAGTGATTTGTCATGGTTAAAGGAGGTTAGATCTCATGGTTAAAGGAGGAGAAAGTGGTTAAAAGTGGATCATAAAGTTTTGGATGAGTCATGTATGGCTTTGTGATTAACAGAGGTGATACAGGTTTTGGTCAGGAGAAATTTTACTAAGTAAAAGTTTGGAGTAAGAGATTGTAACATGCAGACATTAAAGATGAGAATTGAGTGGGGTCCAAAATCCTGAGAGCACACTGAAGATCTAGGATTCACAATTTGATTTAAACCTTGAAATAAACAGAACATTATGGACATTTATATGACTGAAATATTTAACATGGTGCACAATTTCTAGGTCACTAACCAATAATCTAATTTGACCATTAGCTCCTTTGTACAAAAGGTCAAAAGTTCATATGCACAAGAGTCTCTCAAATCATCCTGGAGAACTTGATCATCAGATTTTACACAAACGTCTTCATGCATTTTGCATGATGCTGTCATTAAAGCAAAACTAAATACTAAAAAACAAATCATAAGTCAACCATAAATCATGTTGACTGGTCTGACCTCACATTCTATGCTAGCTTAAATGCTTTTCATTAGTAAAATGTAAAATAGAAGCATATTCATAAGTGGTCTCAGACTTTTGGACCCCATGATGTGATGTACTTGGACCATTAACTATAAAGTTCCTTGTATAATCCAAACTTGATGTTTCAGGGGACGGTGGGAGCTCCATTGGGTTTTGCCATCAGACGTCCCAAAAGTCTACCACGGCACCCAGATAGAAGAGACTCGATGTGGGAAGAAAAATAACCAGTACTGCAGCCGCCTGACGCTCAGTCCTGCTTTAGCTCAACACACTGGCTCTTACCGCTGCAGGTACCGCCAAAAGCAGCGCAAACAGACCTCTGTGTACGTCTACATCACAGGTAAGATGCTTCAAATGAACGCTGAACCCCCCCAGACCCTCTCTTTCCAACATAGTGACAAATTGGGAACTTCCTTGAAATCATGTCACCTTCAGGTCTTCAACTAGTTATACAAAGTGCACACATATGATATTAATTTAAAACATGTATATAATTGCTTAATATATAGTGCATAATAAAACAAACTGAAGATATTGTAATTTCTTTGACTTGTTAAACTGTTAATTAATAATAATATATTTACATTCACATTTAGCTGATGCTGTTACCCAAAGCAACGTACAATTGAGAAATAAAAGCAATTATTCTAGGAGTCAACATTATTTGTAATATACAATGCTAGATGTATTTGACAACTAAATTAGGAAGCAAATTAGAGAAGATGATAATAATAAACAATAATAATTAATGAATAATTTAACATCATTATACGTTCTCTTTGTAAGTGAAATATCTGGATATTTAACACTTAATTTAACACGTTATTACATTAAAGATTGGTACAAATGCGTGGTGTACAAGCTAAGCTATCAGGCTAATTGGGTATCTGTATGCTATGCTAATATTTTAGCTAACGAAAGGTCTATTAACACCAAGGATGTTAACTATAATGATAACGTTAACTATAACGTTTTAATTATCATTCTAATTCTATAACAATAACAACAGAGAAACAGTGTTGTCGGAATCACTCTCAAAATGTTTTTTAACGATAAAAACACTGGCAGCCAATCAGAATTCATTCAACTTTAAAAAGCTTGAGCATTTAAAGCGGAACATTAAAACAGAACGTTATCATCCATTGATGGGGACGCTAAAATTACATTGTAGTTAGCGTTATAGTCATCGTTGTTGGTGTGAATGGGCCTTAAAACAGACATTAATGTTTATTATAATATAGTTTAACAACATATAACATGATTTTGTAGGAAAAAACAGTACCCATTAAAATTGGAATCAGTTGAGGTCCTAGCGGAGACCCGATTTCTAGGGAGGACCCGATGTTGTCATGACACTGGCCTCCGTTTAATAGCTTGGCCATCTCACTGACCATTTCTGTTGCTTAAGGCTAAACAGGAAGCCTCAGGAAGTAAATAATACCTAAACACCATTTTTCTCTCGAGGCAACACATCCGACTAAGTGAGCGTCTGGCACGGTTTCGCACTGGCATTTTTTGTTTTTGCTCACACCGTAGGCTGTCCTCTCTCACTTTTGACTAAATTTAAACTATAACTTTCATTTACGTGCTACCTCGAGGGGACAGAAATAGCCCGAGCTGTTGAAAGGCTCAGCTCTTGGGCAGCCTTTCCCAGGGTACCCGGCCTTATCTATCTCCCTCAGTCCAGCCGTACGTATCCTGTGCTGCTTTGGGGGGAGGGACAACTTGGAGACAAGGATAGAGGATGCGATGTTTCCTTGTGAATGTTGGGATGCGTGTCTGCGCATGGGAGTGCGCACCTTGAGGGCATGCCGGGCAGAAGACGCTCGGATCCTCCCTGGTCAGGCATTAAGGAAGGCTAAGAGGTGCCCCAGGTCACTAGGTGCGGCTCCGGTTAGCCAACAAGGCCCCTGAGAACCATCAATCGCTCTTGCGGCCATGTCCATTTAGCCTCACCCTTCGTCCTTTATATTGAATCAAAGCACGACAAGGAAGCATCCAGCAGTCCTTGGGGTACTTTTGTTAAAATGTTCAGAGATTTTTTTCCGTTCCTTTAATAACACCAGAGCTTCAAACAATGGGGCGAGCAACACCCAAAGCCTTTCATTGCCACAAGAATATTGCAACTGGGGCAAAAGTGCAACCGAGAAAACAACAGAGAGAGAGCGTTTGATAACAAGTGAGCATTCTCTCTGTATTTGTTGCTGACTCTAAAGTGTTGTCAGCATCTACTGTTCATATGCGGTGTCTGTTTGTTCCTGACCTCAACATTGGCATTTCAGACAGCCAGCGGCCGTTTGTAAAGGTGCAGTCGGAGATCCCAGATGTGGTGTACATGAAGGAAGGAGAGCCGTTGGTCTTCCCTTGCAGAGTCACAAACCCGGATGCCAAAGTCTCGTTGATCAAGGTGAGTGTCTCAACAGTGAGTCAAACAGATCATAAGACACATCAGCTTTCCCTCTTTCCAGGGATAAGAAATCAGTTTCTCAGCACTGATCACAACATGTAAACAGTCTCGGCCAATCAGAACATATTTGATGTTTAATATGCAGGATTATAGACCAATGAGGGCGGTGGGCGAGGCCATCCATGGAACTAGAAACTCATTGCTGATTAGAAAAAAACTTATTTGTTTGAAAAACAGCTTTCATGAATTTTCTGGGTAGAACACATTGTCAATATTCGCAGACTTTTCATTTGTCTGTCAACTATGAACACAAAAAGTAATCTCAGCCATTCAGAAGATATTTTATGTTTAATATGCAGGATTAAAGGACCAATGAGATTTTGATAGTGGGCGGGGCCATCCAGAGAACTAGCTCTATTATTTCGAAAGGTGTTTTCCTTTACCATGCTTGTCTGGTTGTTTTGGGACAAACTTATGTCTAAAGATGAGTGTTTTATCAATTTTGTCTGTTCAAGTGTTGAACAGACATTTTTTTTAACATCTCTGTTATAAAAATATAAAAACGGCGAACTCTAAACTCATCTTTCATCATTATGTGAACACTATATAATAACCCCCTCACAAATCGCGTCTTTCTGCACCTAATTCTGATTACCGTAGGTGCGTCCCAATTCGCATACTTATGAACTATTCTATGCCGTTCTAGTGTGAGTAGTGTGTTCACAAAATTCCAAAAAGAAAAAGAGATCCTTAAATACCCAAATGATGCACTTAAATAACCATAAAATATGAAGTGTGGAATGTCGGACACTTCATGCAGTCAACTGTCGCAGCTTTAATTATGGTGGGAATTAGGGGGAGGAGCTATCAGACTACGATTATGAATTACAAAATAACCTTATATAATTCATACACTACACAGCTGAGTACACAGTGCATAAGTACATAGTGTATAGTGCATCATTTGGGACGCAGCTCGTGATTATTTTAAAAAACGTGCACTGCTCTGACTTTTACTTACATCATGTTAAATTCATTCTTTAAAGACACTGCGTTCTGTTCCTTTCAGCTCTGTTTGGCTGTTTAAAAGGAAGAACGGACATCTACAGTATGTGTGCATGCGCATTACTTACATCACATTTTATTGGTGTTAAAATCGTTCTTTAAAGACCCTGCGTTCTGTTCCATTCAGCTCCGTTGTGCTGTTTGAACGGAAAAACGTGCATCTACAGTATGTGTGTGTGCACATGCTCTCTACAGTAAAGGCATTCTGTGTGCACTATGTGCAAACGGATTGCATGTGCGCTTTCTCAGAGTTTTAACGCTGTTGCTGCACTAGACTGAAAGTCGATGTTGTTGAAGCAAATTGACGTGTGATGAATCGTTATAGCAAATAATCACAAAAGGATCGATCATTAGTGTCCAGTACTCAGCTATTCGTGCCAATCCCTACTCTTATCTATGGCTTCCACTGCCATACATGGAGTGCATCCTCTCACTCTCATTCACAAACTCTCCCTGTCGTTATCTCACAATCGCCACAGGTTATAAGGGCAAGCGTGCGTCTCTTTGTGCCAGTTCGGATGTGTGTGTGTTCGTGAGGGCATGTGGAGGGGATGTACCGAAGACTTTTTGGCTCAGCATGACATGGATACTTTAAGCTGATGCTCAGAGTGAGCGGCGCCCACAGCTTCCTTTTCTTGTTGGCACTGCACAAAGCCAAGGAGATGACGCCGAGACCACCTCAAGCAGACTGATGTCTTCCACAGCTGGTGGCACGGACAACGATTTGAGGAATGAAGCTTAAAAAGATGGCTTGCTGTGCATTTATGATATGATTAGATACACTACTACATCTCTGGAGACATAGTCCAAATATGGTAACAAAAGTCTCGAGAGGGTTTAAAAAAGGACTTAAGCATTTCAGGATGAATTTCAGATGAGAAGAGGAAACGGAAAAGAACAAGTTGACCAGTTCCCGTCGCGCTGCCTTTGGCTCCTCGCATTCAGGATGGAAACTGATTTAGGATATGCTAGCGATATGACATCCCTATCCTCTCTCCTTGCTCAAAAAAGCATCACATTTCATTTCTGTTTGCTTTGTTTATGTCCTGCCGACCCTGCGCACAGATATTCAAAAGGTAAACGTGCTATAAATACGAGCTCTCTCCACCCTTCTCAAACTTGGACTGTCACACACTGGTAGAGTGTTTTTTTCCTGAGAGGATTTTGCACTTGGCAGTGTATCTTTAATCTTGCACCTTACGCGTATAGGGAACAATACATAGGCTCTCGCTGAAGCTGTGAATGTAGCCAGCGGGGCCCTTCCAGAAGCTGACCTGAGGGCCTAGCCGCGATGTCTATATCCTGTAGTAACAGGATGTGAGGAGATGGACTGGAGTCACGTTTCCACATCCTCGCCCTTCCCTCTTACGCATTGAACATAGGGAGGGATATTAGCGAGAAGTTGGCTACCTAAGACTTAGGTGGGATTAGATGGTAAAGGTGAGGGGGGACACAATCTTTTACTTTACAAGTGTTCATAAATATTAATTAAATGACATGATGTTCGCCTAATAATCCTATTTTTGCTGAAACTAGCGCTAGATAGTTGTAGCAGTATTATCACATACTGCTTATGTGTTCCAGTGTTATCTTAGTATTTTTATATACTATTATAGATTTTGAATTTGCTTTTGGTTATATTTGCAGTTTTCATTTTAATTTTAGTTTAAGTTATAGTAATGTTTTATGGGCTTTTCTCATTTTTTAAGTACTTAAAATAACTATTTAAATTTATTTTTATTTCAGTTTTAGTTTCAGTAATTTTAGTACTTCAATTTTTTAATCTAATATTTATATTTATATTATTTCAGCTTAATTTCAATTAATGAAAATAATTTTTAATAGTTTTAAAAATAACAACACTGGTTTGTTCAGTTTAGTGTCGATTGGTAGAGGTATTTGCCTGGTCTTAAAGTCGTCATTTTTTGTGGCTGTAATTTTGTCAAATTATGCAAAAAGTGTGAAAATATTATATAATTGTGTGTATTTAGGATACATAGACTGCTAGCTGTGAAATTAGCCTTAAAGGATTCCAGCATTTTGTTCCAAAATCATTTCCACCGCCGTCATTTCCGCCACAGAATGCTGTTGCACAATACATAATTTGAGATATGGCGGAAATGACAATGCGGTGGAAATGTTCATGATGCTTTAGAAAAATTAGAGAATTGTTTATTCACTGTTGGTCATTGTTATTGGAAAATGTGTGTTTAAAAAGAGTTTATTTTAAGTCCACAAGGCCAAGAGTGCCAATACTTAAAGAAATACTTTATAGTTGTTATGCTCCTGGGTACATTGCCTTACCTAATGCAGTAGTGCTTCCTAGAAACCAGGAGATTTTGAGCAGCTCACACTGGGAGGAAAGCATTCACCTGATCCCCTGAGAAAGGGCAGGACACTTCCACAGTGTCACATCTAAGCCTGTAAACATTTCCTCCATTGAATATGGAAGTAAACAAAATCATAACACGCTCTCCAAGAATTTTTGAAGGACGGTGCACTGTTGAACCTATTAGAGCACTTGTGTGTGCTGGCCAAATGAGATTAAAACTGAAAGTGCAAGTTTGTTACACACAAATGGAAATCATTTAGAGCTTTGCAAAGTTAAAGCAGAAATCTCTGTTGTACCTAAAAGAAATGCAAAAGCTTGTGGTGTAACTGCTAATGTTTTTTAATTATCCTTTTTCTTACATTTTCAGTTTCCTTTCCACCGGTTAGCTCCTGATTATAGAAACATCATCTGGAACAGCAGGCAAGGTTTCATTATCCGTAGTCCCACATTCTTCTACATCGGGCTATTTTCCTGTGAGACTATCGTCAATGGAGTCAAATATAGCAACAAGTTCTTGACTCACAGACCAGGTAAGCACTTAAGGTTTCTATGAGTAACTTCTTAGTGAACCAAAAATTAGGGCCTATATTTGAGTTTAAAAACTGCATCCGTTTTCTTCTCTTGCAGTGAATAAAATCCTGGATGTGTATTTGAACAGCACGGGTTTGGTCCACACGTTACAGGGCCAGATGTTAGCACTGAACTGCACTGTTACAGCTGAATGGAACGCCAGGGTTTCCATTAGCTGGACGTACCCACAAAAGGTGGGGTTTACACATCATGCATTCGTGATTTATGAACTGCTATTTCTAATATCTTTATTTTGCAGTTGGCATAATCAGAATCTATAGACATGGATTTTTAAAGGAATAGTTCACCCGAAAATGAAAATTGTGTCATCATTTACTCACCTTCATGTGGTTACAAACCTGTATTACTTTTTTTTTCTAATGTTGAACACAAAAGAAGATATTTTGAAGAATTTTGAAGGGAAAGAAATACTATGGAAGTCAATGGGGACCAACAACTGTTTGATTACCAGCATTCTTCAAAATATCTTCTTTTATGTTAAGCATAAGAAAGAAACTCATACAGGTTTGGAACAACATGAAGGTGAGTAAATGATGAAAATAATTCATTTTTGGGTGGACTATCCCTTTAAGATGAATTAAGTCATGCATTACTACTAAATTTATTAGTTCCACAACAAACACCCATTAGAAAGAAAATCATGAATTTGCTTGTTTTAATATCTTAGCGAAAGAGAAGCTGAAGTCTCCTGCATCACAGTTTTTCTTCTGAGAAAAAGACAGTAATGAAATATTTGTCTCTTCTAGAGTTTCAGAACAAATCTCAACAGTCTCAAATTGGGCTTAGATTTGCTAATGTATCAAAGTCTGCCATCAAAACTCTTATGAAATTCTTCAAAATGATCAGGAAATTAATATAATAATCTAATAAATATAATTAATTAATAGAAATGTGCTGTATGTGTATGTATATATGTGTGCAAATACATTTCTCAGTACGTCTCATTTGCTTCTATTTTTGTTTTTATATTACTGTGATACTTGAATTCAACATCATAATTTACTCCATTTAGTCTCCTGAGCTATAAAATAGCAAACTCAGTTTTTTTTGGCAGCTAGAGTAATTTTAAATGAGAGTTTGTGCATTAAGGAGGCATTGTTTTACAGACATTCCCTTTTATAATTAAGTGTTTTAAATGGCCATTGAATGGACAGCTGTTCTGTAGCCCTCATTTCCTCTGAAAGCCATGTTGTTTATATTTTTTCTTGATGTTTGCGACACAATTTGCTCTGCTTGTTTTTACTTCAGGCTAATGGATCTGCCACTATCATCAGACGCATATCAAGGAGCCGAACCAACATGCTGTTCTACAGCGTTCTCACCATCCCCAGACTGAGCAAAGCAGACAGAGGACTTTACAAATGTCATGTAACAAGTGGTCCATCAAAGCGAGAAACAAATACCACAGTTATTGTCTATGGTGAGTTTTAGAATCAGTCCCCTTGTCTCTGGATTAAAAATTTGCTCAGAAAAAAATAGTAAATTTCAGATTTATACTATATATACACCAAACTGCTGTTCCAACTCTAATTGACTCTTACAGCTTTTTATTTCTCAGTTGCCCACACGTGTGTTTCTGATTGTCTTACTTTCTCGTCTGTTTGTTCCCAGACCAGCCTTTCATTCGACTCAAGCACAGAGATGGTCCTGTGGTTCAGGCTTCTGCAGGACAGAAATCTTTCCGTCTTACTCCAAAACTAAGGGCTTTCCCTGCACCTGAAGTCATCTGGTAAAATTTCCTGTGATTACATAGTTCAGCTGCTAAATAGATGTAATTTGTTTGCAAATGCTCATTAAAGTGAACAGAAACAGCATATTTGGCCAAATAGAAAAAATCTCAACAACTGAATCTGTTGCTTAGGTTGAAGGATGGGATGGTTGCAGCCGAGCGGTGCTCCCGTTATCATGTAGACAGGTTTTCTCTGGTCATTCGGGATGTTGCTGAAGAGGACGCAGGAATCTACACCATCCTCACTGGGATCCAGCAGTATGGACTTTATCAGAACCTCACACTCACATTGGTGGTAAATGGTGAGACTTAGCATAAAGTATCGTATTCAATCAAACCATTCTGTAAATTTGATAGTCGAATGAACTATAATTAAAATGTGAAAAAAAATCCTGTTTTACAATTTTTTGCTCAAACACACACACACACACAAGTTTTTATTATTATTTTTAATGGAGACTATGACAATGTGCTCTCATTACTTTTTCTCTTTCATCAAAATCTGTTCACAGTGAAGCCACAGATTGGAGAAAAGAAAGTTTCCTCTCAGCAACCTGGGACTGTCCAGCGAGGCAGCAGACAAGCCCTGCATTGCACCTCTCACGGTGTCCCACCACCTCAAATCCAGTGGCTCTGGCATCCGTGCCCTCCGAAAGGCCTGTAAGTTCACAATCCACTCAGAAACACACAAATGTTTGTCAAATATGAAATAAGGCAGTGATGAATGCACATTGAAATACATAACCTTATTATTGTGAGCCAAAACAGCCCACTCACATAACATAGACCCTGTTTTAGGAAGGTTATGGTCCCCTTTGTTTAATTCAGGCCTCTGCAGGCTCTCAAAAATCTCATTTTATTTCCCACTCTCATGTTTTAAAAAGTGAAAGTATTGCAATTAACTTTCTAAATTTGAAAACATTTCCCCAATTACTGAATAATCGTGTTCTCATTGCCCTTTAGTCACAGAGGAAAGGGATACAGTGAAGAATACTGGGTCAGGGCCAAAAATTCAGTCACTTTTAATTTAGTATTTGATCCAGATGAAAAAAACACATGCGAGACAATGCAATTTTGCTAGGTTTGGATTTCCCACACTAGACTAAGTTAGATATCCTCTCCATCATTGCGTAATGTCCTGAAACCATTTAAACAGTTCAGTTATTTCACACTGTACCTGGTCACAGTGTGTTTGATGTGTTTTTTTTAGAATGAATGCACATATGAGTGGAGACATGTGTCTATATTTACAGACATACACACACACACACATGTATGTATGTGTGTGTATGTGTGTGTGTTTGTGAATAGAGACCTGTTTTGTCTAATTCAGCATGTGTTCAGACAGGGTTTCCTCTTAGCCTGTAGAACAGATGCTTGAGAAGGCCTTTCATGTGTGTGTCTCTATTCATTTTTATGTGGATGCAGACACTCGTGTGTGTGTGTGTGTGTGTGTGTGTGTGTTCGTATTTGTGTGAATGTGTGCCTGGTACAGTCACAGAACTGAATTTAACTCCTGAGTTGAAAGTGCAGAAAAAAAGCACTTCAAAAGAAGCCAGTTCCATGCTTACAAGCACGATTTGTTCATTTCTAAATCAAACACTATGATTTAATGAACTTCCTGTGCAGAATGCTGGCTGTTTATTATTGTGATTGCTCAGACGCATCCTGCCATGCCTTCTTCAATGTCTGACACACCACATATCCACTGTTCTCATGAGAAAAATTTAGCAAGCATTACTCATCTCACAGAAACACCCTTCCACATACATTCCCGACTTACTCCCATATAGACACACACACACACACACACAGATTTTTTTAAAATGAAGTCCACAAATCCTGAAAGTGTTACGCTACAGTATGACACTGCCATTTCTACTCAAAATGTGTCCATTTTTAGGTCATGCTTCCCCTTATTGTACTGCCTTCATGACATGTTATATTGGTGATATTTTCTTGGCCTATTCTTTGAGTGCTTCCTAAAAGAACTAAAAATGAAATATTACTGAGAGGAAAAGTCTTGCTGGCTGAATTAATGCAACAAACTCCCTGTATGTGCCAGCTATCCTTCATGCAATCTTAAAGTGACAGTTCATCGAAAAATGCAAGTTCTTTCATCATTCACTTAATATTAATACTGTTTGGTTCAATTTGGTCCAAGAAGGTCCAATTTTCACTATTAACAATGACTTGCCTCAGTAAACACCTAATTTGCTGCTTATTAATAGTTAGTAAGGTAGCTGTTAAGTTTATGTATTGGGTAGGATTAGGGATGTAGAATATGGTCATGCAGAATATGTGCTTTATAAGTACCAATAAACAGCCAATATGTTAATAATAGGCATGCTAAAAAAGCAACTAGTTAATAGTGGTAATTGGTCCCCATACTAAAGTGTTACCTAGTTTTTAATATATCTATATAGTTTTATCAGGTTTTAGTTTATGTTTTAGTTATTTTAGTGCTTCAGTTTAAATAAGAAAAAAACATAAAAGTTGAAAACTAGTTCAAATAAAATAAGTTTTTTTATATATTTTATTTTATTTCAGGCAATGAAAATGTTAGTTGATAATAACCCTGCATAGAGGTTTGGATCAACATTTTTGGATGAACTATCCCTTTAAGAAATGCTTTGGTGTTCTAATGGCAAACCCACATGGAATTTACGGCAACAAATCTCCTCAGAAATGTAACACTCTTATACGCTAATTTTATTAAAAACTAAATTATTTATGCTTTCAGTTAGCAATATGTATCTAAAACACTAAGTTTAACAAATATTACCTTGTTTAAATTCACTCTGGGGGAGTTTACGCTAAAATGGGTGCAGAAAATGCCAGTAGATTCTATCTGGGTCTGCCTATCTGATATAATTTTTTATCATTTGCAAATTGATTTTGGTGAGATATACTCGTCTTTGCATCAGCTAAATTTCAAAAGGTATAAATGATAAAAAATGAAAGCACTGTGTAAAGCTTGATCATTGAAAGGTATTGTATGTACGTTCTGTTGAGAGGTCTTGACTGGCTGGACCCTGACTCAGGCCCTTATTCTTTATAGCAGCCCGGCGCGGCTGGCCTGACGCTGCGGTGGAGGAGGCCCAGGGAGAGTGGAGTTGTGGGCCGGGTCGGCCTGATAGCAGCTGGATGGGCTTGAGCTCGGCCATGGGAACAGCAGCACTCTTATCTCAGCCAGGCAGGAGGCGCAGACGGGCTTCCTGCGCGAAAAATCAGAGCGCTTTTCCTCTCGTTGTTTGGCTTCCTCCCCGACGCGAGACAGCTTCCCAGCAGCGTGATTGTCCCTCCGTCTTCAAACGTGGCACAGTCCGCTTCCTCAGGAGCTTGATCTATTCTTGAGAGTCCCTGATCCCACACACACACACACACAAACACCCTCCACCCCACTTTACCGATCCCCCACAATCCCCCTCACCTGTCCTGCCACACTCACAAATAAGCCTACAACTGCCAGTGCCCTTCCTTATCCAGCCACCCCAGAGACGTCACTAAAAGCAGGCCATCTCACGAGGATCCAGAACAGCTGGGCTCACACAGGACGGAGAGGCTGATATCTCTGCACCCCTGGAACTACATTCTAATTTATTCCTCTTTTTTGTTGTTGTTGTTGTTCAGAGACAGTTTTTTCTGCTCTTCCTCGTTATGAGCGTGATCCCCATCCATACACTGCCTGGTGCTGCTTTGCTTTTCGTGTTCTTGAGTGGTACTATAAAGGATGTATGAACCAAGCCTCCATCTCCAAAGCCTAGACAATCAGTTGTAGTTCTAACATCCACAAAAGCTGTGAGTTCAGATTGTACATGATGAAAATATCCTCTATCTACTCTCTCGACGTGAGCCAAGGAGGGCAGAGAAAACCGAGGCTCACTATTTGGATTTCTCGTTTTTTGTTTTTTTGTTTTTTCCAGACTGGACCTGGCTCAGAATGCCTGCTGTGTAGGAGTTCTGATGGGCCATAAATAAATGACAAGAGCTCTGTGTCATCCTGTGTGTCATCTTGTGTCAAACTCTTCCACTTCACAGTGATGCTGTGTATTACAGTTGCTTTATTTTGTGCTGAAAGAAAAGATCCTGCCTGTTTGTATGCAAGTATTAGTTGCGTGTGTTGCGTGAGTATTTGTGTGTTTGTTTCTACTCTACGGGTCTCTCCCAATGTGATTCGTCCCTTTTTATACAGATTGTCTATGAGTAATATATGATTCTAATATTTAATAATTTTATACAACTAACTTACTTATGGTAAATCTCAATATTTGCCAAATGTGTAAGAACGCTGATAAAAATGTATTTTTAATATCTAATGTATGTGTTTATATCAAATGTATTTGTTTTTACATTAAATTTGCTTGAAATTATTTGTACAATATGGTCTGTTTGGTTCCAAGAAATGCATATGTGAAGTTCTCGCTGCTGGCAAAGGTGTAGCTGAATTATTGGCTGACTGTAATAAACTGTTTCTTGATTGATGCTTTTCTAGACAATAAAACAGAGTAGATTTTATAGTGACCCACTGAAGTCAGTTCTTAATACTGTACGCAGGCACACCGGGTACATGGATGAAGGTGTGTGAATGCAGAATGAGTGGGGATGTTTGTGGTAAAACAAATGGGCATTTGAAGTCTCTCTGTGTGTGTATGTGTGTGTGTGTGTGTACGTGTGTGTATGAGAGAACGAGCGAGCGACAGTTCCCGGAGAGCCATGGGAGAGTGGACTGTGTGTTTGAGAAGTGCTGTTGTCATGATCAGGGTGGGACATACGAGGACAGAACACTCACTGTCTCAGCCAAATAGGAAGAGCAATCAGAGAGAGTCGTCAAAGCCAGGGAGGGGTAACAGGGTGGTGGGCACACAGTCACGGACAAATATCCATCACCACTGTCCATCAGAACCTTGCTCCAAAGATTAGAGACCTTAAAGAATTGGCATGGATAAGATGATGGGATAAATGCCTAGAAGTTGGTGTGCAAAGTGGACAAGAGGTTGGAACTTCGGAAGCTTGGCCTGGATGATTTACAGGCAGGAAAGGGAACACATCCAAGCCCCACACACTGCTAATTACAGAACACTCCAACGAGTGTCACCGTATCCTGACACAGACGACACGCACACACACTGAAAATGAATTTTAAAAAAAAAGCCAAAGAAACAATTCCATAAGTTGACTATAGTGAAAAATGAATTCCCAAGAGACCAGGGATCAGAAGATTCTGGTCTTCCCCTTTCAGACCGTAGCTGCGCCACACATCTGTCTTGTGACATCACTGCTTCGACACTTGTGAACTGAGAGTGCTGTCGTTCTCTCTTCCTCTTTCTCGTCCTTTGTCTTCCTCTCTCTAAGATGCGAGAAGCCTCCTCCTTCATCCTGGACTGCAGTCAGTGAGAAGACAGAAGTCACGTCCACCCACAATCCCATCCTGACCGTCAGCCACAGACAGGAAGTGTTAGAAGGGAAGAATAAGGTGAGTGTTCCAGTGGGTGGACTGATCATAGGGGACAGATGAAATGAATACACAAGAGCGCACACAAGAACGCAAAAGTACTCCCCCGGGATTCACACGAGTGCATCTGCGCTCAGTTATGTGGAATTATGTGTTCCACCAAATGTTTCTAGATAACAGCAATCAAGTTCCAATTCTAGTTAGTTCTGTAGGTGGTTAAACAGGTGTCCTTCCTCTCTGATTACTGGAACAACATTAAATGATTTATTTCAAGGATACTCCATCTCCATCCCCCTATGTATATACCTGAATCACCATCCTTGCTGGTGCTGGAACAACAATAACAAATAACAACAAAGAGTATTGAAATAAGTTGGTAAGTAATTAAGATGAAAAATAATCCATTTTAGAATCACTTTGATAAATATTAGAATCTCCTTCTATAAGAAACATAAAGGGAACAGAATCTGATGGCGAGCAATCCAGATGTCAAAATCTGCTTCCCCACCCCTGTGGAGAGGCATGTTGATGTAGTGGCTTAAAAGTTGTGGATTCTATCCCATATGGAGATGGGTCTTAACCAGTATCAGTTTGATAAATAATAAAACCTCCTTATATCAGAAAAGGGGGGAAAGAATCTGATGGCAAGCAACCCAGGTGTCAGAATCAGTTCCCCCAGCCCTGTGGAGAGACATGTTGATTATATGCCATTTAAGGATGGATCTTAACCAATATCAGTCTGATAAATATTCAAAGCTCTTTCTATAAGAAACATGGAGGGAACAGAATCCGATGGCTAGCAATCCAGCTGGCAGAATCTGTTCCCCCAACACCATGGACAGACATGTTGATGAATTGTATTAAAAATTGTTGATTACATCCAATTTGAGAATGGATCTTAACCAGTATTGATTTGATAAATATTAGAACCTTGTTGTGTAAGAAACATAGAGGGAACAAAATCTGATTGCGAGCAATCTGGCTGTCAAAATCCATTTCCCCACCCCTGTGGAGAAGCATGTTGATGTAGTGGCTTAAAAGTTGTGGATTCTATCCCATATGGGCATGGATTTAACCAGTATCAGTTTGATAAATATTAGAGCCTCTTTACTCTCAGAAAAGGGGGGAAAGAATCTGACAGCGAGCAACCCGTGTTCCCCCAGCCATGTGTAGAGACATTTTGATTATATGCCATTTGAGGATGGATCTTAACCAATATCAGTTTGATAAATATTCAAAACTCCTTCTATAAAAAACATGGAGGGAACAGAATCTGGTGTCAAGCAGTCTGGCAGAATCTGTTCCCCAATGCCATGGAGAGACATGTTGATGTAGTGGCTTAAAAGTTGTTGATCTGATTCTGTTTGGGGATAGATCTTAACCAATATCAGTTTGATAAATCTTAAAACCTCCTTTGTGTAAAAAACAGGAGGGAACAGAATCCAATGGCGAGCAATCCAGCTGTCAGAATCCATTCCCCCAATGCCATGGAGAGACATGTTGACGTAGTGTATTAAAATTTGTTTATTATATCCAATTTGAGAATGGATCATAACCAGTATCGGTTTAAAAAATATTAGAACCTCTTTGTATAAGAATCATGAAAGGAACAGAATGGCGAGCAATCCAGCTGGCAGAATCCATTCCCCAAATGCCATGAAGAACATGATAAAGTGGCTTAAAAGTTGTTGATTCTCTCCGCTTTGGGGATGGGTCTTAACCAGTATCAGTTTGATGAATATTAAAACCTCCTTATATCAGAAAAGGGGGGAAAGAATCTGATGGCGAGCAACCCGGGTGTCAGAATCTCTTGTGTAGAAAAATATTTATTATATGCCATTTGAGGATAGATCTTAACCAATATCAGTTTGATAAATATTAGAAACTCCTTCTATAAGAAACATGGGGGGAACAGAATCCGATGGCAAGTAAAACAGCTGTCACAATAAAACTAAAACCATTTCTTGGTTTTTAACCTATGTTGCAAAATTTTGGTCACTCCTAAACTTACTCATTTTGCGACTAATGTGAAATGTTATTACCTTCTGCATGTGAGCTTCTGTGGGTTGTCAGAAAAATTTATTACTTAACACAATTTACCTAACATATCCCTGGATCAACATCATTGGTCATGGTTGGTCTTGGAACAACATTATTATTAACCAAACTAACGACTCACTGTGGATTTGTGCATAGGACTCAAGTTAGGGGCTTGAACAACATTCTTATCAATCAAGGTTAGGGATTGAGCAGGAATTGTGTTACAGCTATGATTGTTTAATGAGAATGTAGTTCCTGGACAAAACAATGGAAGCTGATGCGGGAACATGTCCTACTCGAGGAAATCACATTATGCATAAGTGCTCTTAAACTTTCTAGCCGTGCTTGCTTGCATGCAACAGTTGTTCTTGTGTTTCCACAGACTGTAGGAGTTCTGACAGTTGGTGAAGCATTGATATCTGGCATCTATCGCTGTGTTGCATCAAACTTTATGGGCAGAGATGAACTAGACATCCGTTTCTCTGTCACAGGTAATTTATCAAAATTTTAAAAGATGCTTAAACCTCAACATCCAAATATTTTACCTCGTTCTCCATATCCCTCTCTTTTATTCCTTGCCATTCTTCCTCTAACCCCGCCCTCCTCCGTATCCTTGTTTTCGAGGGTTTGCTTTCAAGCTGTGCTAAATTCGGCCACAGTGGATGTAGCCCATCCTGGCTGTTGTCATAGCGACAGGGTGGAGGAGTGAACAGGAACCTGTGGCTCTTATCATACTGCCTCCTCGTGCGGTGCATTATTTGGAGAACACTGGTGGTGTTCGGGAAAGATAAACATTATCTTCCATCAGGAAACCCTCGAGCGGTTTCCACGGGAAATTTCAAATAGCTAAAGTAAATAGCGCGCCTTTACACTAGCGTCTTATTGCTACTTGTACTGACAATGGCTATTCAACATTGTCATCAAAGGTTACAAAAATTGCTGCTTGGTCAACACTTCCAAAAATGGTTTCTCTAGGCTGTTTTTTTATTTAATAGCCTCAAACAAAACTGTTGTTGCCAGGAGGTCTGCATGTATTCAGTCTCACTGTATTGAGGATTTATGCACAGGAAGTGGAAACTGAAACTGCTTTTGTTCACCATCACAGATGTCAAAGGAGGCCTTATCGCGTCTTTGGAGGAAGAGCCCAGAGAGGGAGGGGACCTTCGTCTGGTCTGTATAGCCAATAGGCACCTCTATTCGGACCTGTCATGGTATAGATTAACGAATCAATCCACAACATCAGAGGGAGCTTCAGTTCTCGGCGGGGAGCTCAAAGAGGGGCAGTTCTCTCATGCTCTGCAGCTTCTGCTGAAGAATGTGACTGCACAGGATTCGGGAACATACCGCTGCTCCGCCACACACCTGCTTACAGGAGAACATACACACCTAGATACAGCAGTGGAGGTCACAGGTGTGTCTTTAAGAGTCATTGTGCTCAACACACACACACACACACACACACACACACACAAAAAGGGATAGTTTATCCATACATGAACATTCTGTCATCATTTTCTCACCCTCATGTTGTTCCAGACTTGTATGAGTTTCTTTGTTGCATGGAACACAATATGAATATTTAGAGAAAAGTCCTGGCTGCTCTTTTCCATAGAATTAAAGATAGATCAACTCTACATAAATGACAAAATGTACCATTTTAGGATGTCATTTTAGAATTTGGAACAACAGCTTTAGCATCAGTGTTTCTCAGCATCAACAAGAAAACGACAAATAGGCAAATGATAACAGATTTTTTTTACTGCTATGATCTTTGGTACAAAATAGAGTCTGAAACTCTTAAAAGTTAAATTGTTATAAATATTCCTCCCTCCACATCTTATTATTATTATTATAATTTATTTATTTATTTATTTATTTATTTGAAAATTGTATTTATTATTATTGTTATTATTGTTATTATTATTAATTACTTTATTTATTTATTTATTTTTGTATATTTATATTACTTGTCTTTTTTGTTTGGAATTATCCCTGTAATTGCAAAAAAAATTGCAATAAATTAAAAAAAATGCTATAAATATTATTAAACAATTAAACAACAGTTTTTAAATATCCAGTAGTAGTTACTGATAAATTTATATTTCCCATTAGATAATAAAAATATTTTAATATTTTTCTTACAGCATCTTGCAGTAACAGGATTGACTGAGCTTGACAAATTAAGTCAACACTTACTAGCTCAAATTATGTTACTGCTTGGGTATCACAGTTTTAATTTTTTGTAACTGGGAGAAATCATATGCTAGCAAGTTTATATGAAAAACTGTGGGACACATTTCTGGTCATTGAAAATAGTACAAAATAATTTTAAAAAACTATTTCTGAATAAACAATAGTTTTAAACGTCTGATAAGGCTTACGTCAAAAAAAGGGATTTGTTTTTAATTCTTTAAAAAAAAACAGTAATCATGGTCATATACCATATTGCTGTATCATCTGTACAATTACATATGCTTACAAATGCAAACAGATCAGAAATAGGAGGTTATTTTGCAGGTCACAACACAGTCAGAAGCCATCAGACTTCTTTTAGATACTCAGTTTAAGTCACGTAAGGATGTGTTTGCAGACACCCACACATTCAGAGACAGAGGCGGAAAGAGAAACAAAAAGAGAAGCAGAACGATAGAGCGAAAGGGGTCCTTGGGAACTGGGTCCCGGAGTTTCCTGTAGCCCTTCTCTCCAAGGCTGTGTGAAGCAGAACCTCTTTGGTGTGGGAATGAGATCTAGTCAGGAGGAAGAGCACACAATGGCACTTCCCACTATGCCACATTTACAGGCTGCTTCACATGGCCAAAGAACAATCAGCCAATCAGCCACTGTCACAGAACGAGGAAAGAGACAATAATCAATTGTGTCCAGGAGGAAAATATCTGAAGCAGAAGTCAGCTTATTATTCTCCTCTTTTACTAGAGTTTTATGTAATCACGCTTGATGTAAATTAAGTTCCAGACAAATTAAGTTGCAATTCTCTTATATTAATCTACATAAATTTGAGACTACAGTGTAAAACTTTCAACAGCCAAAGCAATAGTAGGCGTCCTTGGCAGGCTAACCTGGAAATATCAGTTCCAGAGTCCATGAAATGCTGAATGTGTCATTAAGACAAACAGAGGGATTTCGCTGAATGGCACAAATCCAATGGCTGCAATTCAAAAATTCCAGGCCTCAATCTGCAATGAAAGAAATACAACTCACAGTCTATTCACACTTCTGTAACAATAGCCAAACTCATCACCCGTAAATCACTCAGCTGCTTTATAAAGCGGACGTGAAATGCTAAGTGCCTCATGTGACTGCTGTGATTTCCGTCAGTCTCCCTAGGGGTGTTTTTGATCTTTTTTGATTAAACTGATTTAGTGGACATGGAACATCATGCGTAATGACCCCTGACTTGAGCCCTTTTTGTCTCGCACTGTACAGTTCTGCAGGCACCGGTGCTGCTGCGAAATCTGAGCGATCACAGCGTTAACGTAAGCAACTCGGTCACTCTCCGCTGCCCCGCTCAGGGAATTCCACACCCCTGGATCACATGGTATAAGGACCAAAGAAAGCTCCAGCAGGTGTCTGGTGAGACTAGAAAATGTTCTTTTTGAGTATTTATTTTAAGTATCCTGTGTGTGAATAGATTACATACATGTTTCTTTTATTGACAGGAATTATGCTGTTTCCAGAGGAAGGGACTCTTCATATTGACCGAATTACAGTTGAAGACCAGGGACTTTATACCTGTAAGGCCACCAATGAGAGAGGGTCTGTGGAGAGCTCCGCCCACATTTGGGTTCAAAGTAAGCTACTGCTTTGTCCTTTGTCTCAAGAGTAAATTCACTCATTTTAATTTGTGCTATTATTTTAACTTATTTTAAATTTTATGGCAAGTGTAAATGTAATAATAAATAATAATGCAATGAAATTATCTAGATTCTACTGAATATACACTACTGTAGAGATTGGGGTCAGTAAGATATTTTTATTATTTTATTCTGCAGCAATACATTTTATTAGATCAAAAGTGTCAGTAAAAACTTATACATTGTTACAAATTAGTGCTGTTCTTTTGGGCTTTCTATTCATCAAAGAATCGCGAAAAAAAGTATCACTCTTTCCACAAAAAAAATTAAGCAGCGCAACTGTTTTTAACATTGATAATATAAGAATGATTTCTGAAGGATCATGTGACCCTGAAGACTGGAGTAATGATGCTGAAAATTCAGCTTTGCTGATTAAATTTTATTTTAAAGTATATTAAAATAAAAAAGTTATTTTTAATTGTAATAATAATTCACAATAATGCTATTTTTATTATATTTTTTAAAAATAAAATTAATGCAGCCTTGGTGCGCATTAGAGGCTTCTTTCAAAAACATTTAAACAATTCTACAGAGCCCAGATTTTAAACTTTTTATTTTGGTATTACTATGTTTCTTTCCCTCCTTTTTTTCTCACACTCCCTTATTTACTCTTGTCGGATGCTTCTAAACACGGTTCTGAGAGGAGACGTTCACGCTGTTCTCTTCCGATAGGCCAGGAAGGAAACTGTCTCCCATTTTCATTTCCCACAGATGGCCTCGGCTTTTCAACCCTTAAACTGTTTACCTATTTTTATGTAGGTTCATTTGTTTAGCTGTTTCTATAGAGGTTAATGCATTACTCATGTCCTATAGGGAGTTGTCATGCTCATGTGGACAAATGTGATCAGGGTCATGTCCCAGTCTTTTATTTTTTCTCTTTAAAGACACATATTATGTGACAACACTTGTTTATGTATCCAAAAGGTTCATCTGAATCCCTTTCTCTGGAGATCCCAACTCTAGCATGTACGTGTGTGGTGGCCACTCTCTTCTGGCTGCTTCTCACACTGCTGATCCGCAAACTCAAACAGGTGAGAGTCAAGCAAGGTCAATTAAAACTGCTTATATTATTGTACCATGTAATATATATCTATATTATGTGGGTCATTCTCAGCCAAACTCCACTAATGGCAAAGCAGAGTACCTGCCAATCATCCTGCACCCAGGGGAGGAGCCTCTGGTTGAGCACTGTGACAGGTTACAGTATGATCCCGCACAATGGGAGTTTCCACGTGACCGCCTTAAACTAGGTAAATTGTGTGTCTGTGCTTTATAAGTTGTATTGATGCTGTTATGTGGTATACTGATGTGTGATTTATTGTCCTGTTCTCCAGAAAAGCCCCTGGGGCAAGGGGCATTTGGCAGAGTAATGCAGGCCTCAGCTTTCGGCATTTGCAATTCAGCCAGCTGCACCACAGTGGCTGTCAAAATGCTTAAAGGTATGTTCTTAACCATTAAAACTGCTCAAGATTCTTAAAAATACCTATATTGTATAATAAAAAGCCTATTTAGCAAATATACAGTACATTACTAAGTAGCAGAAGTTATGTCTGTTCTGTTCCTGCAGATGGCGCTACGCCCAGTGAACACAAGGCTCTGATGACAGAACTGAAGATCCTCAATCATATTGGTCATCACCTCAATGTGGTCAATCTTCTCGGTGCATGTACCAAACCAGGAGGTCTGCATGTCACCATTTCTTTGTAAAACCTCAAAATTGGTTTTGCTATATGTCATCTATAAAAGATGTGTATGGCTTGTGTGTGTATATAGACTACCATTCAAAAGTTTAGGGTCAGCGTGATTTTTTTAAAAGAAATTAATACTTTTTATTCAGCAAGGATGCATTAAATTGATCAGAAATGACAGTAAAAGCATTTATAATCTTAGAAAAGATTTCTATTTCAAATAAATGCTGTTCTTTTGAATTTTCTATTAATCAGAGAATCCTAAAAAAAATATTATACTTTTAACTATTACTTTAACTGGAGTAATGATGCTGAAAATTCAGCTTTGCTATCACAGAATTAAATGACATTTTTCAATATATTAAAATAGAAAACAGCTATTTTAAATTGTAATAATATTTCACAATATTACTGTATTTTTGATCAAACAGATTGAATAACATAAGAGACTTCTTTTAAAAACATTTAAAAATCTAACAGACTGAAAAATTTTGAACAATGTATATAAAATTCATGATATAGAGAGGAAAGAGTGTTGTTCTGTATGTATTGATTTGATATGTTTTGGTATTTTCAGGGCCTCTGATGGTCATAGTGGAATACTGTAAGTTTGGCAACCTGTCTGCGTACCTTAAGAGCAAACGAGAGGTCTTCCTGTTGAATAGGGTTAGTCTATCTATCTATCTATCTATCTATCTATCTATCTATCTATCTATCTATCTATCTATCTATCTATCTATCTGTCTGTCTGTCTGTCTGTCTGTCTATCTGTCTATCTATCTGTCTGTCTGTCTGTCTGTCTGTCTGTCTGTCTGTCTAAATTTCACTTCAACAGTTTCATTTCAGTTAATTTTTTATAGTCAGTCATCAACTTCTTGTCTAAAATACAGTCTTTTATTAGTTTTGCAGAACATCACTCAGAAAGTTTTCTGAATGTCAGTATTTTAAGCGGGGAACTGTTGATTTGTGGTATTGTGAGGTTTAGTGACCTCTATATATGTCTGATGTCAAGTTTATAGACTTCTCTTATTTCCTTCTGAAATAAACAGAGCAGTGTTCATCAAGACAACAGAGTCATACTTCCCTCTATGAGACCATCGCTAAAGCTTCTTACCTCCTTGAATGGCCTCTACAAAAGCATCACACAAAGAACAGTGTGTTTCTGTGATAGTCATAAAGTGCTGATCCAAGATCATTGGGGCCTAGTGATAAAATATAAGATACATATGGAGTCTCAAACTGATATGTTGATCTGTGCATTATTCACTAGATGTGTTCCAGCTGAGTGTTGTGTGTTTCTGACTCAGGTGAACAGTGAAGAGGAGGGTTGTAAAGGACGATTGGCCAGTGTTTCCAGCAACCAGAGCAATACCAGTTCAGGGTTTATTGAGGAGAAAGGAGAGATCTCAGAGGAGGACAGTGGTGAGCTTACATCACAAGCATGATGTCATTTAAATTATCAATATGCAATGAATCATAAAACTTTTGAACAGTATGGCAGTTTTTCACTAATACAATAATGAATTATTTTGAAGCAAAAAGACATTAAGGAGATAGTTTACCAATTAAATTGTCATCATTTACTCTATCGTTCAAACGTTTAGAGTCAGTAAGATTAATGAAAGAAATAATTCTTTTATTCAGCAAGGATTCAAATGTGACAGAAAATAATATTACAAAATATTTCTAAATAAGTGCTTTAAATAAATAAATGTTTTAAATGAATGCTATTTGTTTGAATTTTCTATTAATCAAAGAATCCTGAAAAATGTATCTACAAAAATATTAAGCAGAGCAACTGTTTTCAGTATTGATAATAATAAGAAATGTATCTTGAGCAGCGAATCTAATGATTTCTAGAATGATTTCTGAAGGATCATGTGACACTGAAGACTGGAGTAATGATGCTGAAAATTCAACTTTACCATCACAGGAACAAATTACATTTCCTAATATATTAAAATAGAAAAAAAGCTATTTTAAATTGTAACATTATTTCATAATAACTATTTTTTGATCAAATAAATGTAGAAATAATTCTTTCAAAAACATTAAAACATTTTAACACCCAGAAAGCTAGTGTACTCACTGTCATGTCCATGGATCAAAATATTCTTCAAGATATTGCTTCAGATTTCACCTTTTGTGTTACACGGAAGAAACAAAGTTAGATATGGCATGACATGAGAGTAAAAAGAGTAAATAATGACACAATTTTCATTTTTAGGTGAACCGTTCCTTCACCGAAAAGCAAATCTAATTTTGATTACTGTTTGTCTTCTTCAGGTTCTCTTCCTGAATCCAACAACCCTCTGCTGCTTGAAGACCTGATTTCTTACAGCTTTCAGGTAGCCAGAGGTATGGAGTTTCTCGCCTCTCGCAAGGTAAAATATCGTCCTCTCTGCATCAGGGTATATGAACAGAAAATGGACTTGGTTGAATCATAACATTTTTTCCATGTTTTCAGTGCATTCATCGTGACCTCGCTGCCAGAAACATCCTGCTGTCCAATAACAATGTGGTGAAGATCTGTGATTTTGGCTTGGCCCGAGACGTATACAAAGACCCAGACTATGTGCGCAAAGGAGATGTGAGTGTACCGCCATCAATAAATGAAAGTTTATGGTCAACAACATAAGAATGATCAGGGTCCAATGTGTGTGATGAATGTGTATTACCATGAAGGCACGGTTACCATTGAAATGGATGGCACCTGAATCGATCTTCGACAAAGTCTTCACCACTCAGAGTGACGTGTGGTCATATGGAGTTCTGCTCTGGGAGATCTTCTCACTTGGTAATATCAATACTCTTTACGTACATCAGATAATTCACAATCAGATCATTTTCATAACACAATCCCTTCGAAATATGGCACAATAGAACTATTGACATTTGTCATTCTGCCAGGTCATAGCAAGAGAATGAAAGTGAGGAAAACTTATTAGAAAACAAGAAAGTGAAACTTTATAACAGTGATTGACTACATTAAACATGCCGACAACTCAGACCTCAGAACAGTCCCATGTAACACTGTTTGTTGTCTATAGGAGCGTCTCCTTATCCAGGGCTGAACATTGATGAGGAGTTTTGTCACAGACTGAAGCAGGGGACTCGGATGTGTCCTCCTGAGTACAGCACCCCAGAGATGTCAGTTCTCACCCCTGAATACACATATAAAACATGTTCAGTCATTGTCTCATGAACCAGTACTGATAATGAGCTTGTGGGATTTGTCTGACAGTTACAGCATTATGATGGCATGCTGGGAAAATAACCCTGAGGACAGACCTTCTTTCTCTGCTCTTGTGGAGATACTGGGAGACCTCCTGCAGACCTGCGTCCAACAGGTGGGACATTATTTAGTGTGTTTGTTTGTATTTGACTGGTCGGAACTTTTTTACACACACTTTTTTTAAACAGGATGGAAAGGATTATATTCCACTGAATGCTTTTATTTCTGGAGAAGGAAATAGCGTCACGGCGCACCTCGATCAGAGAGACATATGCCAGAAAACACTGGGAACTTCAAGGTACAAATGTTATATGTGAATATATTAACTGAATATGTACAATTCAAAATATATACAAAGTGTATTCAAAAAATACACAAGTTCATTTCATTAAAAGAAATATTAAAATTATATCAAAATAATAAAGTAAATATTAAATTAAATAATTGAATCTTTGAATTGAATTGGAAACAAATTAATCATTAAATGAAATTAAAATAAATATTAAAATAGAATTATACTAAATTAATTAATTTTATATGTCTTTTAGCTACATCGGCTCTGGGAAAATCAAAGCCATCAGCACTTTTGAGGATCTACACAAAGAAATCCCTGATGTAAGTGTTTTAAAATATAGTTGAATTTCACTCAGGTGTAGTTGTCGAGATTGACTTTTTTTTTTTTCTTTTTTTTTTAATTCTTACTTTAGGACAACCAGTCTGACAGTGGAATGGTTCTCCCATCTGAAGAGTTGATTCGGGTGAAGTGGATGGACAGATTCAAAACCAAAAACATCACTAAGTAGGTGTCATGACATTGGCTTCAATGATCTGTTACATAACCATTCAAAAGTTTGGGGTCAGTACGATTTTTTTATTTTAAGGACTTTTATGTAGTCCTTTTATTCAGCATTAAATTGATCAAAGACAATTGTAAGATTACTGTTTTAAATAAATGCTTTTCTTTTGAACTTTCTATTTCAGCTTCTGTTTGAAACTTGTTTCAGCTTTGCCATCACAGGAATAAATTACATTTTTAAAGTATATTTTAATATAAAGTTATTTTACATTGCAATATTTCAAAATATTACTGTTTTACTGTATTTTTGATAAATGAAGCCACATTAAAAAATTTTACCAACCCCAAAATTTTAAATTGAAGTGTATGTTAAAATGAATGTGTGAAGAACAAGCATTCAGTTACATGTATGTAATTAGTTACATAAAATGAGGTCGCTGCCTTTTGTGTTGCAGGTTCTTCTCTGAAGGTCAAAACCAGCGCATGATGCTACCTGCAAAAGTGCTGCTTTCTATGGATAGCGCCCCCTGTTGTCATCACAGGGAGGTTCCTCCTGTGTGTTACTCAAACAGGTGCTGCTCTCCCCCACCAGACTATGAAGCTGCTCTCCTCTACAACTGTTTCTAACACTCACGTCAGCCAACCTGCCTGTAAACACCAGTCAACATCCGTTACCACCACCACCACAAAAACACTGCTTATCTCAACTCTTTTGCTTTCAGTACCTTATTGTGCTTGGTTTGTCCTGTCAAGCCACTATTTCTGACTGAATTTCTCTGCACATTCCCACACCTTTTTACCCAATGAACATCTATGAATTTTTTAAATCACTCATAATTACCGATTAGGATTTAAAAGAAAAAAAAATTAAATTAGAACATTTTGGAAATTTTTTAGAACTTGAACTTACACGAAGCAATTTTTAGCCAATTATAATGTTAACAAAAAAAAAAAACTTATGGAAATTTTTATTTTAAGAGTTAATTGTGGTTAATCTATAACTTCAGGCCTGGAAATGTCCAGGTTTTTCATGACTTCTGTCTGCAGAATAATAACTCATGAATAACTAGCATTCAATATTTCAGTGTTTTTGTTTTTAAACCTATCTCATATCTGTATAACCTCTTTGAAACCACTGGTAATCTGTACCACTTTAGTTTTGTTCTAGTAGTCACAGAGCAGCTAATATTATTTATGAAAAGCATTACAATCACTGCTTGTAGGTACCAAATGTTTAACTGTAGAGCACATTTCATGTGCTGCAAGCCATATGCTGGAAAAGTTCACCTTGCACTGTATTTATTTACATTCAGTACCTTAATAGTAACCTCTGAATATATTATAGTATATATTGTGTATTTAATGCTGAAAAGAACGAAATTACAGATTTCAGATCATGCACAAGGCCTGGAAATAAGGACTTTTTCATATTGGTAGAATAAAAATGTTTTGCAGTACATATGGCAGTATCGTAATCCTAAAATAGGAACCAAAAAAACTATTTTATGTTGTCAGATGCATTAAAAAGTTTGAGGTCAGTAATTTTTTTTAAAACATTTTTGAAAGAAGTAAAACAGTGAAATATTAAAATAAGCAATTATTTGTCATGTTAAAATATAATGTATTCTTCTGACAAAGCTGAATTTTCAGCATCATTACTCCAGTCTTCGGTGTCACATGATCCTTCAGAAATCATTCTAACATGCTGATTTGATGTTTAAGAAACATTGGCAATCTTAAACAGTTGTGCAGTTACCAAAAACTTAAAGTAATTTACAAAAAGATTTTCTGACCCCAAACTTTTTAACAGTAGCGTTACATGGGTTAAAAAAAATCTGCTATAAAATATTTGCACCATTCAAAACCGAGACTGGGTCTCATTGCTGCTTTTTCAGTGCTGGTCATTTTTGTAGCATCTATTTTGGAAATCATCCGATTCTTCTCCTCTATGCACTAAGAGCCAAGTTGCAAACAAGTTCCTTTTTGCTGCTGCAGTTCGTCATACTCTACTCAAGCAACAATCATGCCATTTAAGAACAAACAAACAAGTGTTCTCTTTTATTACTCTTTATTAAAATACTGCTGTACACACAAATATTGCAAAAATGTGACAAACAAGAAGGGCATAAAACGTACTGGGATGGTGAAGGAGGATTTCATGTACGAGTACATATGTATGTGTGTGTCTGGAGTGCGTTCCACTGGAAACTGGGTACATGATATGAGATCGGCCTGTAAAAGGTGTATTAATGTGTGTGAGATTCGGAGAGGGATACGGGCTTGGCACCATGTTCACCAAGTATCAGTTGCCTGAAATAAAAAAAGACGACGGTAAAAGTACATTATTGAACTCACAGCATCCTCAGCTCTGCCTGCTGTATCCTGCACCCTCTCGGTCCAGTGTGGCACGCCCAAAACTGTGCTGCAAGTCCCTCCTGTTCCTTGACTCACGGATTGGGCAGTCACCAATGACAGGTCAGACACATTCAGTCATTGGCTTATTCCTGTCAGGGATCAACCTGAGCGAATTCCAAACTGTTTTCCGGATGTTGCCACATAATTCATAGGTCAAATCATAGTTAAACAAATCAAAACCAAGAGAAACCAATACAATCCCAACTGTCCTGCTGGGACTGGTCCACAGAGATCACACTAATGAGGTGAGAGACATCCCATCATGAATCTCTGTACAATAACTTGGTGAGGAAAGGGAACAGTAACAACACAAGAGAGCTCTACTGAGATTCACTATATCCAAACCAATACTAGCACGGAGAGTGGAAAAATGTGAACGAATTAAGGAAAAGAATGACAAAATGGACAGAAACTTGGGATGCTCCACAACAGAGGCATAAGAGGACATTCCACAATGAGACAGAACTGGTTTCCCTTGCTAGCGTGGTCCAGTTCTTTGGTTCCTATCACAAGAGCCTGACTAAAAAAACAAAACAAAAACGACAACGAAAATCCATCCTCTCAAAATCCAATTTCAGAAAGCATTCATAAAATGAAAAAGGATGTTGCAAAATTCTGAAATAAACGACGAGTTTACCAGTAACTTCCCCTCCCGCCTCCAAGTTGGCCAACTTTTAAATGAGTCAATACAGCAGACGAGGAGTGGTGGCACAATACTACTCATGCCACACATTCATAAGTGGTCAGTCTCATCAGTTTGCCCAACCCAGCGGTTTGTCCCATCAGAGCCGAGGACTCTGAACACATGACCAGTGGTCTGTCCCAATTTGTAGTACCTAATTAAAAACGCGCGAGGAGATGTGGAAAAACGGCGCTCTGGTTTTCTTCCATTTCATGTGTGAGGCCCCGGCCCTCAACGTACCCTGTGGGACACGCACAATCACTTAAAAAGGAACTTAAAATGTTTAGTGCATCCTCCAAAGAAAAAATAAAAAATTTAAAATAAAAGCAGGAAGTAAAGTCTCTTATTTTTTGGACATTGTTCCCAAGTCTAAAAAAAAAAAAAAAAAAAAAAAAAAAAAGAATTCATCACCGCTCTCAGTTCAGTTCATAATTCTGCAGCTGCGGTGTTGTTGTGAAAACTAAAAAAATAAGTTTTAGAAAAACTTTCTCTGAACAGAACAGTGTATCTGACTGGAGGTGAGCAACCAGCTGGCTCCGCCCTGGTCGTGAGATCATCATTCTGCACCTATGATTCCAGGCTGTAGTGCAATGTGCTCTGTTTCAGGCAGTTCCAGCCCACTCTTGTGGATGGTTGGGGGTTACAGGGGGCCGTTTGTGGCAGCCAGCAGTTCCTGGAAGGTGCTCTCAAAGCAGCGCTTCAGGTCCGAGTAAGTCACCACGAGCACGCTCTTCTCATCCCGCGATACCAGACTGATCTTCTCCGGTACTCCAGCATCCAACTGCAATGAGAAATTAAAGAAACATTATGACAAAAACAGTGAATTGGTTAAACTAGCACAGATGAAGTGATGAATTACAAATAATAGAGTTCCATGACAAAGAATGAGAAAATTCAGTTATATTTTGTTTGACTTTAAGGTTATAAATTATATATACAAAAAAAAAAAAAAAAAAAAAAAAAAAATTATATATATATAATACAAAATATAAGTACTGAGTAATATTAATTAACAACATGTACTTACTATAGGGTTATAGTTAGGATTAGGTTTGGAGTTACACTATTTTAAGGTGTCCTTGTTACAGTGTAATTATACATTTAAGCACTGAGTAATATTAATTATTATTATTATTATTATATAGGATTAGGGTTTGGCTTAGGGTTACTTGCATGTAATTATGCATAATTTATTGTTATTATAATAGTAAGTAAATGTAACGTGTAACAAGGACACCTTAAAATAAAGTGTTACCGGGTTTGGTTTAGGTTGTAATTATGCATAATTTACTGTTTTTAAATATAATAAGTCCATGTAACGCAACAAGGACACACAAAAAAATAAGTTACTGAAAAATCTGAAAAACCTGGTTTAAAATATGTTCCATGTTCTTAGAAATGTATGAATAAGGGGAAAAAAGTATGGTTTGTTTTCATGTTGGTTTTGAAAAACACTTATTTTAAAAAATTTTAATTTAATGGCTCTACGAATCTCATGTGGCATAACGATCAAGAAAAATTAATACAATTTTCTTTACACCATTAATACATGTGTATTCATCAGTTTTTTTCAAATGTATTTTTTTTAATACAGTTCTGTTCAAAATAATAGCAGTGTGTTTAAAAAAAAAGTGAGTAAAGCTCAAAATCCTTATAATAACATTTCAATTCACGCAAATGCATTGGGAACATTCTATTCTAAATCAAAACATGAAGAAAAGTTTATTAAATTTGTTACTACTTTACAAAAAGTGAAGAAAAAGGAATATTAGGCTGTTCAAAAAAAACAGCAGTCTGCTTTTTTCTTTACAAAGTAAAACATTTACTGTATAAACTGAAAAATGCTTGAAGATTTAGCTTTCTTATGAATCACTGAACTAATATTTAGTTGTATAACCACGGTTTCTGAGAACTGCTTCACATCTGTGTTGCATGGATTTGACCAACTTCTGGCACCTGTGAACAGGTATTTCAGCCCAGGACAATTGCACTACACCACAATTCCTCTGCATTTCTTGGTTTTGCCTCAGAAACAGCAATTTTGATGTCACCCCACAAGTTTTCTATTGGATTAAGGTCCGGGGATTGGGCTGGCCACTCCATAACATTAATCTTGCTGGTCTGGAACCAAGATGCTGTTCGCTTACTGGTGTGTTTGGGGTCGTTGTCTTGTTGAAACACCCATTTCAAGGGCATTTCCTCTTCGGCATAAGGCAACATGACCTATTTAAGTATTTTAATGTACTCAAACTGATCCATGGAATGCGATAAATAGGCCCAACACGTAGTATGAGAAAGATCCCCAAATCATGATGCTTGCGCCACCATGCTTCACCGTCTTCACAGTGTACTGTGGCTTGAATTCAGTGTTTGGTGGTCGTCTGACAAAACTGTCTGCGGCCCCTAGACCCAAAAAGAACAACCTTGCTTTCATCAGTCCACAAAATATTGCGCCATTTCTCTTTAGGCCAGTCAACGTGTTCTTTGGCAAATTGTAACCTTTTCAGCACGTGTCGTTTTTTCAACAATGGGACTTTGCGGGGACTTCTTGCCGATAGCTTGGCTTCACATAGGCATCATCTAATTGTTACAGTACTCACAGGTAACTTTAGACTTTCTTTGATCACCCTGGAGCTGATCATTGGCTGAATCTTTGCCATTTTGCCATTCTTCGATCCATTCGAATGGTAGTTTTCCATTTTCTTCCACGTCTTTCTGGTTTTGGTTGCCATTTTAAAGCATTTGATATCATTTTAGCTGAGCAGCCTATCATTTTATGCACTTCTTTATATATGTTTTCCCCTCTCTAATCAACTTTTTAATCAAAGTACGCTGTTCTTCTGAAAAATGTCTGGAATGACCCATTTTACTCAGATTTTCAGAGAGAAATGCACAGTACAACATTTGCTCCCTTAGTCCTTAAATAAGGGCCACTTGTTTGACACAGTTTTTTCACAGAATGATTTACCTCTCTAATTGAACTCCACACTGCTATTATTTTAAACGCCCTTTTCAATTAATGATTCAATTACACAATCATCAGCATGCATGTCATGACTGTTGGTTTTCTATTACTCTACTACACCTACTAGTAAAATATTTGCCGTGTAGAAATATAATTTCTACCAAAAACAGCGATTGATCTGGTTAGTGATGTTGGACTGCTATTATTTTGAACATAACTGTAAATATCATGAATGAGTTTGTAAATTTCACATGACATTACAACCTAAACTAACCTTCCCTTGTCATAATTTGACCTTCTTCTACTTTTCAAAAATTAATAAGCAGTTTTGTTACATTTTTATATCATATTAAAGATTGACTAAAGATTTTATGTATTTCAATTCTTTTAATGAAGTACAGTTTTTACTTTACCACCCCTCTAAAAGTATGAAAAGTTTAAATTCAGAAATTAAAAATGTTGTATTAAAGTAAATAGGTGTATTAAAATAATTGTATGTACAAATTGCATTTTTAATATAATTTTGATCAATTTAATAAATTGTTGACCCAGATATAACATTAGTTTCAATACCAGGGTTCCTTACATAGCTGATGAAATCTCTTTAAAAATCAAACAAACTCAAAACTGCTCCAAACTCCAAAAAATGCTGTGAGCTGGCGAAATGTGTGTGATCTTTATACATTCCTTTATATAGTAACTGCCATTGTAAAGACTAAGTTTTTCATTCACATTAAATTCAATATGGTGTCTAACCTGACTGAAGTCTAAACAAGCTCACCTTATTGAGACAGGACACGATGTGGCTGAGGTCGATCCAGGGAGTGCCTGCCTCAGTTACCTGGTGGAACAGGTGATCTCTGAAGAGCTTCAGCAGGTAACGATCACCAGTCTCAGACCACGTTGGGTCCTTCTGGAACCTACAAGAATTCAAATTAAACGTTGAAGTGAACCATTTTGAATGTATTCTACAAAAGGTTGCCATTTCAGAAAGGTTTCGATACTTTAATTGTAATAAAAGACTTACTCTGGTCTCTCGTTGATCGTTCCCAGTTTTGCCAATAGGCGGAACAATCGCCCATTTTGAACCTCCTGCAAAATACAGATCCATAAGCAAAAAACTGTAATAAAAATTTATTAGGATCGTTTTTGAATAACAAAAAAGTTATTTTGGGTTTGCGTAAGTGAGACTTTGCAGATTATGAGAAGGGAAGTTAGAGAGGAAACCAGGTCATATTTAAACCTCTGTTTGAGTCACATTTGCTCTCACATCAGATGCAGCAGTGTCAAACAAACACAGGAGACACGCACGGTTTAAAAAGTCCATACTCTTGATGAAAAAAAAGGGATTAAATGCAACAATGCAAGTTTTGTAGGTGTTTGTAAAATGTTTGTACAAAAAAAAAAAAAAAAAAAACAAGTCTTCACATATCTGATACAAGTGTTCAAAAGCAGGAAAGCAGAAGAGAGAACAGCTGAAACCATCCAAAATATCTACAGTGATCACACCTCCACCCCCTCCAGTGTGAGATCAGCACACACTAGGTAATGGTATACTGGGTAAATTGGATAGCATGGTCTGTAAGGGTGTTTCTTTTTGTTTCCTGAACTGACATCGAATCTACCTAGTTGTGACTCTGAATGGAAAGTGACAAGATAAAAAGACTGACAAAATAAAAGAAAATAATGCCTTTTTCAACCCAACTTTCCAGTAACATCTTTCTATTCTCTGGCTGTCCGGCTTCAAAAACAAACAGCACAGCATAACTAGTGTAGTCCAATTTAAAAAATGAATTCTTTTGAGCTCGTTCTTTTAATGAATTGCAAATAAAGTCAGTTATTTGTTTAAATTAGTCTGACAATTCTACTGAATGAATCACTGCATCCATCAGTGATTAAAGAATCAACACCTGATTAAAAATCTAAATTTTTATTTTCAGTGAAATCCAGCTCTATAACAAATAACTATGTAGATTTGTGAAAGTCAATATCATTACTGATACAAAAAATGTGTAATTAAACAGTTTTTTTAAATAAATACTTTAATTCATAATAAACTGACTTAAATATTTACATTAAACAGCATCATTCTGTTTGAAACAGTGTATAGACCTTACTTTCCAATGTGGAAGTAAGCTGTTTTCTGTGAATGTGCAAGACTTCCAATTCATTAACCGCTATAACGAGAAGAATGTCAAAGAGCAGTAAATGGTAAAACGGTTTGCACTTCAAACCAGTGTGTCTATAATTAAGACAATACATTAAAATAAGGTAAAAAAAAAAAAATAATTTTACAGTTTCAAGCAGCATAACGAGCTGTTTTGTACAGCTAAAAATATCGAAGCGAATGACACCATAAGCCAGACACATTCAATTTACAAATGCCTGCAGCCGCTTACACGAAACATAAGGTGGATAGAAACTATAAACTTCAAATTTGAATACCTTGGCCAGGTCCTCCTCAATGACATCATTTCTCATTTGCGAGGCATCGAGTTGAGTGTAAAATCGTGCTCCAATCATGGGCATAATGTCATTGACGCTGCGCAGACGGCTTTGTTCTGAGAGCAGGTACCTGAAGATCGAAATATGACCATAAGATGTGGCCCCACATTCAAACTAATGCACAAGCATGAATATATGAGTGCATGAACATGTTAACTAGTCTTAACAGGACACATACAGAACCACAAACTGTCATATGTCATAGTATAACCACTTTGAGAGCATTTAGGCTATAAAGATGTGTGTAAGAAAGAGAAAGAGGCCCACAGAATGAGGTTCTTGAGGTCAGACGAGTAGTTGATTGACACCAGCTCCATGGCCTTCTGCAAATTTTCTCTCTTAATGCCTGCTAGAGAGTTACACGCCAGAGCCAACACCACCTTCCCCAGAGAGATGAGATCTGCTTGCTGATGGACACAAAGAGGAACAGCAACTGATGAAACTTAGAGTTTAGACGCAATGTGTAAAACGACAAACACTCAAGACAAAAATAAAATGTTGCACTACAAAAAAAGCAGCCTTCAAAACACATTGTTAGTGTAAATTTTAAAGTGGTGTATAGTCACAGTCGTGGAATTTTGGCAATTAACTGTCAGAAAAATAATTCTGATTAATTTATTGGTAAGATGTTATATACACCAATGTTTGGGGTCAGTAAGACTTTTTATTTTTTAAATAAATTAATTTTATTTAGGAGGGGTGCATTAAATTGATCAAAAGTGACAGTATGTGTCATACTTTTTTTTTTTCCAAGTTCAAAAGAAAAGCATTTATTTGAAATGTCATTTACTAACCAGCACAACTGTTTTTAACATTTATTATAAGAAGAAATGTTCCTTGAGCACCAAATTAGCATTTTAGAATGATTTCTAAAGGATCATGTGACTCTGAAGACTGGATTAACAGTTGCTGAAAATTCAGTTCTGCTCAATCACAGGAATAAATTACACTTAAAAATATATGTTATTTAAAATTTTCATAATATTTCACAGTCTTACTGTTTTTACTATATTTTTGATCAAATAAATGCCTTGATGAGCATAAGAGACTTCCTACGACAAGATTAAAATAATCTTAACGACCCCAAACTTTTGAACGGTAGTGTAACAAAACCTGATTAAATGAAGATGCACAGTCAAATGATGTATTTGATGGGCATAACACACTGTGTTTGGGTGTAAAGGAGATGTTCAGTACCTGGTACTGGGGCATCAGCGCCAGGTGGTTGGTCTGAGTATTGTCAAATGTTAAGACATCAAACATTCCTACACAGTTGACTCGTAACCTGTGAAGAAAAAACAAACATTTAGCAGTGTTTGTGTTTCTATGTTTGGTTATTTGTGCAAACACTGCTGTGAGAAGCTGATAAACAGGCAGTATATAATAAAGGAAGAGCAAAAACAATCTAAAAGTGAACTTCTCCATTCACTATTTATGGCAAGAAAATAAGGGCCCCACAGAACACTGACCGATCTGTGGTTTGACTGTCCTACATTTCATAAGTTGGTTACCTACAGATAACTCACAAGAAGATTCCACAGAACTCTGCTTAGTCTTTACCAGTTACTGTACTGTTTGCACAGTTAGGGTAGTAGTTCAGAAAAAAGAAAAAAAAAAGAAAAAATTTGCTTGAAAAGTGCAAAACATTACATACCCAATCAACTCCAGTAACAGGAATCTACTTTTGGTTTAAATGTGCAAGATGCATGTGGCTGTACCGTGTCTTTCCAGTGATGAGGATCTTACTAGGGTCCATGACCCTGCAGGCCAGGCCAGCTGTGTGAATGGTGCGCAGTGCTGAACTCAGCTGGACAATGTAGGCCCAAATCAGCGACTCCGGTAACAGGCCCGCATGTTGCCGTGGAGGAGGGAGCTCATGTTGCCCTGATGGAAGAAAAAAACAACAACATTAAAATAAGTATTTACAAATAATATAAAATTAACACTGAAACAATTATGACTTTATATACGCATCCTGTGATATGGCAACTGACAAATAAACATTAATAATAAAACTTTAACATCAAGGTATTACATAAATTTTTATATCAAAGTATAAGAGTAAATGTATATTTTTAAATGTTGTGACTGGTTATTATAATATTTTGCTGTATTTTAGCCCATCCTGATAACAAACGCACGTTTTATGGTTTGAGGCTGCACTGTGGTTAATGCAGCCGCATGCGCTGCAGCTGTTTATAGCTAAACATCATCCCTGGGTTTTGCTTCCTCTGTCAGTCTTGAGCTTGCAGGTACTGAACCCACCTGATGCGGGATCGGTTTCAACCACTCCTTCCTCTTTCCTTGCTACGCATTCACAAAGACACAACTGCCACCAAACACTTGACATACTCTGTATCTAACGGCTGTATCTCAACTCACCCCACTTTCTCTTTGTGAAGTAAGAATCCGCTGCCGGATCGTTGAAGTGCCTGCTGAACATGGTCTCCGCCCCCGCATGGAAGTCATAGGAAAATACCAGTGCTGGGAATGATAAAAGTGATCATATTTGAAAATATTTCAAAAGGGTCAATGACACAATCATCCATGATAAGACAGCTTTAAAAAAAAAAAAAAAACCATAATCAAAACACATTCCTAGAAATGTACTCCGTCGAAAAACTTTTAAATATCAGTAAGAAAAGAAATATATATTACTGTAGGCAGTTTGTTTATATATATATATATATATATATATATATATATTATATATATATATATATATATATATATATATATATATATATATATATATATATATATATATATATATATATATATATATATATATTAGTAGTAAACATTTGAAGTGGATCAAAAGAGTTCATCAAAGTTGTCCTAAGACAAGAACGGTATTGTTTTGGTTTTAGGACAACTTTGATGAAAGGTTTTGCTTCACTTTAAATGTTGACTACTTTATATATGAAGTTTATATGAAATTTATATATTAGTAAGAATACCAGCTTTTCAGATTTAATAAATAAGCAGTTTTCCTAAAAGATTTTTAAAGAAATAAACTATCCTAAAGGTTTTATTTTTTTTATTTTTTTATTTTTTAAAGAAAAGCTCTTTAAATGATCTTTTTTTTTTTTCAGAAATTCATCATTTAAAAATATGTCTCAGAGCAGAGGTGTGTTCAAGTCATTGCATGTGAAATGTTTTTTTATGGTACTTTTGAATAAATTAATAGATAGGACAAAAAGAAAAATAAATTACCTTCATATTACTGACCCAAAATTAAACGCATAATTTCAAAACGAAAAGCTGCGTTGCACAATAGTTTGGACACGCACATGCTCACGCACTTAAAAAAAAAAAAAAAACTTAGTCGTACAGTGGTCTCCAAATGCTTTGGTGGTGAAGACCTCTCGAAGGGTCACAGTATTGGAGTGCTGAATCTTCTTCCACATGTCTACCAGCATCATACACTTGGTGTTGACCAGCCTGAAGCCTGTGAATACACACAAAGACATTTCTAAAGTTCCACACATGGATATTAAACCAAAAACTAAGACACAACGTGTCATTGTGCTGCCAAGATGCAAGGACTGTTTATTATTTTAGTTCTCCAATCTTAGAGATATTAGATCTAGGTACTTTCATTACCATAAGCACATTGAACTTCAAATTATTTCATTTTTAGTTATGTGGTTTGATTGCTTATCCGTTGTAAAGAACAGTGATGTAAAAAAGGAATTCAAAACACAAACATGTGAACTGCCTACAGTAACAGCTGTACATACAAAAACTTAATGCCTCACCATGTATCCTCCTGAGGCAGTAAGGCAGGTCATCTTTGCTGTTGACTGCTTTGTAACAGGAAGTGATGTAACTGAAGTTGCTGGTTTTCTGAAGACGGTTTGGTGGGGGAAGGGGTTCCAGGGGAAAGAGACTGTGGTAACTGTCTACCTCAGACGGCACTCCTGAAGGAGAGATGGAACAGACGACTTCAGTCAAACACCACAACTTTTCTTACACACATATGTACCAAACTAAACACTTCAAAAATATACACAAAGAGAGAGACAGAAGATAAATAGAGAGGACACAAAGGTGGATAACCAATTTAAAAAAAAAGCAGACTGACAAAGGATGTGGTTTTCTACTCAGACAGCAGGTGAATCCATATACACTGACCACAGAACAGACATTATAACTGAACAGTTGCCGTGTTGTCCATTTAACCAAAACACTGTTGACATGTCATGCCAACACAAGACAAACCACATCCTTACCAGGGTTCTCAGACTGATCTATCTGTGCCATCGTTATCAAATGCCTGTTAATCAGCTCCTACAAACAGGACAAACAAGACACTGCGTTACAATAAATAAGCGAAAAATGACAATCAACAACCAACTTCTAAACAACTCTGGCTAACAGATGAGGGCAAAAATGGCAGATTACCTGTCGGAGTTCGTCGGCCATAAAGAAGGATGGTGCATTGGCTTTTGGCTGCATGTATGCCACATGAGGTGCTGTTTGCGGATACATGTGATACGTTGGGAACACCTGAAAACAGCACATTGGATATTTTAGCACATTGGATATGCGAACAGCACATTGGATATTTTAGGTAAATCAGGTAAAGGCAATAATAATGCACAGCAAAATCTGATTTACATGGACCCTACCATTCCGGCCAAGGGAGCAGGGGTGTTGTCGGTATAGAAGTAGGTTGTCCCGCCCACAGTCTCCTTTTGAATCACGTGGGCTCCGCCTCCCTGGTCAGACGCAGTGGTGGGCACCATATAATTGGCTGGGTTGGGGTTGGGCGTGTGACTGCGCCGCCGCGGAGCTGGAGAGGTGTGTGGGGTGATTTTGGGTGAGTGAAGAGGAGAAGACCCAGCCGAGAGCGACATACCTGTCCAAGAAACCAGATATTCAAGCCTAATTAAAAACACCCTGACCAGACTGACAACCTAAAAGATCACACACATTAAAAGACTCAATAGAAATGCTAAGCATAAGAAAAGAACTACAGAAAAAAACAAAAAGGACAGACAGAATGGCAGAACACCAGGTGGTACTTTCTGGGAGTGAGTCACTGACCAGGTGCAAGAGCAGCCACCGTGGAGCTGCTCAAGCCAGGATGAGGGAAGATGGGGGAGGTGAATGCTGGCACGGTCGTCTGAGACATGGAAGCCATCCGTGGGGCCCCTTTAGGGACAAACTCACTGGCTGTGGGGTTCGGAGCCTGAAAAAGAACCGCAGATACAAACAGAACCATAATGTTTTCACTCCAACACCTTTAGGAAAGTATCATTTGGCACTGATACCTTGGTATTGACACAACGTTTTCCAAGTTAGGGATGTGCAAAGCAACATTTCTTCAAAACTGACTTGACAGCTAATGTCTCAAGGAACACCTGTATAATTAGGCTGGTTTCTGATTCACCTGATTCCAATCAGACTCATTTCTTAGGGCAGGGGTTTTCAAAGTGGGGTTGGTTTGTTTGCTTGTTTTACAAAAAATAAGATTAAAATAACTCAAATACATTAAAATGAATAGTTATATTAAAAAAATAAAATAAGTTATATTAAAACATATAATTAGATTAAAATTAATACATAGAACAGTATAGTATTATAAGTAGTTGAGAAAATATTCATGCTACAAAAAAATAGAACCATAATACATTTGAGTCTTGATACAAAGACCTCATTTTAAATTTTTGGATGGGGTCTCTTGCATTAGGATTTTTGTATTTAGGGGTTCTGTCTAAAAGGAGGTCCTTACATTAGACGTGTTCTTGCATTCAAAAACTATCAGATGGAGCACAATGGAATTAAATACAGCACAGGAGTCTGGAGACAATGTTTTTACCTTGACAGACACAGAATCTTAAAATGCAATGTCAGATGCAATGCAATGGCAACTGATGTCATCTAAACGTATATGGCTATAGCCATTAATCCATTAATGTGGAGGAATTTAAATACATAACTTTTCTTTAAGGGATTTCCTGTGCAAACTCTCCAAAGTGATAAAACACAGCATGATGTCAGCATAGAAATTAAAATTCCGCTGCTAGAAATATATCATTTTTAAAACTCACTAATTGCCTGGTCAATTGTTGGATGACTAGCCTGACCAAAATTGGTCAAGTTGGAAACGTTTTTATTCCATTATGCCTTCTTGAAAGATGTCAGAAATACAAGTGATTTTTCCGTCAACAAAATACCCAGTCACAGCACAATACAAGCAGCATAAACTGACATGTTAAACTCTCACCTTTCTCCTTTGTGATATGCTCAAAGCACCAAAATCACTGAAGAGAGATGATGTTGGGGAATTTACTGGATCTAAAAAGTGGAGCGGACGCATACAGAAGGTTTTCAAATCTTGCCATGACAGCTATTTTGTCACAAAAATTTCAAACAATTTTTAACTCACCATGTGTGCTGTGGCTGAAGCTCTTGGCACCATCGTTCAGCAGACTCGGAGAACTGCTGCTGCTGGTCATCCTCTAAAAACACAAGCAACCATCAACATGTGAAGTGTCCCATTATGAATCACTACTGTGTGCTCCATTTGACGGACCCAATTGCTAGTATTTTCTATTGGTTTCCTGTTTTTCACCACACACACTAGTGGTTATGTTACCTGCATCATTGAATATTTGGACTCTGCTGGGCCTCCAAACCCATTGACCCCAATAAAGGTGCTGCTGAAGTACGAGTTGGTCAGACTGGCATCATTCAGAGCACCTCCCTCCATCCCTGGGACTGCAATAAAGCAAACACATGTGAAACCTTTGTGTTTAATTTCTTTGTACACAAAGTCCCATGTAAGCCTTTTTCAAACTAAATAAAATAAATAATTCAAATAACGCAGTGAATGGTTGCTTTAGTATATATTGTTTTAAAAGTTTAATGTGCTCTCCTAAAAGCAAGTTCCATAGAATTTCTCATGAACACTAAAACAAAGTTTTAAGAGCCGCTGGACATAATTTCCCACTTCACTGTGAAAATGCACTCAGACTCTTCTAAAGTGTCACCAAAACACTGTCAAACAAGATGTTCGCTATTGGGTTAGTTTATAAAGAAGCTTCAGTCTTGCCTGTGAACAATGGCAGGTCTCGGTCTATGGCAAGCGATTTAACATTTATTGATTAAAACTAGTATCTATGCCACTGTCACTGTTAACACATTTTTGCCACTGAATTCTGTGGAAATGTGTGTGACTACACACTTTGGACTAGTATGTATTCCGATATGTCTGAGTATCTTTTTTTAAAATCTTACTAATAACTATTCTTATTACTTATGACATTTTTATATTTAGTACCCATTTATGAGACACTATTATCTCTCCCAGTGGTCACTTAGTAACATTTATTATTGCACCTGTTTCTACCTGTCACATGTACTAACTAACCAGGGCTGCATTTCCCAAAAGCATAGTAAGCCTAAGTTGATCGTAGCTCCATTGGTGACAATGGTTTAATCAATTTAAGCTTACAATGATTTTGGGAAACACAACCCAGAACAGCTACTTTAAAATTATTCAAAACTATTACTAGTATGATTAAGAAAAACATTACTAGTAACAACTGGAATACAATAGTATCTGAATGGCAGGCCTATTACGGTAAGCTCACTTAACACTAGGAAAAATGGTACAGATACTAGTAACTATTAAAATAAGTACTAGAATAAGTAGTAGATTCTCATAAGTATGGAGTATTCCAGTAAAAACTACTGAGCAGTTTAGTCTTAAAAGATAAATGTTAAAACGGCTTGCCATACATATCAGTTATAAAATACTAAACAACTTATGCATTTGGAAGAACATTTTGGAACCAGCAGAAACCAGGCAGAGAATTAACTAAACGCTTTTGCTTCGGTTGTTCTAGTATTTTCATCTTTTGTTTAAAAGTGCTTGCCCGCTGTGAAGTAACGTTGATTTCCCGTGTTGTTTTGGAAGCAAGAGGTAACTTAGGCCGCTGAATCCACGGCCTCGATTTAAACAAAAGCCGCCGTGTAGCCCCATAACCGAACAACAACAACACCAGAGGACAGGATACGTTAGGCCTCAGTGCAAACTTACTGGACAACAGCGGTCCCTCCAGAGCTGCTCCCGCGGGACCGAGAGAATCGTTCTTTTTGGGAACGTTTGCCGGAGCACCGCTGGCCGCGTTATTTCCGAGCACGTATCCCGCCGCTGTCACTGCTCCTCCGGGGAGAGATAAAGAGACGGGGCTTCCTCCTCCGCCGCCGCCAGCACCTGTACCTCCACCGTGCAGAGAAAGGCTCGCCATGGACGGGTCCTCGTGCAGAAACTGGCATTCATCTCCGTAAAAACAAGTCTTGTCTTTCGCATAATAACGGCAGAATTTCACCTTCACACCGGGTATTCCGAGACCCCCGAGCGGAGCAGCTGAAGCTGGGAGTCCACTGTTCATGGCACCGCTGCTGCTGCTGCTCCCGCCGGAAGACACTCGCACATAGACTCGAGCTATTCAGCAGCAGTATATTTTAAAACACTTGAGAAACAATGAGCACCTTACTGGACGTTTAGCAATAAAATCAACCTCCTCATCGAGCCAGATGACTAGTCAGCAAAAGCCACACTTTTGTTGCCATGTACTGATACTCGTTATCGGGGTCCATAGCTGGCCTACTAGTCCATCAGCCTGGCGTTTGGCTGGGATCATGCTGTTGTTGTTGTCTTCTGTCTACACTTGTTCAGCTAAGCGCTAATAGCTCTGCTGTGCATGCTGGGTACGATAAGACTGCAGTTCACAGGAGGAGTCAGTAGGGGATTCATTTAAATCATAAAGCACATATGATTGATAATAACGTATTGACATTTACGATTTTTTTAGAGTGATAAAATGTTACATTTTTGTATCTTGAGCTTAAGTGTAAAGAACAGGGAATTTTACTTACCACTTTTCACATCGTAACTTAAATATATAATTTTTAATTAATTTGGTATTTATGTGTCAGTTTGTGGTTTTAATAAATTATAGCTAAATCAATAATTTATATTAAAACATTATTATTATTATTATTATTATTATTATTATTATTATTATTTTCACGTATTTCCTATTATAAGAGTGTTGAAATATTAAATTACATTTCTGTATTTTGTTTAAGAACAGGGAATAAATAGATTTTATTCATCAATTGATTTATATTTAAACAACATTTAATGTGACCACCTTTTGCCTTTAAAACAGCTTTTGTCCTAAGTACACTTGCGCATAGTTTTCCAGGTTTGCAGGTAGGTTTCTTGAAGCATCTTGGAGATGTTACCACAGTTCTTCTGGATTTAATCTGTCTCAGTTTTTTTCCGTTTCTTCATGTAATTCCAGACAGACTGGATGATGGTGAGATCAGATCTCTGTCCCTGATAGCACACGTACATCTCGGAGATGTCTATTTGACGTCTGCATTTACATCTGCAAGACGTATTTTTTTTTAGAGTGTTTGCTCATCTGCAATACGTCTATAGGACGTTTCCTTTTAGATGTCAAATAGACGTCTATTAGATGTCTTTAAGATGTTGATGATTTAGAATGTATGTAAAACTGTCAGACGTTTGTAGACAGCAGATGCTTTCCAGATCAAGAGATCTTTAACAGACATCTTGCCGATGTACATGTGGTGTGGAGCACTGGCTGTTCTCAGACTGCTTGTGTAAACAAAAATCTCACTGGATTATTACAATTAACGGCAAAAGGAATGTTTGAAAATGTGAACTGATATTTCCTACTGACACACTACAGCAAAAGATAGAAATAACTGGCTTAAAACTATATATGTGTGGTGAGTGTGTGTGTGTGTATACAGGCTGGGTAGTAACTGATTACATGTAATCTGGATTACGTAATCAGATTCCAAAAATTAAGTACTTGTAATTAGATTAAATTATATTTTATAATACTCATAATCAGACTACAGTTACTTTTGTATGGATTACATGATTACATACAATAGCAATAATTTATTGATTCTCCCTAAATCCTCTTTTTCATCTTTCACATTTTCCTTTACTTAAATACACCCAGAATGTCTTCCAGTTCTGTAGACATTCACACAGATATCAGTCATTATTCAGGTGACTACACAGCATTTGACCACTGGATTTACAAAAATCATTTCAGGTTTAAGAAGTGTTTTAACATTGCATCAACTACTGATGGAGGCATTAATTTTTATTTGAATTATCACTCAGTCAGTTATTTTACTGTGTATTACTTTGGAAGGCTTTTGTCTTTCAAACACATTAAAATGAACAAATTCACCAACTTTTTTGTCATCTGATCCTCTTTCACCTAATATATTTTTATTTGAAGTACCCCTGAGATTTTAAAATAAATATTTTATTAATGAAGTATCACATTTGCATGTTCATGGTTTTCTGACATTAGTTATGGTCACATGACATGCAGGTAAACAAATAAAATATTTCATTTTTCAGTAAGTGTTTTAGTTTGTTTCATTTTAAAATTATTTATTTTAATTTAACATTTTTATGATTTAATTAATTATTAGCTCTTCATTAACCTCATAAACCCCCTGCAGTTCCTTCACAAACCCAGTTTGGGAAACCTTGACATAATATAATGTTTAATGCACTTCACGTTGTTGATATTGTTGATATTTTCTTACTCTTTCTATTTTTCTATCAATATGCTACAAGATTATCCTATTTAAATCAATGTGAAAAATTAGATAGGTCAATTAGATAATAAGCAATAATCATATATATATATATGATTATTGTTTATTATTATATTATTATTAATAATATTATTATTATTATTGGTTATAGGCTATATTTTTTTCCCCACAATCTACTTGCCAAAACAAACAAGTCTTCTTTTAATTGCTCTCAAACTAATACCCAACCTGAGGCATTTGAAGAGGTGCTCAAACGTCAGGAGAAGTGATGTTTTGTGTCATGTGCTGAAGCGACTGTCTTTGTGCCATATTAAGAAGTGATGTTTTGTGTCATGCGCTGAAGTGAAAGTCTTTGCGCCTTTGTTCGCTGTCCATCCTATTTCATGATCAGACAAGGTTCGGGGAAGAAGCTGTTATGCCTTCACACGATGCGTCCAGGAAAAAGGCTTTTGGTGGGTAAGTCAGACAAAACATTTGTTACTTGTAGGCCAGTGAACTGGAGACAAACTGCAATATCTAGTTCATTTAGGCTATTTATGTTATTATGGGGGCATTTTAATGGATTTTATGTGCTTAATTGTGCTGATTTGTAAGTTATATGCTACAATTTAATTTATTCAAGTATAGTTGTTTTTAGTTGCATTGTCTTTCTCTCATATTTGTATTGTTTTTTTAATCTTGTACCGAAGTGTTACTCGTGCTGCACTGGAGCGCTTGCGCGGTGACGGACGGTTCATCTGAGACTCATCCCCAGTGTGACACAGACGGATCGGTAAAGTCCTTTTGATTAGCCCCTCACTGGCTCAGTACAGCTTTCTGCCTGTAATTCTCAGGCTCATTTCAAGCAGATATTTTAGCTTTACCCACATATGCCACAGGGCTGGGGTCAGAGATTCCTGAAGATGAACTATTCACCATAGCAAGATGTGCCTCACCAGTGATTTTACATTAATTTGAATGTAGGGACATGGGTGCCTTTTAATTTATAAAAGCAGGGTGCGAATTACGGGGGTGTTTGGGGGGGTCTGACCCCCTTAAAGAAGGCTTTATCCCCCCTGATGGACGTCAAAATTAGATGTAGGGGGGTCAGATAGAAAGAAGAATAGCCTACGCATAATATGGAAATTTACTTGTAAATATTAATATGCATTTCTATAGCCCTAACTGATATAATATAATATAATTAATTATAATTAATTAGAAAAACAAAAATTTTACCTAAAATTAGACATTTTTAGGTAAAAAAATAAAAGTTTTTACCTAAAAATGAAGATAATGTAATTACACTTTAGACACATTGTCAGTAATTTCACCAATGAAAATAAATCCCAAGTGTTGTGCCTCTTTGATCAACACACAGTGGTGTTTCATTAATGAATCCACGTTTTTAAATTAATATAATTAATTATAATTATATAATACAAATATAATTTTGTCAGCCCCTGAAATGGGTCGTATTGGCATTACCTGAGCAGGTGAAGAATACGCTACAGCGCTCATTAAAAGACGCGCATTTATTGCTTGAACGGAGCAAGAGCACCTAAAATGCATGGGTAGATTCAGTCTAATGAAAAACTTTACCCTCTTCAATTTATTGCTGTTGAACGGATTTTATGGAGCAAACTATTTGCTAAAATAACCATAACATTAACAGCACCGCTGGCTGAAACACAAGCGCCGGTGTTCCGGTTCTGTCCATCAGATGCGCGTGAAAGTTGCATGTGTTAGCTATTAGCTATAACAAACACTGCATGTTTTCTTTCAGAATCATAATTGGCTGGTAGAAAAACAAAAATTTTACCTAAAATTAGACATTTTTAGGTAAAAACAAAAGTTTTTACCTAAAAATGAAGATAATGTAATTACACTTTAGATACATTGTCAGTAATTTCACCAATGAAAATAAATCCCAAGTGTTGTGCGTCTTTGATCATCACACAGTGGTGTTTCATTAATGAATCCACGTTTTTAAATTAATCGAGTGAATCAATGATTCAGTGAACCATTCATAAAGGCAGTCACTTGCTTCGTTTCTGAATGAATCAGCCATTTGGAATCGATTAAATGACTCACGTAAGACAGGGATTTGCTACCACCTACTAACGCGTTTAGTTTTATATTTAGACTATAGTTTCTTTTTTTAATATAATTTCACTATTTATTTGTATTATTGTATGTTGAATTAAAATATTTCTTTCTAAAGCTACTTATATTTCAGCTACTTTTTTGTTATGTCTATTCAGTGTTTTTTTTTGTAAATTAACACAATAACAGTAAATTAACTATTATCTTTTATAATAACTTTATCTTTAATCGGCACATGATGTGCATGTTAATTAATTAATATCATTAATTTGAGATTAATTTGATTCATTAATCAGCACATTATGTAATTAGATTTTTAAATAAATCACTTGACAGCCCTACTTAAAACTAAAAAGTGATTAAAAAAGGAGATTTGTCCTTAAAGAGTTGATGCTGCTGCTTCTCTTGAAGAAAGATGAATTTTGTTTCACTGTCATATTAGGAAAATGTCTTTTATAAAACACAATAAAAATAGGCATTCATTCTTAAGGCATTTAACGATAATATAATATGTGAATATTATATAGATAAATGCTAAACATATTTAAACACCCTTTTTGCGTAATGACCCTGCAATAGCTTGTGTTTCTTCTGATCATTTAACAAGATTCTGTAAGAAGGGACATTAGGTCTTTTTCTTACTTTGCATCCAAGGGTTAGCCAGTTTTTAACAGTTAAAAAGCAGCTAAAAATAAAAGCAGAACTGGCGATTTTACAGAATTGCTGTAATAACCACAGAGATTTGTATTTTAGTGTTACGGTCAAGCTATGTTTGCTATTTTGATGATTAATGTCATTGCACTTGTTTTTTTTTTCAGACTGTAAGATGCACATTGGAAGAGACTCATTTGATGAGTTCTGACCCAATTAAACTGGATTTCACTGAAGGACAAACTGTGGAAATTTACAGTGCATGCCAACACAACAGTTCAGATGGGCTTAAATGTCTCTGCCACCAAAGGTTTATATATGTTGGATAGATAATGATTGTTTAATGAAGTTTTGAATGGATTACTCTAATACATGACCTTATATTCAATATGTCATTGATAAATTATAAGTTTAGATGCTGGTATTTTCAAATTCTCTCTCTTAATTTATAATTGATTGTAATTTTTTATATGCTTCCTATAGGATAAATTCTTCTGTGCATGCATTACAGTACACTGAGCGATTTGGGAATGGAACATACACTGTAATCTGTGGCAATCATAGTGTTACAGTTGTTCGGTCACCACAAAGTAAGTCAAACACAAAGATAAAATGGAGAAAATATGTTTATATTGATACTAATGCCTGAAATGACACAAGTTGTTACATTTCATTTAAGATGTCTCTTTGTTGTCTCTGTAGGGAGTCCATCAGTTCCAGTGCTCAAAGCTGTCGCAAAAGCAGGGTCTACAAATATAGCTCAATTAGTGTGTACTTCTGAGGGGAACCCAAAACCAACCATCAGTTGGTATGGTAACAGGTAATATGATATTATAGCCTGCTACCATTGTAGATACTGCTTCTGAAGGGCTGGTTTCTTGTTGGGAGAATTTATTACATAAAATGCTGCTGTAATTGTACGTCTGTGATTCAACTGTTTGTTTTCCTTTTAGCAATAATCCAGAGGAGGGCATGAAAAATATGTGGTATAAGACAGAGAGCATTGTGGCGAGTCATGACAATCATCCTGAAAGTACAAATATTACGTGCTGTGCCAGTAATTCGCTTGGAAAAGAATGTACTGAGCTTTATCATTTCGGTATGTAATGTTACAGCTATAGTTACATGGTTTTTATCTTTTTTAATACACGTGTACACTACCGTTCCAAAGTTTGGGATCTGTACAGTTTTTGAATGTGCTTCTTATGCTCACTAAAGCTGAATTTATTTGATCAAAAATAAAATTTTCAGCAGCCATTACTGAAAATCTTTCAGAAATCATTCTGATATGCTGATTTGCTGTTCAAGAAACATTTCTTATTATCAATTTTGACAAAATTTGTGCTGCTTAATATTTTTAGGTAAACCATAATACATTCATCAGGATTCTTTGAGGAATGAAACGAGAACATTTATTTGAAATAGAAATCTTTTGTAACATTATAAATGTCTTTCCTGTAACTTTTAAACCGTTTAAAGCATTCTCGCTGAATAAAAGTATTAATGTATTAAAAAATCTTACTGACCCCAAACTTTTTAATAGTAGTGTATGTGTGTGTCTGTGGGTCACGAGACAAGAAAACATTGTTCAAATTTTGTCAGTGACCGATTTTACTTACTATGATACCAGAAGTTAAATGTTTTTCTAATATTTACTTTCTTATCTAAGGAACAGATGAATAATACTGTTTTTATGTATGATAACCTAAGTGCACAGCTGTGCAATCCTGATATATAACATTATATTAATATACAATATATGTACATATTAATATTATATATCAACAAATGACTCCTGCCTCAAACCCAGAAACTTTAGATACTGAGTATCCAGAATATTATAATATCTATAGTAACAAGTTTAGCAAGTTCAGTAACTAGCTTGGAAACTTCCTAGGAAAATTTCAGCACTGTTTGACAGCAAATATTATTTAGATGTGAATTGTGTTGGTTATCCTTTAGATCTGAATAAGAAAGTGGATGGGCAAAAGGCTCAGACGATTTTCCTGACATCTGGTCAGTCTCTGCTACTCCGATGCGCCATGACGTCTATGGACGCCCCTGAACTGAGATGGCACTTCAATAACACAGCAGTAAGATATGGATGCTAACCATAAAGAAATATTACGTTGAAGTTTCACTGCTCTGGCCATTGCTAATGTTTTTTTTTTTTTTCCTACCCTTAATTCAGGTCAAGGGAATCACATCATTATATTTTACAGACTGGACAGAATACTTCTTTATCGAATCAGTGAACGTGACACATAGTGGGGAGTATATCTGCGTATCTAAAAACAACCGAGCTAGGACCTATGTCAAGGTCCTTGGTAAATAAAACCATTGCCCCTTGTATTAAAATGTTTCTTAAAAATGTTAAAATACTTATTTTAATATGTGATTTTTAAACAATCAGTGGAGATTTAGAGCTGCTTCGAATGCTACCAATTCTAATGTGTACAGCATCAAAATTGAGACAATCATTTATTATGCAAATAATAATTAAAGTGGTATTTTTGCCCCTCTTCTATTGGCGATCCTTCCTTGACAGAAAATGACAAAATCGACATATTGCAGTTGAATGAGAACAACAGCATACTAGCACGAAATAAGGCAAGCTTCTGCTTCCAGGCTCTGGTGTTTTCCTACCCAAAAGCCCAGTGTCACTGGATTACACCTAATCAAACCAAAATACAGTGCAGAGAGACTCATTACCATAATTTTAATAGGTATTTACTTCATGCTATCCATTTCAATGCAAATGATAGAGTGTGTTGTTCTGTTTGCTTATTTTGTTAATTCTCTCATTAGTACATTTAAGATGTGTAACCCCGAACCAGGCCAGTATCAAATGAAACTAAAGACTCGGCAATATAGTGTCATAAGGAATATGTCTCTCTGCATTTCAGGTGAGTGGTCACAAACATTTTGACTGAAAAAATGAGATGTTAAATGTGAAATACGTTTATATGCAATGCATTTTGCAGATGATCCTAAAATTACAATAAAATTTCACAATGATTCAAACGTGGTCTCTTGTGAGACTGAAAGCTCCCTACCTGTGAATGTATCCTGGAAGATCTGCCCATCAAATACCAAGTAAGAAGCAGCGATAACCAATGCTATAAACATGTAATGTGTGTCATTTTCCCCTGATTCATTAAACTATTTGTCTGTATATTTTTGCAGCTGTATTGATCTTAAAGACTGGAAAGAGATACCTGTTGCACAGCCCAAGGTCATGGATTCAGATCAGTTCTGTCAGAAGAAAATTTACTTTGCCAGAACCAGATCAAACAGCGAGGACCATGTCATCAAATGCTGCATCTCGAAGGCTGCAGGGACTGAATGTAGTGACCAAATGCGAATTCCTACAAGTGAGTCTAGACCGTAAATTGAATGCTGGACTCAGTAGAGTTAACCTATATGCAGGCTAGCATAATCTTACTTATCTTACTAGATTTTAATAAGGATTTCAACTCTTTACACTACCTTTCAAAAGTTTGGGGTCAGTAAGTTGTTTAAATACTTTTATTCAGCAAGGACTCATTAAATTGATCAAAAGTGCCAGTGAAGTCTTTTACATTGATAATAATAAGAAATGTTTCTTGAGCAGTAAATTAGCATATTAGAATGATTTCTGAAGGAGCAATGACTGCTGAAAATTAAATTTTGCCATCACAGGAATAAATTACATTTTAAAATATATTGAAATAGAAAACATTTATTTGAATTTGTAATAAAATTCCAGAATATTACTGTATTTTGATCAAATAAATGCAGCCTTGGTGAGCATAAGAGACTTTCAAAAACAAAAATCTTCACAAATCTTACTAACCCTAAACCTTTGAACTCTAAAATGTGACCTATTCCCCATATATTTACATATTTCTTTATGTAAATATGTGGGAAATATTTTTACACCACACAGAGAGAAATAGAATTAAATATAGCACGTTCCAAAAACCCCCGGCCTTTATTTATAGCAGTCTTAGCAGCTTTGAAAATATATATATATATATTTTTTTTTTATTGGGCACTTAAAAAAACGTATTTTCCAGGGATTGATATTTATAGAAACATATTTAAACAACTTCTTTCTGATATGAATCAGATATCACACATTGTCTGCCAATGTTAGTATAGTAATCAACCCTAATTTTTGTTTAACACTGTGGTTGAGTCACGATTTTAGCTAAATTTGTTTTTCACCTGCTGTTTTCCCTCAGATTACCTCAATATTGATTATGTAATTTGTTTCCTGGTCATCTTTATTCTTCTCTTGATCATCTTTGCCTTAATCATCTTCATCAGAGTTAAGGTAAACTTATACCTGCTTCTATCAAGATGACAAACAAACATCTAGAATAATAGATCTTACCTAACACATGCTCTCACTCCTTTGTTACAGAAGCCTGGGTACCATTGTCAGATCCAGATGATTCAGATGATCGGTCCCAATGACAATGACTACATATATATTGATTTCAGGGAGTTTAAGTATGACCTCAAATGGGAATTTCCACGAGAAAATCTTGAGCTTGGTAAAGATCACCAGGAACTTTCTTTAGACTTGCTATATATAACTTATTAAGTGTTACTAATTTGTTTTGTGTGCTTTCCATAGGGAATGAACTGGGATCTGGGGCTTTTGGGATGGTTGTGCAAGCTACAGCATATGGGATCAGCAAGCCAGGAGTGTCTATTCAGGTAGCAGTAAAAATGTTAAAGGGTAAGTAATGACATAATTTAACAGCATTAGTATCTAATATCTGTATACATCACTGGTATTTTGGAATATGATGGTAAATTTGTGCTTTGTATTTATGGATTAAACAGACAAGCACCAGGCAGTGGAAAAGGAAGCTCTGATGTCTGAACTGAAAATGCTGACTCATATTGGACACCATGAAAACATTGTTAACTTGCTCGGAGCCTGTACAGGGTCAGGTAAGATTTGAAGAATTTATGGTTTCTGAATTATATGGAGACACCTATATATATAGAGCCACGTTTTCAGCAGTGTTGGTAGTATTTTTCCATTAATTTTTCCCATAGTAATTTTTAAAAAGTCTTTGTTAAGATGTTGTAAACCATGAACCAAGCCAAAGCAGCTGTAAGGTGAATCACAACATTACAAACTTTAATTTGAGGCCAATATTTGAAAATCATAAAGAAAGGTTGTGTACCTAATGGCTTTAGTGAGGGAAAGAACGACAATCCCATAAAGCATTGGGAACGACATAATCAAATTAAAAATAATAGTGAAATATAAAACTGTTTATTTAAAGTTGTTTATCAGTTTATTGCAAACTCATTTATTAAAATATTACAGCATCATGGGTGATGTAGTTTTTCACAATGAATTGCAGTGTTAAATGCGATTATTTTAAAAATAAGTTAAAATAATGTGAACAGACGGCTTGATTAAAAGCATATACCATTGAATTTGCAGCCTCAGAGTTCACAACATCTTTAAAGGTTTTTAAGTTATTGTTACAATTATTTTCCCTATGGAGAAAATGAATGGGGTTTTTTACTTGTGGAACCTACTTGATTATGATTAGTCAGTTGTATGTTTGACCAAATAAGCTGTATATAGTCAGCCAGTCCTTATAGCCAAATTTAATAGATTTTTTCTTCTTTTTTGAAATCTGCAGGTCCTATTTACCTGATATTCCAGTATTGCTGTAACGGAGATCTTTTGAACTACCTGAAGAGCAACAGGGAACGTTTTCACAAATATTTGACGGACGCTTTCAACAGGGACAGATTCAGGGGCCTCTACCACAACTTCCAGCAGAACAGAAACTCCAGGTTTGCATAAATGTCCACCAAGCAGTGAATTGCAGCAGTGGCCTTTTCGACAAAGAAAAAAACCCAGTGCGGAAGAGAGGGAAATGAATATATTGTGCTGAAAGGGAACCGTAAATCTAAAGGTGTACATAAATGAATAAACTGTCGTACAGTTACTGTAAATGACTGTGTGCTTCTCTCTCCTTGTTGCACCTCCACAGTGAGTATATTGAGCCTGATAACAACCAATATGTGCACATGACTCACACAACCAAAGGACAGGAGAACGAGGCGCTCCTCAGTCCCAGCATCAGCTCAGTGTCTACTTTTGAGGGTAGGTGGAGAAAGGAAGAATCTGATTTTTTTAAACTAGAGATCATCAACTGAATGAATTATACAATGACTTTTAACATGAACTACTTTGCATTTTTTATTTTTCAAAGTGTCATCAATATTATTTTTTTAACTTTTATTTTTTTAATTATTTTATTATATAATTATTCTATTTTATTATTCATATTCACATGGTTTCACATATTAAACCATACATGCATCCAATCATAAAACATCAATTTATAGTATTAACCAAATACAAGTGCATCTAAATTAGAATGTCGTGGAAAAGTTCATTTCAGTAATTCAACTCAAATTGTGAAACTCGTGTATTAAATAAATTCAATGCACACAGACTGAAGTAGTTTAAGTCTTTGGTTCTTTTAATTGTGATGATTTTGGCTCACATTTAACAAAAAACCCACCAATTCACTATCTCAACAAATTAGAATATGGTGACATGCCAATCAGCTAATCAACTCAAAACACCTGCAAAGGTTTCCTGAGCCTTCAAAATGGTCTCTCAGTTTGGTTCACTAGGCTACATAATCATGGGGAAGACTGCTGATCTAACAGTTGTCCAGAAGACAATTATTGACACCATTCACAAGGAGGGTAAGCTACAAACATTCATTGCTAAAGAAGCTGGCTGTTCACAGAGTGCTGTATCCAAGCATGTTAACAGAAAGTTGAGTGGAAGGAAAAAGTGTGGAAGAAAAAGATACACAACCAACCGAGAGAACCGCAGCCTTATGAGGATTGTCAAGCAAAATCGATTCAAGAATTTGGGTGAACTTCACAAGGAATGGACTGAGGCATCAAGAGCCACCACACACAGATGTGTCAAGGAATTTGGCTACAGTTGTCATATTCCTCTTGTTAAGCCACTCCTGAACCACAGACAACCTCAGAGGCATCTTACCTGGGCTAAGAAGAAGAAGAACTGGACTGTTGCCCAGTGGTCCAAAGTCCTCTTTTCAGATGAGAGCAAGTTTTGTATTTCATTTGGAAACCAAGGTCCTAGAGTCTGGAGGAAGGGTGGAGAAGTTCATAGCCCAAGTTGCTTGAAGTCCAGTGTTAAGTTTCCACAGTCTGTGATGATTTGGGGTGCAATCTCATCTGCTGGTGTTGGTCCATTGTGTTTTTTGAAAACCAAAGTCACTGCACACGTTTACCAAGAAATTTTGGAGCACTTCATGCTTCCTTCTGCTGACCAGCTTTTTAAAGATGCTGATTTCATTTTCCAGCAGGATTTGGCACCTGCCCACACTGCCAAAAGCACCAAAAGTTGGTTAAATGACCATGGTGTTGGTGTGCTTGACTGGCCAGCAAACTCACCAGACCTGAACCCCACAGAGAATCTATGAGGTATTGTCAAGAGGAAAATGAGAAACAAGAGACCAAAAAATGCAGATGAGCTGAAGGCCACTGTCAAAGAAACCTGGGCTTCCATACCACCTCAGCAGTGCCACAAACTGATCACCTCCATGCCACGCCGAATTGAGGCAGTAATTAAAGCAAAAGGAGCCCCTACCAAGTATTGAGTACATATACAGTAAATGAACATACTTTCCAGAAGGCCAACAATTCCCTAAAAATGTTTTTTTTTTTATTGGTCTTATGAAGTATTCTAATTTGTTGAGATAGTGAATTGGTGGGTTTTTGTTAAATGTGAGCCAAAATCATCACAATTAAAAGAACCAAAGGCATAAACTACTTCAGTCTGTGTGCATTGAATTTATTTAATACACGAGTTTCACAATTTGAGTTGAATTACTGAAATAAATTAACTTTTCCACGACATTCTAATTTATTGAGATGCACCTGTATGTGATTGCAGAATGTCCATATGCTCATTTTATTTATTTTAACAAACAATTTACATTCATTAGTAAAATAAATAATACAAAAAATATTGTTTATGTTAATTTTGTAAAGAAATGCTTGAATGTGAAGACAAACATCAAGAAGAGGAACTTCAGAGTCTCACCTATGATGACCTTCTGAGTTTCTCTTTTCAAGTTGCAAAGGGCATGGAGTTCCTTTCCTCTAAAAATGTGAGCTTAACTGATCGTGATACTTTTCTACTTCCTTCCATTTAACAGAGATAAAACTAACAGTTTTATTAACTAATTTTTACACTTTTTTCTAATGTTATCTCTGCATACCACATGAGCATGTTACAACCCAGAGTGGCGTCTGTACACTCAGAATCATTTTTAGACATATTTGGATTATTAGAATAAAAAAATAAAAAAAAGTTTCTGAGTTCTTTATTTCTTGATTTGTTTTCTCATGTTGTTATATAGTTAATGTAAAAAAAGCTTTAGTGAACAATTTTCTGCCTACAGTGTATCCATAGGGACTTGGCAGCCAGAAATGTTTTGGTGACACACGGCAGACAGGTGAAAATCGGTGACTTTGGCCTCGCAAGAGACATTGAACATGATTCCAACTACGTTGTAAGAGGAAATGTAGGTATTGTGTGTGCATACTTTAGTCTTGATGTGATTGGTCTTTACTTAGCTGACTTAATGTTTTACATGACATTTTTGCAGGTGCGTTTGCCCGTGAAATGGATGGCTCCTGAGAGTATTTTCAAAGGGGTTTACACAATGCAGAGTGACGTCTGGGCCTACGGCATTCTGCTATGGGAAATCTTTTCTCTAGGTGTCTCTCTCTCTGCTGTATACAGCTTTTAACTTGTATTAGCCAAGAAATCATTTCTGATTAAACATATTAACATATTTTGTACTCACTATTAGGAGTCACCCCATATCCTGGTATAACTGTGAATAATGCATTCTACAGAATGATTGAAATTGGATATCACATGGAGCAACCCTATTATGCCGAAGAATCTGTGTAAGTACTTCTATATATAGTATTTTATAAAATACTGGATGTTGTTTAATAGAAAGATATTTAAAACGTGTTTGTGGTTGTTTAGATACAAGGTAATGTGTCGCTGCTGGATGCTTGATCCTGTCGACCGGCCTTGTTTCTCCAAACTTGTGGCTTTCATGGAAAAAGAGCTGTCTGCTTTGGAAGAGAGGGTGACTTTTATGTGAAAAATGTTTTAAAAAATGGGCTAAATTGTTAGTGGATGCACACTTACTGTGATATCTGTCTACAGCTATATTACAACGTTGGAGGATACTGCCACAATGACATAACATACCAGAATGCACCCATGACCCCTGATGCTACACTGATGGAGAAAAAACAGGATATTTGCCAGTCTGACACTGAGAATTCAGATGAAAGCAAAGCTGTGGACAATCCTGGATCAGTAAGAACAGAACCTCTTGTCTGAACATAAGAGTTTAATCCTTGCATTAGGAAAACATAATGCATAACTTGTGCTTCCATTAATAACCACTTACACGTAGCATTTTTAATTTTTAAGAGAAAATGTGGAATTGGAATTAATAATTTATGTGCATATTGTTCCACCAATAATGTGTTTAATATTTTTTATTAAGGTCTATTAACAAATTTTCACTTTTTTCCCCATGAGTGTTTACACTGTAATTAATAACATACAGTATTATACAGTAATATATAAAAGTTTTATATATATATATATATATATATATATATATATATACAGTATTATAAAGTATATATAAAAATAACAAACTTTACCAATTTTAATTGGAATTCTAGAAATTGTACCTTACCACTGTAACAGCTGAATAACCTGCTTCTGTACTCCATAATGAAGGCTTACAAGAGATGCTTTGTTTGAGAAGTACAACAGATTATGAGTTATTTTATTTTTTGATGCACTTTGCAGATGAAATTGCTCTATTTTTATAACAAAAAAACTTTATCAACTTTATTATCTTAATTTTTCATTATATTTATTCATTATCTTAGATGTTTATGGTTTAATCATTATTCTTGAAATATTATTTATCATGTAATAAGAATAGTCTACAGTATGCTTAGTTATGCTTATGCTTAACAGAAATTTAATTTGCACATTTGTGCAGATTTTCTATAAACAATATAGTGAATAGCTTACATTTCAGTGTGTCTTTTAACAGTCAACAACTCAAAATCAGCAAAGTCCAAACACCCTTACTGTTTAGGTTAGGTTAGCAAATAAGTGGGTCTGATAATTAAAAAGGAGTCAACAAACTGTTAAATGTTTTTGAAAATATTGAAACATATATGTATGTAAGGTTTAAGATGCAAAAAAGCAAATAAAACACAATACAAATTGTGCATTTTGTGTCTTATGATTCTGTGTAACTTCATAGTGTTTTATAAATGGAATAGGCCTGTATTTTGACTGAAGGTGTTTATATCATAGACCTACAGAGTGTGGCGCCACGGTGCATTATCCAGTGACACCAGGGCTGTAGGAACATTTCAGATGAGAAAGAGACAGAATATTAAGCATAAGATCAGGAAAACCTCTTACTCATGGGTCCACGTTGTCCTTATTTGTCCTAAAATTTGTTGTACAACCCATTTGAACTGTTATCAGACCTATTACAACATGGTCTCAATATATAGCTATATTGTCATGATGTAGCACGTTTACAGAACAGAACATTACATTTCAAAGAAATATCTACAATCAAATAACTGTACAATTAACCAAAATCATTAACTGTGCAGCAAACAATAAGAACAATTATTGTTTAGTCTTTAATTTTAATGTTTACTGTTTTTTTTTTGTTTTGTTTAGTGAAGCTGTTTGACTTAATTTCTCCATTCGTCTGTTTCTAGTCACGTTCAGTCATTTCAATCACGTGAATTTCTCTTCTCCTTAGCCATATTTATGCTCATTAGAAATGGTGGTAAATACAAAAACACATGAACAGAGATACGAAAATCATTTCATTGGATTTGATTCATACCAGAAAACATTTTACTGATCATGTTAGCAGTAAGCACCTACTAAATCTAACACTGGCGTTCATATATAGGCTAGGCCTACTCATGGGGACTCTTGCCTTAAGACCCCAATAATCATACCTGTATTGTGTAATAAGGGTATATATTCTCCTTAGTGCGTCACATTGAGACAACTACTGATATTTAAATGGGAACAACAGTCTTACAGTAGTTGCCCCAACTGACGTTGACCTCGTCCAATATTGGCTTTTGCCATTTCGAGTACAGTTTGCAGAGGACACGCGCCGGAACCATGGACATAAACGTTGTAAATGCTCTAACATACGAGGATTTTGTGAAACTATTCAACAAATGCCCCCTCATTTCGGCTGCAATGTGGTCCCAACGGTCATCCAAAGATCTAGCAGACATCGAGGCTCACAGCTTCATTCACAGTCTACCAGACTCAGGTGATTTTTCTTCTGCTTTGTCTTATTAAAATCAGGTTTCCTAATGTTTTAGACACAATAATTTATTTACTGATTAAGTACATTATATGTGTTCAGGTAAAGAGGGTATTTTGCGGTGTCATCCGGGACCTCCAGAGCTGGACTCACACGCGAGTCTCAAGAAGAGCAGAGTCAAGCCGGTATGACCACACTGGATTCCGCAGAGATTCTGCAAATGTACCGTCTAAACTCGGAGTACAAGGAGCGCTTTGGCTTCCCTTTTGTCATCTGTGCCCGTCTCAACAACAAAGCAGATATTGTGCGCCAACTGTCTGAACGCTTGAAGAATGACCGTTCAACTGAAAGAGAGTGCGCGGTCGAAGAGGTTAAAAAAATCTGTAGCCTTACGCAATATTGTCCTATCTGACATTCAAACCAAACTGTAACTCAAGTTACCATTACAAAAACTGTTTACTGCATCGCTCTACTTAATTGTTTATTTCTTTAATAGTCATATATAGTGCATAAAAAAGCATATAATAATGTAATAATCAATAATATAACATACATATAATAATCATAATGTTTGCCTACAAAACCATCTCTGGCTCTGCACCCCTTTACCTAAATTCAGTACTTCAGACCTATGTGCCCTCTAGAAGCTTGCGTTCTGCAAGTGAACGACGCATTATTATGCCATCCCAAAAAGGCATAAAATCACTTTCACGGACTTTTTCATTAACTGTTCCCATCTGGTGGAATGACCTGCCCGACTCAATCCGAGCAGCTGAATCCTTAGCCATCTTCAAGAAACGGCTAAAAACACATCTCTTCCATCTTTATTTGACCCTCTAACTCTAGCACTATCTGTTCTAATTCTGTTTTATCTATCTGTCTTCTTTTTATTTAAAAAAAAAACACACACACTTTTATTCTCTAACTGCTAGCTTTTCTTGAAAAACTAAGACTAGCTTTCTTTTTTCTATTCTATCTACTTGTTTCTTTAAAAAAAACAAAACAAAAAAAACACTAGGTTTCTTTTTTCTATATTCTATCTACTTGTTTTCTTAAAAAAAAAAAAAAAAAAACCTTGCTACGTGTACTGTGTTAGGCTAACTGAGACTTGTCATAGCACTTGGATGTTGTTGCTCTTTTGTTGGTTTTGATTGCTTCTATTGTCTTCATTTGTAAGTCGCTTTGGATAAAAGCGTCTGCTAAATGACTAAATGTAAATGTAAATGTAAAAATGCATATGCCTACAAATTAAGTAACAAAAATGTGTTCTAAAAACGTTGACCCAAGTTATGAAAATGTTATTTCTGAACGTCTTCTGAAGGTTCAAAATGTCCAGGTTTTTAAATGTTTGAAAAACTTTTTTCTTGGTTATGTGAATGTTCTACCTATGTTAGAGAAAACATTAAGGGAACGTTATCATTTTGCAAAAGTAACGGGAAAATTACTTTTGTGTGTTCTATGAATCCTCTGAAACTAGTAGGCTAAGTATTAACATACAACTAAAATGTTTCAGAAAAACGATCAAGGAATGATGTAGGCCTAATGTTTTTGTGCTAACTTTTTGAGAACGTTAGCCTATTCAGGACAACTTTAAATGAACTTTTTATTATTCAAGAGAAGTTTGTGTGTTCATAACTTTGAGAGAACCTTGCCAGAACGTTAGCCAAAGCTGTGACAACGTTCCCTGTTAGCTGGGTTACTATGTTTTTGGCGCCTCTTATGCAGTAAAATAACATTTAGGCTATTATTTTGTGATGCTCTGTAAAACTAGTAAAGTGGAGTATAGTAAAAATGGCAGTACTTATGTTTTTGTAGATGTACCCTCTTAAAAACGCTTGAACAAGGCAAGCCAGCTTTTGAACATCTATTTAGCAATTTCGTAACCTGGTTTTGTTTGAAACATAGGCTACCTACGACCATAATAATTAGTAATGAATAGTCTAATTTCAATAAATGAAATTGTTGTTGCAGTACAATAAATAAACATTTTTAATAAACTTTGGGTTATGAAAGCAGCAAAAAAAAAAAAAAAAAAAAAAAAAACCTTAATCAGCGGTATAGTCTTTTATGGGTTGCTTTGTTTCACTTATTTGCACCAAATTAAAACAAATGACATGACGCCAAACTGCACACGATTTTAATTTGTTTAGCAGTAGCTACATAAATAGTATGTTATTGAAAGAAATTCATGATAAGATATATATTAATGTGTATTTGACTTTTCATAAATACGAATACATACCAATTATAATAGTGTCCAATAATGTTTTGCTAATGAACATTTGCTGACGTCTTGAATTTTTATTACACGAAAAACACCTCCCAAGAAACTGACTCCACGGGAGCTTCGCCTCTCACACAACTGAGATCGCCCCCTTTTACTGTACAGATTTACAAGATTTGATTAACTCTTGTCATTGTCACTGTGAGTATGAGACAATGTGGCACACTTATAGTTCCACTCATCGACGGCAGGCTGATAGATTGTGTTGATGACACTTGTCTCTTTTGGTCTGTGTTGTTTTACGAGTCTTGTGGGACTGGAGGCACGTGAGAGCGCAGGGGTGAGGGGGGTCCCGTTAGAGTTCCCGCAGCGACACACGACTCCTCCTTCAGATCTCCGGACGTGATGGAGGAATCCTGTTCGGGATCCACTCCTCTGGCTCTCCTCTTGTCCTCCTCCTTTTTCCACTTCATGCGTCGGTTTTGGAACCAGATCTTGATGTGTCTCTCGGTGAGGCTGAGGGTGAGCGCGAGCTCGACGCGGCGCGGGCGCGAGATGTACTTGTTGAAGAGAAACTCTTTCTCGAGCTCGAGCAGCTGCGCTCTGGTGTAAGCCGTCCGTGTGCGCTTGTTCTCCTCGGCCTCGACCATGTAAGAGCCTAAAACAGAATAGCAGGAGTGAAATTTGCAACATGAAAGTCATGTTTTCGACAGTCACACTACTTAAAAGTTATCTGAACGTTTGATCAGGGCGTTATATAAAGTTAAACTCAAGGTCAGCACCTGCTATGAATTCAGTAGAGTTCATGTAAAAATGAGGACTACCTTAAACCAGATGTTTCAGACTGAAAATAATATGCATTTAACTCGAATTAGGCTACTTAGTCTAGGCTACTTTCTTTTTAGGCTATTTCAATAGGCTACGTTAGACTCACCGACAAGAAACAGCGTGTAAGCATTGTCTCGAATGAAGGTTGTGTTTATTTCCCGTCAAATAATCACTCAGCTGGTCAAATCTGACGTGCATTCACCGCTAGAAATGTTTGCAGAATCGTCTGTTTTGTCCGACGTCTGATGGTTTTTCAAGAACAATCTTCTCTTTTTCGTTTTCGAATCAAATAATTGAGGAATTAAAATTAGCTTTAAAATTGCATTTATTTAAAGTTAAAGAAATCAAGATCAAATTAATTTTCACTGTAGAACTGGTCCACAAATAGGAGGCAGTGCAGCTGTCACGTATATTTATGTTCATCAGGTCATTACTTTAATCCCAAAATAATAGTATGAATTATCATTTTTAATAAATTGTATATATATTTTATAGGGATTTTTTTTACAGTGTTATGTTTTTTACTTTTATTTGACTATTTTATAATATTTATTACCGTAACATTTTACAATAAATAAGGATTAATATTGTTCTAGAAATTATGTGGATATTTAGAAAATAATCAGCAGGCAACTAAAACTCATTAAGTGTATGCAGTAGAATTTCTATATTAGACAAAAGTTAATAATAATAATAATAAAAAAAAAAAAAAAAAAAACTTTTTTAACTTTTCTTTTTATGGGCGATTATAAAAGGGGGAAAAAAAACAATATTTTGCGTGTGGCTTAGACTGTACTAAATTACCACTAAAGAAAAATGGGATGTGTAGATTACTGAATTATGGCTTTTTTATTTTTATTTTATTGATTTATTTTTTTTTTTTTTACCACAATAACACTTTTCAGGGCCGCGTTTCAGCATTGAAACGTGGAATACCAAGGTGCTTTTGTGAAACCATGCATTGTCACAACACTGGTCCTGTATATCCTTTTCTTTTTCTGAACGTCGATGGATGCGTTTGGAATCTACGAAAATATAGTTATTTTTGACTACATGAGAAAATTAGAAACATTATCTACTTTCAAATGGAAATCTTGTAACACAACGATTCTTTTAAGCACTCATTTGACATTAGGGCCTGCTTTCATTTTATCAGAAGTTAATTGGTGAACCTAAAGATTAATGGCCGATGTACGAGAGTTACCTGTCCACTGTCCTTTCCAGGCGTGCGTGTGCGATTTCGTTGACTTCATCCACGGGAAAGGCAGATGGTATCTGTTCCGATCGCCGCACAGGTCAAGAGAGTCTCCGTAACCGCCGAGCGTCTGTAGAGATGTCTGTGGAGTCTGGGGAAGGTGGAGATGAGGCCCTGCCAGATCATCCAGAGTCGATATGTTATAAGAAGTAATGTCGGTAAGATTTGGCTGGTCCTGGCCGCCCAAGGACGGTGAGGCGTAGATGGACTGAGTCTGTCTACTCATATACAGACACGGTGGAGGGTTTTGGCTGTAGTCTTCGTTGGGATGTCTCTGGAAGGCGCAAGAGTCCTTGTACAGATGGTTAGGAGGGTAATAGTGCTCTTCCCGATTCATGATTGCCACAGACCGGGGAAGACGTGCTGTACACGAGCACATGAGCCAGCGCCCTGCCCCTGATCAGGACCTCTGCTCTACCTGCAGTCTGAGCGTCTGGCGCCGATCGAGGGCCTCATAGGTGTGCCACCGTGACCATGTGACCCTGCTGCACCATTGGTTTCACTGTTTACACAAAGCTGTCAACTGGCAGTAGATTCTGTACGTGTTTCCTTTCGACTGCCCCGCGGTTTGACAATAATTGAACAGAACAGACCATGCTCAAATCAATGCCCTTGGCAAACACTTTCTGTTTGCCTGCGACTATATGTGCTACACCTGCAGTTGTTAGATTCTACTGCAAAGACAGGTGAATCGGGGAATCCGTATCTCTGCTCTCCGCAGAAAAGGCTGCCGCTTTTTTAATGAGCATCGAACGGATAAAAAGAAAAAAGGTCTTTAAAATGTAAAATAAAAAAGTTGATCAAATGTTCTTAAACTGCTCAAATTCTCTTATCAACATCAGATAGAGGCAAAACAATCAAAAGCAAAATAATCCAGACCTATTTGAGCTTTGATTGTCTTTAAGGAAAAACAATATAAAAGTTTTATAAAGGTTATAAAGGTCTTATAAAGGTTTTATTATTATTATTATTGGAATCTGGTTCTATGAAGAACATTTAACGTCCATGGAAGCTTTCTATTGTACAAAAGGTTATTTGGGAAAAGGTCTTTAGATGATTAAAATGTTCTTTGGGAAAATGGGAAAAACTCTTGAACCTGTTTTAAGAGTGTAGCAGTGCGTATTCCTTTTTCCATACGTGTACATACAGTAGGGTACGTTTATACAAGGTTTTAAAGGTATCGATAAAATATGAAGTTATTCCGAATGCGCATTTTCACCTGTGGCCGAATAGTACTGTGTGTTAAGACAAAATTTACTTTTTTTTTCTCGTAAAAAGAGCGCGTGGGCTTCTATATGTACACATTAAGAGGCACCATTAAGTCTTTGTTACGTAAAATCTATGGACACTGGTGATAGGACAATCATTACGCACACCTCTCAACATGTTGTCCGCCTTTTGCTTTAACCAAGCTTACCTGCCATTAAGCACACCCTTCCACAGTCCATTAAACTAAAGTCCTCGTGGTTAAATAAGAACGAGCTGTTCGGTGTAAACGAATTAACATGGACAGTAAAACAGAACTCAATTAGTTTGAGATGTGTGCGCAACGTAAGCTGTCCGATGTTTGGAGAGGTCAGACCAAGGGAGCATGAAAAGGTGATTTTCAATTAGTGGGATTTCCCAAGTTTCATATGTTGAAATAACAACAACAAAAAAAATAAGAATAATTTTTTCAAAAAATAAATGAATTGAAATTGAAAAGCGTTTCATTGTATCTCTAATTTTTCCTAATTTTTAAAAGGGCTGAAATTAAATTAACTAGAATTTCTCTAGTTTGGACTTGTTCCCCAACAAGACTTTTTAGCTTATTTGGTTAAAAAAAATAAATAAATAAATAATAGGAAATTTTATTCTTTGATCAATTATTTTCCCAGACCATCACCAGAACATCCTTTCGATTCCTTTGGATGCGTAAATAAATTTTCTTGAATATAATAAAACATTTTGTTTGAATTATATTATATATATATATATATATATATATATATATATATATATATATATATATATATATATAATTCAAACAAAATGTTTTATTATATTCAAGCAAATTCAGACTATGGCAAAGTACTAATGGACCTCTTCAAATGACAATAATGGCACTTTCTCTCCTATCTTAATGGGGCTCTCATGCGCCATCATAAAATTCAGGCAAATCCATTCCTCGCAAATCAAGCCTTGTAATGACGCTTAATGGTGTTTATATATGACCTTATTTGAAAAGGGAAGGAAACCGTTATCCGCGACTATTTTCACAATGTTGAAAGAGTACAAAAGGTTTTATGAAGCGTGAGTGAGACGACGCTATTTGGAAGCATATCCATGGAAGGTTATGAGTGTAAAGTGATATGTAATGTAGCTTTACCATGCCAGAGAGGAAATACACAACTTAAGGCACTGGTACATAAAATCGGCTAGCAATTAAAACGCGTTTTGAGACTTCAGATAAAACGCAATAAACCAGTTAAGAGACACGCAAAAGCGTTCTGAAACCACTTGTATGTTTGAGTAGGAGTAATGTGTAGCTATAAATGTCCAAGTGCGACTCGATAATGGGAGTTCAGATATATCATAATGGTACAATTGCGTTATGTAAAACGACACGTAATCAGATGTTGATAAACCCAGTGGCCTACACCCACAAGATGCTTCGCCTACAAAACTGAAGAAAAATGCAGTTTTGACTACACGTGTAAATACTGTAGTTTTTGATTACATACGTGCATTTGGATTTAAATTATTGCATGGTGAGGTTTGAGTATCCAGGTGGATCACGGAAACTGAGCCTTTTTAGTTTTCAGACTCTTTGATAAGAAATAATCCGTGGCAGAGGACGAATGACGATAAAATCTGCGTCCCAATTCGCCTACTTATACTATGCCCTAAAAGTATGTACTCTTTTTGTGAAGTAAAAGTACATACTTTTGAGTATGTAAGTTAGCAGAATAGTAGGCAAGCTTTGGGACATACTACTTCATAGCTGCTTTTTTGCACTGTTGTTTAAGTTACGTGCATCCTGTAACTGTTTAAACTGCCCTGTCAATCATCTTGTCACAGTTAACATCATCCACATTTCGTTTAATTTGATTTCCTACCGTATTGGAGAGAAATTAAGAGGCACATTCATGCCGAGAACTCTGCTCATGTGTTGCATAATGATGCATTTCAAAGTTAATGACCAAACGTATCATTATAAAAGTTCACAGTGTTGCTGCAGATGAAGTATAACGTGGATAACATTAAATTAATATTTTTTCATCAGGTTAGACATTGATTATTTATCACTCAAATCCCTTTCTCTACCTGTCCGTTGGTCGCGCATATCCGCCATGTTTGTAGTTTTTTAAAAACACTTTTTATGCGTGTTTGTAGTTCTAATCGAATCCTGGTCCACCGCGCAATGTGTTGTGAGCAATATTAGCCGTTAAAGCAGAGATTTTCTTACTATAGGGAGATGAGAGGGTCTGTATTACTTCCCTGATAGCACACGTACATCTCGGAGACGTCTATTTGACGTCTGCATTTACATCTGCAAGACGTATTTTTTAGAGAGTTTGCTCATCTGCAATACGTCTATAGGACGTTTCCTTTTAGATGTCAAATAGACGTCTATTAGATGTCTTTAAGATGTTTTTGCTTTAGAATGTATGTAAAACTGACATCTGAAAGATGTCTGTCAGACGTTTGTAGACAGCAGATGCTTTCCAGATCAAGAGATCTTTAACAGACATCTTGCAGACGTATGTGTGCTATCTGGGTTACTATTGGAGAAAGCGTAACGGCTAACTTGGATCACGTGTGCCGTAATAACCAATCACATTACAGCCTTGACGTCATTGAATTTCAGTCAGAGATGTGCGACACTCAGTCGCCGTTTACGGATGCCATAGGAATGAATGAGAAGTGCCGTAAGCTGAATCCCACCTGTCGCAAAAACTCAGTGACTTCTCTAATAAAACAGCATTTTTTTCGTGGTAAACTCTAATAGTTCAATCCAAAAGTTTTGTTTAGTGTAAAACATGTTGAAGATTAGCAGATAGGCTGTAGATTTATTAAATGATGAGCCGTTTCCTCTAAAAAGCTGTTTATTCAGCGTAGTGAAGCCTCTCCTCCATTGACATCCATTAAAAAAAAAAAAAAACGGCTTCTGGTCTCCTTTCCCACATACTGACAGACCGTAAGCGTTAGCGTTAGCCGTTACGCTTTTTATTTTTTTTTTTATTGAATGCTTGAAAAAAAAAAACAACAACATTTGTCATCATTGTCAAATCATAACAATACAACAACAGTCCAGGGTCATTCAGTCTTTCAGTCCAGAGGAAGTGCCAAGTCCTTTAGCAAAGCTATTGTTCTTATTGCTTTTAAGTTCGCAGAGAACTCAATAGATTCAAAATGCATTTTCATTTCAAATTTGAATCTTAAAAAAAGAGGTTTCCATTTAGAAAACTTACATTTATGAATATGATATTTAGCTAACAGGAAAATAAGGTTTATGAAATAAGTATCACCTTTTTTTTCACATTCATGAAAGCCAAAAATTACATTTCTGTAAGTAAACTCAAAATTAGGATTCACATAACATTTGATAAAAATCAGGAATGTCACACCAAAATGATGTTGTGTAAGAGCAATTCCAGAATAAATGTAAAGAAGTTTCAGGGTTTTCTAAACAGAAAGAACAGTTGGTATTAATATCATTCTTAAGTCTTTTAAGAGAGCACTTATCCGGGTAAATTCTATGAATCAACTTAAATGCAATTTCTCTCATTTTGTTAGTAATTAAATATTTGTGAGGTAATGACCAAAGTTTCTTCCAGGGAATATCAGTTACAAGACCATTCCAATAAGAGATTACATAAGGCACAGTAATCGACTCCATCTGAAACAAAACTCTGATTTTCTTATTTTTGATTTAGATGACGAAAGGCACTGTTTTCCAACAAATGTTTTACAAAGATCCACTGAGTGACATGAGATTGGAAAAGAAAGACCTCTAAAAAGCATGAGAACTCCACGTGGCACTGCATCAGCAACAATTGCAAACTCTTTCGGACTAACAGGAATTCCATGCTTAACTAAAAACTCAGAGTAATTACAGATTGAACCATTTTGATTGAAAAGTTGAGACACAAAAATAATACCATTTTTAAACCAATTTTCAAAAAAAAAGAGATTTGTGTTTATACAGTAGATTCTTATTATTCCAGATTAGATACGAGTGAGGTGTAAAATTGTGTTTAAAAATGAGGGACCAAGCTAATAACATTTGCCTATGAAAAAGAGACAATTTGACAGGGATTTTCATGATGTTTTAGTTACAGATTAATGAGAAATTTAAACCACCTAGTTTGGAAAAAACAAAATTAGGGATCATATTCCATATAGATGAGGGCTTACTGATGCAGTTTTTTATCCAATTTATTTTAAAGGTGTTGTTTAAAGTGGTGAAAGCAAGAAAGTTTAAACTCTCTTTCTCAATGGTGTTCATAAGTACAGATTTTTTAATAAAATGAGTTTTATTCTTCCAAACAAAGTTGAGAAGCATTGTATCAATTTTTTTTTTTTAAGAATGGCAGTGTCAACATTCAAAGAGAGAGCAGCATATGTTAATCTTGACAAACCTTCAGCTTTGGGTAGTAAGATTCTTCCCTTTAATGAGAGATCACGCTGGAGCCACATATTCAGTTTTTTCTGAGTACTCTCAATTAATGGCTTAAAATATAAGGAGCATCTTTCCAATTCATTTTTTGTTATAATAACACCTAAATAAGATACCTGATCTTTGATTTGAATATTACAAATTTCTGACAAATTACATTCTTTGATGGACATCAGTTCACACTTTGAGAGGTTCAAGAACAGGCCTGATGCTTTGGAGAATTGCTGGATATACTTTAGTGCTAAAGGAACTTGGTTAGCATCTTGCAAAAAAAGTGTGGTATCATCAGCCAGTTGACTGATGAGTATCTGTTCATCAGCAATAGAGACACCATGAAGACCACTATTAGAAAGATAAGAAGCGAATATCTGGGAAGCTAGTAAAAATAAATAAGGGGATAATGGACACCCTTGCCTAATACCACGTGACAAGTAAAATCTAGGAGAAGTACCATATTTTAATTTAATTGTGCTACTACAGTTGTAATATAGAGTTCTTACTGCCTTACAAAAATATTCACCAAAACCAAATTTTTCCACTGATTTAAATATAAATTTATGTTCAACTGAATCAAAAGCTTTATAAAAATCCAGGAAAAGAATAAAACTATTATGTTCCAGCAAATCACTATAATCCAATAAGTCTAAAACTAATCTAATATTATTCATTATATGTCGGTCCCTCATAAATCCAGACTGAGCCTCATCTATAACAGTATCCAAACAATCTTTAAGTCTTTTAGCAAATATTATGGCGAAAATTTTATAGTCATTGTTAAGGAGTGTGATGAGTCGCCAGTTGTCTAAGTTGGTAAGATCTTTCTTAGGTTTAGGAATTAACGTTATGATACCTTGCATCAATGTAGGAGGTAAAGCCTCTTTTTCAATACTTTCTCTAAAAACCTGAGCCAAAAAGGGAGTAAGTTCATCAGTAAATAATTTGTACAGCTCAGCTGTAAGTCCATCACACCCTGGGGATTTATTGTTTTTCAAACTCTTAATTGCTCTTTGTACTTCATCAGAAGTAACAATGCTATCACAAAAAAATCTATCACTTTCAGATATAACCTTAACGTGATTGAGTCGAGAAATGAGGATGTTGTCTGCTCTGAATACCTTGAACTATAAAGATTTCTATAAAAACTGGCACTGTAGTTTGCTATTTCCTTTGGATCTTTAACAATTTTGCCATCGACACATAGTTGTTCAATTGTTGAGAGGGTAAAACTACGCTTTTCAAGCTTAAAAAAATATGTGGAATTGAGTTCTCCCTCTTCAAGCCATTTTTTCCTGGATCTTATATAAGCACCCCTAGCCTTTGATATGTATAATTAATAAATTATTAGACTGAGATAATTTCATGATTAGGCTGTCTTCAAGAACTAAAAGTGTTCCAACTTTTCTTAAATAAACACCTATCTCAAACTTAAGAAGCTCTCAATTGGTACCAAAAGAATTTTGAATTGTGGCTGCTTTCCAATAGCTAGCAATTAATTCTTTAATTTTATCCTTTACATCTGGTAATTCTAACAGTGAACTGTTCAGTTTCCACAAAGAAGCTCTGCATTGGCCTGTTACATAATCTGCCATTAAAGGGGTATTAATAAAGATAGTTTTGTGGTCGGTCAACGGGGTACATTGAATGCCGACATTCAGATCAAAATTTGACATACATTTTGATATGAGCCAATAATCAATACGAGATTGTCTTGATCCACTTTTATTGGCCCAAGTAAACTCTAAATTGTTAGGGAATCTCTCTCTCCAAATGTCCACCAATTCAAACTTATCTATTAGGTCTAATAGTGCAGGACTAGAACAAGCGGTCCTTTTTGGAGGATATCTGTCCAAAGAATTATTAATTGACACATTAAAATCTTCTCCTAGAATTAAAAATGCATTAGGAAATTTATTAGACCAATATGTAAGCATTGTACCCATATATATTTCCGAGAATCACAGTTTGTTGGTTAAGTGAAATCACTAATAAATGAAAACGATCAAGCTATCTGATTCTGACCCTAATATATCTCCACCAATTTAGCTGTTACGCTTTTTCAGCTAATGGTTGCAGGCTTGCCTTCAAGTGGCTTTGGTTAGAGTGTGCATCGATCTGCACTTCGAATTCTAACCGGAAGTAGTAGACCATCCCGGAATCTTTGGCATACTTTTTTAAACATATTATGATTTGGGACATACTAATTCTATTTTCGAATACTATTTAGGATGGATAGTATGCGAATTGGGACGCAGCAGTCATTCTTTTTAAACCAAAGACCATTATTGAGAAAATATAAATTATTGCTGATATATACCGGAGTAATTACGACTGTAGCTACTAAAATCATGTTTATTGCTGGTTAAGTTTTAATTTAACATAATAATATATAGGTAATATATTAATATATAAAATATAAATATATATACTTAGTGTGTGTATGTTTATACAAACAATAAATTTATATAAATAAACCAGGAAACAAGCCTGAAGAGAAATTTGCAATACACAATAAAATAATTCTGATAAATCGTCCTTTTAAGTCAAAAATAATATTCACAGCCTCTCTCAAAAATCAAATTCCGTCTAAAAATGCTATTTTAATATTATTGTTCAGCAATATAATGGGAAATGGAAATTTGCAGAATGCCTTCATATTGTTGTAGGCATTCACAGGTGTTGAAACAACAAAGACATGTAGAGATCTAATGTATGCTCAAAACAAAAAACTCTACAAAGAGAGTGTTACATCATTTCCCCCGTCTGTCAGTGTGTTTTTTTGACATCTGGAGAACTGTCCCGCACTGGTGAGCGAGATCGAGTCCTTTTTGGCTTCTGGGAGAGGTGAGGGATGACTGCGTGAGAATGATTGCGTGAGGGAGAGCGGTGTTTTGAAGAGTGTGAATGAGAATCAGAGTGGTATCTTCTGTGTGAATTGTCTTTTTTGTGATTGCACTTTTCACAGTCCGTGTTACGATGTTTCTCACAAGCTCTTTTGTACCTATGTTTATCTGTTCCTCTCTCGGAAGAGTGCTGGTTTGTAGGCTGACGTGCCACAGCAGAGGAACGAAGAGTGTTCAGCAGAAACCTCTTGTTTGTGCTTCCCAGCGGACATTTCATCCTAGAATACAGCAATTTAACCAGCTTTTAGATGCAAGATACATGAGGGAATGTCGAAAGTATTCATTTATAAGACATAAAGCCTTCTAACTTGTAAACTGTCAATCAAGGACAGCAAATAAAACATCTGCACCTCTCAACATCACTATCTACAATTACCATCCAGTAGCACCCATCGTCTCAGCACGGACTTTTGCTCTCCTAGCTTCTTTAAGGAGCTCCTCCACTGCTTTCCTGATGGAGGAAAGAATATTTACATGAGTGAGAGAAACGAGTAACTACAAAGCACTTATTTCATTGTCATTCCTGACTGCAGAGACAGTATTCAGTATTTCTATTATGCTTAATTGTATTAACAGTACTTTGATTTTTAATGTTGTTTTCACAACATAGAAGACTAAAACAGGTAATGTCACTAGTATGCACATTATTGATTTTTATTTAAATGAATAACCCCTTTCTTGTAAGATAATTCATATATGTAGTATGATACCATTACCATCTTCACTGACCGTTAAATAGTTACACTACCCGGGTCACACATTTAACATAACATCATAAACTAGCCCTCTAAAATAGTTGTAAGCAAGAAAACAATATCTTTAGGAATGTCATACCTCTCTAGTTCACTTTCATCCATGATTTATTTAAACTTAAATCGCATTCAGTGTTAAATTCTAATTCATTTCTGCTCTGCTTGCTAACTGGTGTTATTTACTATACTTAAGGACCCAAATAAGGACTCCGTTTGACTTAGTCCTAACCTAAATAATGGATGTAAAAATATAACCTACGTCAGCTGCAGACATACGCATGACAGTTTTTAGCCTTTCTGTATATGTAATTAGTAAGTACAGCGACTAAAAAATTTAGTTGCCACATTTGGCTGATGTTATGTCCCACGATCGGATTTCAGTCAGGCACCTAAATGGTCACACCTGCTATTCGATTGACAGCGCGAGTGCCCGCCTCCATCCTGAGTCTGACTGTGGTGATCCAAAGTCTGACTCGTTTCCAAGAATCGGTTCTTTTGAACAGTTCGTCTGAATCAAGCGGTTCAAGAATGATTCTGTGGTTCTTTACGTCATTACATGGTCCCTTGGCAAATTACATGCTCTAAAAAGCTATTTATGATGTTATTTTCGCGTAAGTTTTAAAAAATAAGGGTGCTATTGTAATATCATGTGTCCCAGTTCAATTTGTTATAGCTACTTAAGCCAGGAAATCCACAAATTTGAATTTAGAATAGAATTTGCATTTACGATAAGCAAAATAAAATTCATTTATATCTCTTGGCTGTAAATAAATAAATCAATTAATTAATAAAGTTTAAAATTAACCTATGTATTAAAACCAACTTTGGTTTGCGTTTGGTTGATAAATTATAAAATCAAATTTATACAATCAAATAAAATATAATAAATATATTTTCTTTGTAACATTTTGCTATTCGGCTATAAAGTAACAATCATTTAAATCCTCACTTACGTTTAGCCTACATTTAATCATTTAGCAGTTTTACAAATGAGGACAATAGAAGCAATCAAACAGCAACAATATGACAAGTACTGGTTAGTCTAGTTTTTTTTTTTATAATAATAATAATAATAATTTAATTTCTAACGATTATCGTCAATTTGATTTCATAGATACTATTTAAACTAAACTGAGCTAGACAATGACATCTCTGAATTCAATAATGAAATGCCTTTAACTGAAAATTGAGTGTTTAATCTTATTATTATACATTACTGACACTCTATCCTCCAATTTGATACTGTTAAGTGCTTTGACACAATCTGTATTGTTAAAAGCGCTATATAAATAAAGGTGATTGACTTGACTTAATAAAAATAAATAAAAAGAATAAACCGTAGATATAATAGAAATAGAGAGAGCTAGTGTTAGAGTGTCATGCTATTATTATTTATTTTTTATATTTATGTAATTTTATTCATATTCATTTTATATTTAGTTCACCCCAAATGCTTTTATCATTGTCTGGACATTTTTGAAAGAGACGGTTCAACGAGTCGGTTAGTTTTTGACTCGAGAGCCGCTCGGGCCGATTCAGTCCAATACATGCACTAATTGTTCAAACCAGTTTTATGAATCGGTTCAGCTGATTCGTTCAAAAGAGTCGACTCAAACGAGTCATTCGTTCACGAATCGGGCATCGCTACAAGACAGATACAGGGGTGTTTTGACGTGCGGATGCGGCTCGGGCGAGCTGCGGTGGATGTGATTGAGCTCCATGGTTCTCCTCTCGGGGCCAGAGTTCACACCATCTGAACGGAACGCGAATAGGTAATGTTATTCAAATACTCATATTATCACCCGCCGATCCTTTATTACTACACGCATTTTGTTAGATGTCATTGTCGCCCATTGTACAGACGGTAGAGAGACAGTAAACGAAAAAAAATTACAGCGAGCCGCTCTGTACCAGAAATAATGAGATATCGATATTTGTGTGTGTCATAGATCCGGATTGGATACGCCTTATTAACGAGACAATTCATGCAGGTGGCATCCACAGACATTTTAATTCAACAGAGAAAGCGCCGTCCCCCTCCCTTCATTAATTTATTTTTGTTGCCTACCTGTTTGTGAATGTGCAACCTTTCTGAAAAATAAGGTCAATGATTTGCAAAAGCAGATGGGTGTCAAAAATGGTGGTTTGTGAATAGATCTGGACTGCAGAATGGAAACATGTCATGAAAACCGTTTGCTCAATAAATAAAGACTTTAGAAAATCATTCTACATGCAGCATGTCAGATATTGTTTGCTTCCTTTGTAGATGTTTAAAAATCAGCCAGTAATTGCATTGTTTTATGTCAGCTCAGCTGAACAAACATTTAATTCTTCATCAGCCAGGCAGCCAGATAAGCACGAATGTGCCATTTTGCAAGTGAGAACACAAACAACTGTGACAAGCAACTAAAGATACAAGGATACAACAAGTGAGTGGCCTTGAACAGCCCTTGCGGTCAATATCTAAACACTCCCTTGTGATTAAAAGTCATCAAAGAATCCAGCATAGAATAGAAATACTAATGGCAGCTGTCCATTAAGCATTCCAGCCTTATGTAATGAAGTCCCACATCATGCTATCAAGGGATGAGGTTTAAGCGCAAGCTGCTTCATTTAGACTAGACTATCCACATTAAGACATTTAGTGTATGGGACGCGTGAGCATGGGTATGTGTGTCTGATGAGATGTTGACAGGGCTTTGTGGTGGGAACAGAGAAGCCTTGTGTCCTCATGTTTTATTCATGTCCAGCTGCAAAATAAAAACAGAGGCAGGTAGTCACAGAGATGCCGTCGACAGACCAAGCGTGGGGCTGCTCATGGATGCACAGCTGTCAAATACTGTGAATGCAGGCGGAGGTTGTAGTTATCATTGGCCCAATAGAATGCCCCCTGCTGTTTGGTGGCCTCGAAATGCTAACTATTAAAAGCCAAGTTCAGGGGTTTTCAATCTTTTCAATGCTACCCAAATTTGATCATCCTCAGGGACCCCCATTCTAACATGGAATATTTTAAGGCCCAATTTATATATGTAAAATATTATTTGGAAAATATTTAGTTTTTATCACGTAGAACTTAATCAGGTTAGATGGCACATTGAATTGAACACGGACGAAAACGAGGCTGTGAGGGATAGACTTACAGTCTTTATAATGGCACAAACTATATGATCATAACTCACGACTTTCCATTTCCGACAATCCATTGAACGCACTGTACTTCTATCCCTCACAGCCTTGTTTTCACTCCTGGCAATAATCAAATATGGTGCTACTCTGACTAAGGTCTATTACTTTTTTTTGCCTGCTCACTATAGCCTAGTAATGTACTGTTAAATGTATTGTTTTTTTGTTTATTTATTTCTCTCTCTAGACTTTTTCCACAGACCCCAGTTTAAATACCACTGGTCTAGTTCACAGAAAAATGAATGTTTTTCCACTCCTGTATGACTTCTATTTCTTTGTGCTAATGCAGATATCAAGATTTTCTGTGAAAAAATGGCTACTAAACCAGTGTATGATTTGAAATACGGCACACAAATCACTTTTATGGTGCTTTTGGAGGCCCAGTCATTCACCTTCATTATACTGAAAAATACTCTTCATAAATTTACCTTTTGTGTTCCACTGAAAAAAGAAAGTCATACAGGTTTGAATTGACATAATGGTGAGTAAATATAGAGAGAATGTGAACCGTTCCTTTAAATCTGCAATGTATCAAAATTAGAAACATGGCCTTTAGAGGAATGATTTTAATTAAACTCTGGTAGGTTTTGATTAATATTTGTATTTAATGACTCGGCTGAGTTTGCACCCACCCCCTAATCTGGGTTTTGTGCACAATTTTATCCATTCAAATCTTATAAAGTATCTATTTTTGTTCTCTTCTCTTGCCCCCCATTCTCACTTTCACATCAAAACCTCTTGACTCCACGCTCCCTGCCTCAATCCAAGATAATTCTCTCTCTGCAGGATTGAAAGATTGCTCTAGGCGAGAGAGCAAGAGATTACACTGTCAGATTAATGTGCAGGAGTAAACCCACACTGCTCTGCAACATAATCTCATCCTCGCAACACATGGCACACACACAAACACGTTCTCTCATTCAGAACAGTTACCTCACTTCTTCTCCTTCAGAGTGATGTCACACCGTCTACCAGGGGGTGGCCGTCCCCTGCCGGAGTCGCACAGCCTCTGACGCCCATGGGACGGACGCCCCCGTAACCAAGCCCTGAGCGTGTGTGTGTGTGTAGCTGAAGCCGAGCGCAATGGGCAGTCTGGGAGAGGGAGTGGACCCGGGTATGGTGAGCGAAGCTCTTCTGGAGGCTCTTTGCTCTGAATGTGGACAGATTCACCGCGCATGGGAGAACCACCTTTATAACTATCGTTTGGAAGTGGATGATGATTTGGTGTGCCACATCTGCCTTCAGCCGTTAGTTCAGCCCCTGGATACACCATGTGGCCACACCTTCTGTGCCCGCTGCCTGCGCAGCTTTCTGCAGGAACGGGACTTTTGTCCACTGGACCGCGCACATCTGCAGCTGCAAGTCTGCCGACGCTCCAGCATTCTGGTGCACAAGCTGCTGGATAAGTTGTCGGTCACCTGTCCTCTTACACCTTCTTGTTCTCTCAGCATGCCACGCTGTGACCTGGAGGCACATCTCAAACACAGGTAAAATACTCATGAATATTCACACTCATATTTTTCATCTCAAATGCAAAATCTGTTGAAATAATCATGTTATGGTTGTATTGTTATACACTGAAAAATGTAGTGTAGGATTTGATAAAATATAAGGGTAAAAACACAATGAATTAAAGGTAAAAAATTTGAAGTAGAAAAAGTGAAATAGTGTTTTCTTGTAAAATGTACTTAAAGAGATAGTTCATTCAAAAATGAAAATTCTGTCATTAATTACTCACCCTCATGTCGTTCCAAACCTGTAAGACCTTCGTTCATCTTCGGAACACAAATTTAGATATTTTTGATGAAATCCAAGAGCTTTCTGACCTTCCATAAACAGAAATGCAACTGAAACGTTCCCAGGCCCAGAAACGTGGTAAGAATATCGTTAAAATAGTCCATGTGACATCTGTGGTTCAACCGTAATTTTACGAAGCTATGAGAACACTTTTTATGAGCAAAGAAAACAAAAATAACTTTATTCAACAATTCTTCCAAAATGTATTCACGTAACTTCATAAAATTACAGTTGAACCACTGATGTCACATGGACTATTTTAACAATGTCCTTCCTATGTTTCTGGGCCTGGGAACATTTCAGTTACATTGCTGTCTATGGAGGGTCAGAAAGCTCTTGGATTTTATCAAAAATAACTTAATTTGTGTTCCAAAGATGGACGAAGGTCTTACGGGTTTGGAACGACATGAGGGTGAGTAATTAATGACAGAATTGTAATTTTTGGGTGAACTATCCCTTTAAATAATGTTTTATTTTCAACTTCGCAAACCCATTTTTTTTTACAGTGTAGTTCAAACAGTAGAGCATAGCACTAGCAAAGCCAAACTCATGGGTTTGATTCCTAGAGAATGCAAAAACTTGAAATATATATCTCTTATGTTGAAAGAAATATATATCTTGAATATACTGTAAGTTGCTTTTCTATAAAAGCATACCAAATGTGTAAAAGTACTGTACATGTAATGGTTACAGTGGTTATAAGACTGTGCACTGTAAGCATAAAATCTTGTTGCCTTTGCAGCAAAGCACCACCCAGTTAAACAAGCAGTCATCTGACTGGCATGTAAAACAACTAACCATAGTTGGCTCATTTTAAAGAATTTATTTATTTTTTGAACGGAACGGTGTTCTTTCTTGTGTTGTCATATTAACTTTTTTGTGAATGTTTGAGGCTACACAAGCATAAAGGTAGCCTCAAATCCAACGGGTAAACTAGAAAACTAATTTTGAGGTCTTTAAGTGACATTTAGGGTCAGGTTAAGTGCTTCAGGATATGTTCTTCAGAAGCATTCATTGTACCAGCCTGCAAACACAAATTTGTTTTCAGGCATACTGATAAAATAATGTCCCAGTCAGCCTATCAGATAGATAATTTTTTGACCTTTTTGTCTGTTTCTTGGCTAAAGAGGAGGTCTTACTAGACTTTGAACATGCAAAATTTCTTTGGACACTACAGAGGACACAATATGACATTTGGCGCCTTTTTAAAAACAATTTCAAAAAACAAAAATATACAATGTTGCAAACATGCAGTTTCCAAGTTTGTGTTCTTTTAATTTAGCTAGAAGGTCACAGTATGATGTATTGTTCTTCTAATGGTCACGTGACTTCACGTGATACGAATTTGCAAGTCAGAGTTTACCAAACTTGAACTTGGAAATACAGCGAACGTCCAGTGAGCTTGTGTTTCCGGTCTCCAGCATTTGCATGCCTATTAATGCCCCTTAAGACATAATCATCTCAAATTCAGATAAATGAAAATTCAATTATTAGTAGTAGTACTACTAGAAATTGATCATTTTTAAATGATTTTTAAATTTTAATTTATATATTAGACAGAATATTGCCTACACAAACCATTGTGGTGTACCATTCTGAGTAAACCCCAAATAAACTTGATCAACATGCAGAATACAACAGTTCAACTTGAGTATTACCACATGTCTGAGGGGCTTTTAAGTCAGATGGTGCAGAAACAGGTATCTGTTAGAGTTAGAGAATGAAGCTTAGCAAACAAAGGCTCCAGTGACTTTTGGAGTCACTTTCTTGTGAGTGGAGCCTGCTGGGCTTGATCTGACTTCCCATCTGCGGATTATTTGCCCCTTTGTCATGTGATGGGAGATTAGTCGGTCCTGTGTAAAGCACTGGACAGCAGCAGTTTCATATTCTCTTCAGCCATGCTGGGAAACTTCAACTCTAGAAACCTTTTCAACCATTTCTTCTGTGAGACTGCCAAGGGCAACCCAGAGCTATGGTGAGTCAGAGTCCAGTATGGTATTTTGTACTAAGATTTGGCAGTTTGAGAGAGTGGTATAAATTTTAAGATTAGATTTGTTGCACGAGATAGGATTGAATGGTGCCTTTGGAAGAACTGAAGGTCTTGGCCTACTAAGGGTTTGGTGTAGAGTCTGATGTCTGAAGACAAACGTGAGTTGAATAGTTCAAAGTTGAGTTAGCTCACAAATCGCAGGACAAATGCGCGTCTCGACTGTTTTTGTAAAAAACAAGTTGGACAATTGAACTTATTAAAGTTCTGTCAGACCATCTATGCTCCTTTATTTACTCTTATTTGCAAGAATGTTTTATTTATAGCTTAATAGAAGAAGACCCAAGGAGATTAACCTTAACAAGGCGCTAACACCTTCCTAAGAGAAGGCTGAGAGTTACTGCCAGAATTAGCCGTCTTCCCTTAGCTGTGTTGACAATCCAGTGCTTTCTTGTTATACTATGAGACCTCAGCGTGTAATACTATCCTACAGGTCTTTGTCCCCACTGATGCGTAGAGTAATTAATTAGCGCTGTTAATTATATGACAGTCATGTTAGTGAAATGCTGAAATCCTCCAAGCTCAAAGTCAAAGAAAGATCCCATAGATTCACTGGACCACTGTTGTTATTAAGTAAAACTATTAAAAAATGGATTTTGGTAATTGAAAAATAAAATAAAATAAAAATATGAAAAACTAATGAAAATGACAAAAAAATTAAAAATACTAAAATGTAAATTAAAATGAAAACTGAAAAATATAAAAATAAAAATACACTATATAACAGTATATAAATAATACTAAAAACAAACTGCACTAGTCTGGGTTTGGGAATACAATATCAGGACCTTTACTTTACTGTAGTTCCTGGAATAGCATCTGCCCTGAGGATGTAGCGCAAGGTTTCTTGTGTAATTTGCTTCCTTTTTCTTCCCCTTGTCTTCCATTTCATGTCAACCGGACCTCTGTGTACCTAGCCTCCCGAAAATTTCAGTTATTGTGTTTGTATGTTTGCATCTATGTGTGTGGGTCTAGGTGTCCTGGAACACAGAGTCAGCGAACAAAGCTGGAGCGGATGGAGGGAGGTGAGGACAGGGTCACGGCAACCAACCTTCCCAGATCCCCCCAGACTGAGATGAAGGAGAGTACGCCATCACCACCTGCTGGATCCACCGCATGCAACAATGTTCCTACATGGACAGAAGAGCCTGGCGTAGACAACCCTGCCTTTGAAGAAAGCACTGAAGAAGACAGTGAGTACCCTAAGCAGGGACACAACCAACAATAACCAGATATCGCAAAACTGTCCCTTCCAGTAATTGGTATTCTTGAGGCTGTTCTGCTGCACTCCATGATGACACACTGTGCTCTGTATTGTTAGGATGAGAAAGGTTTATAATGTACATTTTTTAGGTTGGTCTGCCTCAGCAGACTAACAGCCAGGGTTGCCAGGTTTTCACAACAAAACCCTCCTAATTGTTAAACTCAAAACTAGCCCAATCGCATTACGAAGGGGGTCCACCCGGTAAAAATCGTGTTCCGGGGGTAAAATACATATTTTTTGCTGGGATTCCCCTGGTACAGTTCACATTCCAGGGGCTAAATATCATGTTATTGGGGTCACTTTAACCCGCGGACATGAAAAACCCACGGCAACAGTGTTAAAGTAGCCCAATTCTGCAGGAAAACCGCAGACTTGGCAACACTGCTAACAGCATTCATCAATGTCAAAATGTTTGAGATGGCCAATCAAATCAAAGAAGGCGGGTCTGTACTGGTCACAGAACCTGAATTTCATTCGCCACTTCAGTTTTAAGGGTTAAAGAGTGTAAAAAGTAGCTAAATATTTAACATTTGACAACTCTTTAATAATAGAAATGTTACACAACATAAGTAATATTCAGTGATGTAAAGTTTTCCATTTTTTTGTCAAATTTTGATGTTTTGAACTGAAAATCATATCATTTACGTAATTCATAGTGTAATTTGTAATTAAGTATCATGAGCAATTTTCAGCATATTAGGCATATGATTAAGACTGATTGTGTGCATATTTTAAAAATAATACAAATATGATTTAATATTAAATATTTATATATATATTATTTGCAAATAGTGCATATGCATTACAATATATTCAAATTTTAGTTCTAATTTTACTATTTTTCTTTCTTTATTCACTTAGTCCCTTCAAATCCTTTAATATTTCAATTCCATTAACAACTTAAAATTCCATTAAAAATACCAATAAAAATATGCCCCACAATTTTTGTTCCCTCACCAATGTCTTGACCATAACTATAAATTTCATGATATGAAACCCCCTACATTAGCAACTTGGCCACTCACATGAACATGGTCACTCACAGTTAATTCCAATAGAGATTTGCATTAGCACAGGTTGCTAAGCTAACACAATAAACAAATAATACATAAAAATACATAGCATACACAAATATTAGGTGAAATAGTCCATTTTTATCAGATCAACCAGTTTTTATCAGTACTTTTTTATAGTTTATTCCATTAGAGATCAGAATTAGCACATTTTGCTAAGCTAACATCATACTCTGTGGTGACTTACATGTTTTATGGAGTGAACTTTATATTTTCAGCTGTCGTTTTGTCTCTCAAAGGTGTCCATGGTTTAGAGTGCGCTCCTCCTCGTGTAAAGCGTCCTCTCAGTAACCCGTGCATCCATCTTCTCCGCACTGGTAGTTCTGCCTCTTCAGGATGGGACTTTGTTGAAACTCTGCCTCTTTCTGCTGAAGAAGGTATGATTATTTCACACAGTCCTAGACTAAACCATATAATCACTTTGTTTCTTAAAGGAATAGTTCACCCAAAAATTTAAATTTGGTCATCATTTACTCACCCTCATGTCGTTCCAAACCTGTATACGTTGTTTTCTTATGCTGAAGATATTTTGAAGAATTTTGAAGAACCAAACAGTTGTTGGTCCCCATTGACTTCCACAGTAGGGAAGGAAATACTATGGGGACCATCAACTGTTTGATTACCAGCATTCTTCAAAATATCTTCTTTTATGTTCAGCATAAGCATTTTTGGGTGAACTATCCCTTTAAAAACCTTTGATATCTTTGTTTGGGTTCCATACGTCTTGTTCTTTTCAGGTTGTGTGAAACTTCCATCTCTACCTGAGGGAGAAATCACAACTATTGAGGTTCATCGTGCAAACCCCTACACAGAACTGGGCATAAGTATTGTCGGTGGAAACGAGACCCCCCTGATAAATGTGGTAATACAGGAAGTGTACCGTGACGGTGTTATAGCCCGAGATGGACGGCTGCTGGCCGGCGACCAAATACTTCAGGTATTGTCACTGCTGTTCCAAAATAACCGTCTGATTAAAAAAAGGCATTTTACTGCTATTTACAGATCAGCCTTGATACTTTAATCCATCTCTAAAGAGCTCTAATGAATAGTGGCTGCAGAATCACTATCTGCAGAACAGCATTCTTCAAACTGACATTCAACAAAATATGTGACCTGCTCCATCATTTTGAGTCATTTTGACCCAGAAATACATTTTAAGCTTCATGCTTTAACTGAAAAGGGAAAGTCTCTCCTTTTTAATGATATAATCATTTCAGTTTGAACAGTTGAGATTTAATTTAATTTAGATAGCTCCCATATAAACTTGTTTTTGAGAAAATAGTCTCTAATAAGTCCAAATAAGCGTTTTTTTTTTTGTTTTTTTTGACAGAATTTTTTCAAACATTTTGTCGTTTTTATAGAAATTAATACTTTTATTCAGCAAGGAATCATTAAATTGATTAAAAGTGATAATAAAAATATATATATATATATATATATATATATATATATATATATATATATATATATATACACACAGTGGTGTGAAAAATTGTTTGCCCCCTTCTTGATTTTTTATTTTTTTGCATGTTTGTCACACTTTAATGTTTCAGATCATCATACAAATTTAAATATTAATCAAAGATAACACAAGTAAACACAACATGCAGTTTTTAAATGAAGTTTTTTATTATGAAGGGAAAACAAAATCCAAACCCACATGGCCCTGTGTGAAAAAGTGCTTGCCCCCTAAACCTAATAACTGGTTGGGCCACCCTTAGCAGCAACAACTGCAATCAAGCGTTTGCGATAACTTGCAAGGAGTCTGTTACAGCGCTGTGGAGGAATTTTGGCCCACTCATCTTTGCAGAATTGTTGTAATTCAGCTTCATTGGAGGGTTTTCGAGCATGAACCGCCTTTTTAAGGTCATGCCACAGCATCTCAATAGGATTCAGGTCAGGACTTTGACTAGGCCACTCCAAAGTCTTCATTTTGTTTTTCTTCAGCCATTCAGAGGTGGACTTGCTGGTGTGTTTTGGATCATTGTCCTGCTGCAGAACCCAAGTTCGCGTCAGCTTGAGGTCACGAACAGATGGCCGGACATTGTCCTTCAGGATTTTTTGGTAGACAGCAGAATTCATGGTTCCATTTATCACAGCAAGTCTTCCAGGTCCTGAAGCAGCAAAACAGCCCCAGACCATCACACTACCACCACCATATTTTACTGTTGGTATGATGTTCTTTTTCTGAAATGCTGTGTTACTTTTACACCAGATGTAATGGGACACACACCTTCCAAAAAGTTCAACTTTTGTCTCGTCAGTCCACAGAGTATTTTCCCAAAAGTCTTGGGGATCATCAAAATGTTTTCTGGCAAAACTGAGACGAGCCTTTTGTGAGGTTTTTTGTGACCTCCATGTGGGTTTGGATTTTGTTTTCCCTTCATAATAAAAAACTTCATTTAAAAACTGCATGTTGTGTTTACTTGTGTTATATTTGATTAATATTTAAATTTGTTTGATGATCTGAAACATTAAAGTGTGACAAACATGCAAAAAAAGTAAAAAATCAGGAAGGGGGGCAAACAATTTTTCACACCACTGTATATATAATTTTTTATTTTTTCTTAAAATAAATGCTGTTCTTTTCAACTTTCTATTCATCAAAAAATCCTGACAACCACCATTTTCAACACTGATAAGAAATGTTTCTTAAGGAGCAAATCGGCATATTAGAATGATTTCTGAAGGATAATGTGACACTGAAGACTGGAGGAATGATGCTGAAAATTCACAGAAATAAATTACATTTTAAAATATATTTAATTAGAAAACACTTCTTTTAAACTGTAATAACATTTCACAATATTACTGTTTTTACTTTACTTTTGGTAAATAAGAGACGTCTTTCAAAAGCATTAAAATTCTTACCAATTCCAAACTTTAAACAGGAGTGTACATTAAATAATTAAGACATTAATAACAGATTAAGTAAAAATATAATACATAATGGCCTGGTTTCACAGACAGGGCTTAGACTAACCCAGGATTAAGCCATATTTCAATTAGGACATTTAAGTAATTTTTATAAACGTGCCTTAGAAAAAAACATTACTGGTGTGCATCTTGAGACAAAAAGGCACTGATATATTTTAAGATCAGTCAGTGAAAGTTTCTTTCAGTTTAAACAGCTCAGACATAAATTTTAGTCTGCGACTAGGCTTAAGGTGTGTCTGTGAAACCGGGGGAATATAACTAAAATCTAAAATGCTTTGTTTGATCAAAAATCACATAAAACAAGAAAAAAATTCTTCACAAACGGCTCATTGCAACTACTGACACAAAAGCTTGTTCCGCATGTCAAACCTATTCATTTTTTGTCTACACTTCCCATTTGTATGCAGGTGAACAATGTAGACATCAGTAACGTGCCCCATAACTTTGCTCGCTCTACACTGGCCCGTCCCTGCGCCACTCTGCAGTTGACGGTTCTGAGAGAGCGCCGCTGTTTTGCTAGGCCACCTGTGGCGACTGCTACGCCCAAGGGCAGCCCTGCCAGCATACGCATCACCCTGCACAAGCGGGAATCATCAGAGCAGCTGGGGATCAAGCTGGTGCGGCGTACAGATGAAGCGGGTGTGTTTATCCTGGACTTGCTGGAGGGAGGGTTAGCCGCTAAAGACGGACGACTTTGCAGCAACGACAGAGTGCTGGCCGTCAACGAGCATGACCTGAGACATGGCACGCCTGAGCAGGCAGCTCAGATTATACAGGTAGAGAGAAAGCATGTGTGTGGGGCAGTTCAGGTCAAGATAAGAACGCTAGTAGACCTTTGCTAACTGATAAATGGCTGATATTAAAAATCTATACTCTGTTGTCTACATAAAATACTAAAAACTGAAAGTGAATTTAAGCATAACAGTATTATAATGTAAAGTATGAAATCTGGATATTCATTTTGAGATTTGATACATTTTACAGTTTGATACAGTTTACATTTAACACATTTAAATACACTTACATTAACACATTTGATACAGTTTACATTTATTCAGTTATCAGTGTTGTTAAACATTAACTTTAAGTGGGCAATAGATGACAGCAAAGGTAATTTAATTACCTTTGTTTATTTTATTTTAGTGTTATTTTAGTATTGTTTATATTTTATAATATTTATTAATATTTTTAATTACTTCATTTTTATATTTTTAGTTTTTATTGTAAGTTTAATAATTTTGTTATTTGTTTGTCATTTTATTTTATTTTTTTAATTCGCTTTAGCTTTATTTTATTTCATTTCATTTTTAGTTTTAGTAGTTTTAGTAATTTAAGATTTTATTTCATTTAGCTGCCATGGCAACATTTCTCATTTCCATTTAAGTTTTTGTAAGTAAGTTTTTCTTCTAACATTTATATTTTATTTTATTTCAGCATGTTGTTAAACATTAATCGAGCAACAGATGATGGTAATCTAATCATCTTTATTTTATTTTACTAGTATCTAATTATCTTTATTTTTAGTAGTATTTATGTATTATATATATATATATATATATATATATATACATATATACATATATATATATATATATATATATATATATATATATATATATATATATATATATATATGTGTGTGTGTGCTCTTGTCATTTTAATTAGTTTTTGTTTTTATACTTCTATAAAAAAAACTAATTTTATTTTATTTCCGTTTTAGCTTTATTAATTTTAATACTTCAGCTAAAATATATAAATTATTTATTTGGATGCCATGCAAAGTCAACATTTCTAATTTTCTGTTAAGTTTTTGTAAGTTTAAGTTTTATGTAATATTTATATTATTATATAAATTCTATTATTTTATATTATATATATTTATTTTAGCTTTATTTAAATTAACACAGAGTGTTGGTTAGTTTTAAAGATACGATATGAAAATCTCTAATATCGGCCACTAAATATGATTACCAATATATTCTGGATTTTTAAATATTGGATGAAAACAATCCATAGACTTACACTGAAAGTGGATTTCAGCCATATCTAGATCCCAGAAAACCTGTCAGTAATGATCTAGCAACTATACTCTAGAAAATAAAAATCTAGTTTCCTCTAATAAATGTTCTCATAATAAAACAGCTATTGTCATCTGTGCAAATCTCAGTGCCTGTTTGGGACATTAGGACACTGTCTCTGCTGCCCTGCTCAGAGAGTAATGTGATTGATAGTATCTTTATGTCTACGTGAGCTGCTTTCTCCCATCTGGCTGCCCCGATCACACAGAGAAAGGGCAGCTAAAGCATTATTAAGAATAGCACTGGCAGACAGCAGACTGTCTTTGTTGGACATAAAGCCACCTCGGCACTCAATATAAGAGTATTAGGTATTTATACCGACCGCCTACTGTCATCTTCTAGGCTAGTGGAGAAAGAGTCAATCTGCTGATTAGCCGGTCCAGCAAGCAGACTATGGCCGTGCACATAGGCTCCACTTTGACCAGGGACGTTTGGAGCCATGAACACATTCCGCCGCTTCCCTGCACTGCGACCCCAAGCCCCGTCCCAAGTCTGCACCTTGCCAGGTCTTCCACCCAGAGAGTGAGTACAAATGCCTGCGGCCAAGAGCGAGAGCAAGTCTGTGTGTGTTGCAGAATCTATTTTAGCATCGTGGAGACGTAATTAGGGAGCCCTATTTCCGAAGCATCTGGGTAGCTTCCAGTTTTTCCATGAGTTCAGACCACAACCTTAATTACTCCTGGTTGAATCTTTTATGAGATCAATTACGAAGTTGGAGTAGAGATGATCTCGTTGGGAAGATGAACAGCACTCTACTGAGAGCCGATCAGAGTGTCAATTTAGAAATGGGCTTTTCCTTCTCCATATCTGAGATAAATTTAGATTTGATGCTCTGATTTTTGCATTTTGTAGGATCTCTCCCAGTGTGTGACCTGTAAGGAGAAACACATCACTGTGAAGAAGGAACTGCACGAGTCTCTGGGTATGACTGTGGCAGGGGGACGGGGCAGCAAGAGCGGAGAGCTGCCAATCTTTGTAACGAGCGTCCAACCCCATGGCTGCCTGTCACGTGATGGACGAATCAAACGTGGCAAGTTACCTAAAACCTGTTGTTTTTCTTAAATTAGTATCTAGATAATCTTGACCCAAGCAAGTTTGTGGACCTACCATCAACATGACTTCAACACTGAGCCTGTTCACTTTCTTAATACATATTACTGGTCTTACTGCGCATGGTTCATTGATTCATGTTATTCCGAGGAAAAATAATGCTTGTTTTTGTTAGCAATTCCACTCCAAATAATGAGACTGGTTTAATAATAGATAAATACATTTAAAACAATTCTCACAGAAGGTGTATTTAGTGATTTTTCCATCTTATTAGAGACACTTGTTCAAGTCTGAGTTAGTTGTAAGCTATTTATGCTTGATTCACTAAAATAAACCAACTCATCAAAATCATTCATTCAGGAGTCAGACTACACTGCTTACGCTGTATGTGTTTGATTCACTAAAATGAACCGACTCATTCTTTTGGGAATCAGACAACACTGGTTGTGCTGTATGTGTTTGATTTTCTATAAAGAACCAACTCATTTTTTTGGGAATCAGACTACACTGATTTTGCTGTATGTGTTTGTTTCACTAAAATTGAACCAACTCATTCATTCAGGAATCAAACTGCACTGGTCGTGTTGTGTGCATTTGATTCACTAAGAAGTACTGATTGAGTAGAATTATTCCTTCAGGAATCAGACTACACTGATTGCGCTGTATGTGTTTGATTTACAAAAAAGAACTGACTCATTATTTAAGAAATCAGACTACACTGGTTGTGCTGCATATGCTTGGCTTTCTAAAAAGAACTGGGTACTTAGAGTCATTCCTTTGGGAATCAGACTACACCAGTTGTGCTGCATGTGTCTGATTCGCTTAAAAAAACAACTCATGAGGTTGTTTTTGAGGAATACACTCTTTCCCACTTGTGTCTCTGATGATAAAGTGCACTGAAGCAAAACCTACCTCCATGGGGCTTCAGCTGTGTTTCATTCCTCTCTGTGTGGCTGTTAGGACTGTCTCTAAGTGTCTTTGTTGTCTCTCATTGCTCAGGGGATGTACTGTTGAGTATTAATGGTCAAGATTTGACCTATCTGAGCCACAGTGAGGCAGTGGGCACTCTGAAGTCCAGCGCCGCGTCCTGCTCTGTCCAGCTGAGGGCACTAGAGGTCAATACAGTTGAAGAACCGGGCCCGGACGAAGAACTTCTCCCTCCGCATGAAAACGACTATGACGCAAGCTGGTCGCCATCATGGGTCATGTGGCTTGGACTTCCTAGGTAAGAGTGCAGTCAGTCAGATTTTGTAGAACTTCACGTGGGGAGATCATTTGATGAATGAAACAAGCGACAGAGTGCTATTAAAGTGGATGTACAGTCATGGCCAAAAATATCGGCACCCTTGGTAAATATGATCAAAAAAGGCTGTGAAAATTAATCTGCATTGTTAATCCTTTTGATCTTTTATTTAAAAAATTCACAAAAATCTAACCTTTCATTGGATAGTAAGAATTTAAAATGGGGGGAAATATCATTATGAAATAAATGTTTTTTCTCTAATACACATTGGCCACAATTAACGGCACCCTTTTATTCAATACTTTCTGAAACCTCCATTTGCCAGTTTAACAGCTCTAAATTTTCTCCTATAATGCCTGATGAGGTTAGAGAACACCTGACAAGAGATCAGAGACCATTCCTTCATCCAGAATCACTCCAGACCCTTTAGATTCCTAGCTCCATGTTGGTGCTTCTTCTCTTCAGTTCACCCCACTCATTTTCTATAGGGTTCAGGTCAGAGGACTGGAATGGCCATAGCAGAAGCTTGGTTTTGTGCTCAGTGACCCATTTTTGTGTTGTTTTTGAGGTTTGTGTTTGGATTATTGTACGGTTGGAAGATCCAAACATGGCCTAATATAAGATTTCTAACAGAGTCAGTCACTTATTGATTTTTTATCTGTTGGTATTTGATCAAATCCATGATGCCATGTGTCTAAACAAGATGTCCAGGACCTCCAGCATTATATTTCATTGTACACATGGGGTACTTTTTATCCCTGTGTTAACCAAACCCATCTTGAGCGTTTGCTGCTAAAAAGCTCATTTTTTAGTTTCATCTGACCATAGAAGCCAGTCCCATTTGAAGTTTCAGTCGTGTCTGATAACTGAATATGCTGGAGTTTGTTTTTGGATGAGCTAGGAGAATTTTTCTTGAAACCTTCCCAAACAACATGTAGTGATGTAGGTGCTGTTTGACAATTTTTTTTTTTTTTTTTAAGTTTTCTGACCCTGAGACTCAACTATTTTCTGCAATTCTCCATCTGTGGTCCTTGGAGAGTCTTTAGCCACTCAAACTCTCCTTCTCACCATGCATTAGGACGATATAGACACACGTCCTCTTCCAGGCAGTTTCATAACATTTTATGTTGATTGGAAATTCTTAATTATTGCCCTGATGGTGGAAATGGGAATTTTCACTGCTCTAGCTCTTTTTAAAGCCACTTCACTAATTTGTGAAGCTCAGTTATCTTTCGCTGCACATCAGAAATATATTCTTTGATTTTTCTCATTGTGATGGATGATTAAGGGAATTTGGGCTTTGTTTTCCCTCCTATTTATATTTCTGTGAAACAGGAAGCCACGGCTGGATAATTTCATGTTCATAATCACCCTGGAGTGCTCAAAATTGTGAAAATGAATGGGAATATACTTCAGAGATATTTTACTCATAAGAATTTCTAGGGGTACCAATAATTGTGTCCAACGTGTATTAGAGAAAAACATTTATTTCATAATGATATTTCCCCCCATTTTAAATTCTTATTATCCAATGAAAGGTTAGAGTTTTGTGAATTTTTTTTCAATAAAAGATCAAAAGGATTAATTTTCACAGCCTTCTTTGATCATTTTTACCAAGGGTGCCGATATTTTTGGCCATGACTGTACTTTTGGAAGAGTCCAAATGGTTCTCTTTGAACTCCACTGGGAGGCTTAAAAATAGCATTCTCACCTTGCTGAGCACTGATCCAAATAACTCTAAAATAGTCAAAGCAATTTGGCCAGGACTACCATCATGCCAGGTTCACCTACTTTTTCCCATCCAAATCTGAGTGGAAACAGCTTTGAAGGGAGATAATGCAGCTATTTTGATGACTTGGCCACGGAAAATATATGTAGTGTTGATGTGTTTTGGATCAGCAGCTTTATGCAGTGCTAACCCACGAGGGGATTATGGCTGTGTCGTGATGTAAACATCAACAGCTACAGATTATCAGATGAAGCGTACATGTGGAGATAACTTGCTCCTAGCCCATTTCAGCCCAGTCTCAGGTCATTCAGTCCAGTCTCACTCCCTCTTTTTTTACTCTGCCCTCCCTTCTGTCCTTCATCATCCGTCCCCTTTGCATTGGCACCCTTCGGTTTCCTTCTCCCTTCCTGTCATTGTGCCAAATCCTCCATTTCTATCTATCTCCTACCAACATGCATCTGTTTTTCTCCTTTTGTGATCGTGATTTCTCTTTGTCCCCTAGTTTCTAAGCAATCTGAAATAAAACCTTTGACGTCTGGGTGATATAACAAATGGGAAAAAATGTATTTCCTGATGATGCTAATCGTTCTCTGTCTCTCTGGTTCTCTGTCACAGCTACCTGCATAGCAGTCATGAGATCGTCCTCCGCAGAAGTCACCCTGGCAGCTGGGGCTTCAGCATTGTTGGAGGTTATGAGGAGAACCACAGCAGCCAGGCATTCTTTATCAAGACTATCGTCCTTGGAACACCCGCTTACTACGATGGCCGTCTAAAGTGAGCAAGCACAACAAAACAAACAATAAACAATGACCTAATGCTTCACAGCTAGATGATACAGCACTTTCAGCATTACCTTGATTAAAATGTTAAAAAGCAAGCTTACATCTCAGGCCATCAGTGTTTCGTAAAAGATTTTTTTTGGTATATACTAAACAAAAACACCACTATTTTTTATAACATATTTCATTATAATTGTTATTTAATGAAAATATTTAATAATTAAATTGATGATTAATAAATTAATTTGCATTGTATCATTATAATAATAATGTATTCATAAATATTTTTTATAATTTATTATTAATTTTTTTAAATATTTTTTACATTTATTTATTAATAAATAATTTTTAGTAGTATTTATTACAGTAGAACTTTGTTGAATATTTGTGACCCTGGGCCACAAAACCAGTCATATGGGTCAATTTTTCGAAATTGAGATTTATACATCATATAAAAGCTAAATAAATAAACTTTCCATTGATGTATGGTTTGTTAGGATAGGACAATATTTGGCCGAGATACAACTATTTGAAAATCTGGAATCTGAGTGTGCAAAAAAAATCTAAATATTGAGAAAATTGCCTTTAAAGTTGTCCAAATGAAGTTCTTAGCAATGCATATTACTAATCAAAAATTAAGTTTTGATATATTTACTGTAGGAAATTTATAAAATATATTAATGGAACATGATCTTTACTTTATGTCCTAATGATTTTTGGCATAAAAGAAAAATCAATAATTTTGACCCATACAATGTATTTTTGGCTATTGCTACAAAATATACCCTAGCGACTTAAGACTGGTTTTGTGGTCCAGGGTCACATTTATGAAATGGAAATGCATGAAAGAGAAATTTTCTAAATGCATCTTATTGTGAACAATTTATCAATGCATATTTTATTTATTTATTTATTGACTGATTGATTGATTGGTTTATTCATTGATTGATTGACCTTGTAATTTTTAGTCAAAATGTCTTAATTCAATCTTCCGGTGAAGTGACTTCTCCAATCATTTAGTCTGGTTAAACCCACACCCCTTTATTACAATAAACTGCAACTTTGGAATCTGCCTCCAGCCAATCAACAACTAGTAGATAGAAACAAGCCTCTGCCTGACTTTTTTTTTATATAAAGATAAACATAGCAAGTTTTACTTCTGAAAAGCCAGTCAGTATTTAGATTGATTTAAGTCTCAAAAACACATTAATGGTACTTGTATTCAGGTCTTAATTCAGTAACCAACCAATTCAGTGAGCTGGTGAGTCACTTAAATTGATAGCTCAGAGTGTATTGTGAGTTCTTTTAACTGACTTATTAAAAAACAACTGTTGTGTTTTGATAGATTCATTAAAAAAAATGATTCTTTTGCACTGCATTCACATGATTGCATGGTTTCATTTCCCATCCAGGTGTGGTGACATGATAGTGGCTGTAAACGGTCTGTCCACGGCTGGCATGAGTCATTCCGCCCTGGTGCCCATGCTGAAGGAGCAGCGGAGCAGGGTAGCGCTCACCGTCGTGTCCTGGCCAGGAAGCCTGATCTAACCCCGCCAGGGCACCATGCCTCACCTCAGACAGCACTCATATCTGTGTGTTCTAATGGTCCTATGTGTTCTACTCTCTGCCACGGAGGCGCCATACTGTCAAAGCCAGAGTCTCGGAAAATTGAATGCTTTTACTTGATGCTGAATAAACCAGGCCTTGGAAAACCTGCCACGCCCATGAGGCCACCCCCCCTCTGGAGAGCAGCCTTAAGGTCTTCCCTCACCATGCCGATCAGCAGTCCACTCTACCGGAGGTTTTATATACATGTTATCTCTAAATGTGATCTATGTTTGTGAATGTTTGTGTAAAAGAGAGACCGAACAAAAGTGTATGTGTGCAAGTATGAATGGATGAATGTGCACAGCTGTTTAATAAATCTTTCCCAGTGAGGATACAAGAGTTAAGCCTCAGTTGATGTGTAAAAATGATTTCTAAACCCACTTATAATCAGATTTGATTCAGCCTTTTTGCTACAATAATCTTAGAGAAGTCTAATGTTAATAAGTTCCAAGCTCTCTAGAGATAAAAACATGGATAAATATTTGCCATCCTAAAATGCTTTTAGAAAATCTTTGAAAAGATTAGCAGCAATATCTCATGGAGGATTTTAGCATTTGCTCCCATCTTTGGGCAGGAGTTCAAGATTTGGCTGGTTAAGCATGTCCCCATTAGCTCACGCTGGTAAATGCTACACCATCCCACAGGAAAAAAGTAACTTTAATGTATCCGTGTACACAGACTAAAAATCTTTATGAAATATGTATTGTACTAAAATTTAAAATTCGTAGGAATATTTCAATATATTTAAGGGAGCGTAAAAGCATGAAATCGAGCACTGCAGAGATGATACATTTTTGATTTAGAGTTAATATTTTGCACTTCCAGTTACATTTTTTTTTTGGTCAAACGACTGAAATAATGTCTGTGGTTCACACAAGCTCAGGATATTTTCAGGTTTTATTCTACAGCATAAAAGACTACTAATACAACCTTGAGTTTTTAAAAAGCGTTTACTTTTCTTGGGGGGAGAAAAAAAAAAAAAAAAAAAAAAAAAAAAAAGTCAAAGCGAGAAGTTTTTCGCATAATGACGATTAATATCCGACAACCTCTGTAGTCCTATTTAGCCACTTGAGATGCCTGTTCATTTGCAAAAACCAGGAACTGTAAAACTCACCTACTCACTTGTCCACGATCACAGGTTTTAAAAAAAAAAAAAAAAAAAAAAAAAAAAAAAAAAAAAACAACCCCAACAACTTGCGGTGAACAATTTTACCTCAAACTTTCAGGGAACTTTTGTAAGTTTAGAGATAGATTATAGAATGCTCCAGAGACTTCTGACAACTGCCTTTGACAAAGTTCAGGCATGGACTACAACTAATTTCTTGTTTGACTCCGACTGCATGCTTAGAGGACATTGAAAATGAACACGAACAGACTGTTCCTTTTCCACCATCATGAACTTTATTCACCACAACACAAGAGTTGCAGAAGTGACCATTTATTTTGAAGTGATCTAAACTGAAAACGTTAGGTCGATAAACTGAACAAAACTTGGAAACTGAGGAAACTATGGGACAATGAGGTTAGTTCCATAAAGAAAAGTTAAGGCAATGGCTTCTTTGACGTGGTCGTGTTCAAGGACACATTTTGCAGACGCTTAGATAGTTTAGCAGCATCTGACATCTTTGTTTCGGATTGAGTCTTCTTGCGTTTACGCCGCTTGATTTTTGGCTTCTGCAAGATAAGATTTAGATTAGCATCTCTAATACATCATGTATTAGAACGCATATTGAACATAACTGCCACAAGTTTACCTGTAGTTTTGCTTTGAGAGGCTTATGGATCACAAAATGCCTTTTCAGACTTTCCTGTAAGAAAAAGGATTCACCTTTAGGTCAATTAAAAATAACAGAGGAGGGTCTTTATGAACTCAAAATACTCCGCCTCAAATGAAATGCTGACCTCCATAGCAAAGGCTTTACCACAGCCTGCAAAAGGGCAGGCAAAGTCACACTTCCCTTCATGGAAGACCAGAATGTGATTCTGAAGGTTGAAGTTTGTGGTGTAGCTCTTTTCACAGCCTTCTCTAATGCATTTAAACATGCGCCGCTCTCCAGAGTGAACAGATTGAATGTGCTTCTGCAAAAACCAGGCATTGTGGAACACCTTCTTGCATTGATCACATGGCAGGGTTACTGTAAGCAAAATGCGATTAAGCACAGGGGAACTTTACAACTTGCATTCAAATGATCAAAATGACGTTGCATATACCTCGGTGTGCTGTCTTTATGTGCTTCTGGTACTCTGACCAAGTTTTTCCTTTGAATTTGCAGTACTCCTCATCACATGGGTAACCTTAATTTAGGAGAGAAAGTTATGCATGTAAAAAAAAAACCCTAAACTGCATTGTCTGGAAGTGAGAAAAAAAAAAAAAAAAAAAAAAAAAAAAAAAGCTTTGGCCTGATGTATACACAACCTTCATGCATCTTCCCATGTCGTTTTAGAGCTTTAGAGGAAGCAAATTTGTCATTGCATCCCTCAAAGTCACATCTGTTGGAATAAAGCATGAGTAACTGGTCATAATATAAAAGCCACCAAACGAAGCACAATTTTTCCATTTTTTTTTTTTAAAAAGCAGCACTTACTCAAAGGGCAACTCATGTGTGTGCTCACAGATGTGAATCTTCAGTTGCCTTCTCTTACGGAACTCCTTTCCACAGCCTTGATGGTTGCACTACGAAATATTGTCAAGACATTTAAACAACAGGAAACATTTGAACGAATAAAACAACTTTGAAAAAACAAATCATTCAAGTGACTTACCACATAATAGTTCTCTTTTTGGTGGTGAATATGAGCAACATGGTTCCTCAAGCTGCCAGGCGTGAAAAACGCATCTGAACACCCGCTGACTGAGCACCTTTGCCAGTTTAAACCAGTTGATCAGCAGAAATGTGCACAAAAGCGGCATAGTAAGGGTAATGTGTGACTATGCATAATAACCTAGTGAGCTGCCGACCTAGACAGCCTTTTAGGTATAATGCAAACAAATACTGTCAGGGCAGTTTACTAGCTCTGTCTGGAGGGAGCTTGATAATTGGACACAAATCAGTTGCGTAAATGATTCAATGAGGATTCAGCTCAAATCACAACACCAAGAAAACAGCTCATTTGTCGCCACCCACTGGCCTAACAGTGGCCACTGCACAAATCTTTTTAGTGAATGGTTGCAAAAGTGTCAATTTAAACTTAAACTAAGACAATAACCTCCACACAAAACACTTGCAAAAATGTAGTACAATAGGTAAATAAATTACACAGATAAATCAGTCAGAACAACTCATGTATCATATGCGAGTTCAAGTAAACAGATGGTTTTGTGTGGACTCACAGGTAGGGTTTCTCCCCGCTGTGTCTCAGTTGATGTCGGGTGAGCTGGTAACGGGTGCAAAAACTCTTCTCACAGTCTCCACAAGCAAAGGGCTTCTGATTAAAATAAATCAGACCTAGTAAGTACTAATATGAACACTAGATGAGGGTCTAAACCACAAAAAAAAAAAAAAAAAGTCATTGATTACGGTCACTCACCAGTCCCGTGTGTCTGCAATAATGCGCTTCCAACTTCCACAGCTTTGAAAACGTCGCTTTACAGTCACCGAAAGAACAAATGAAATGTTTATTCGGATGTTTAAGTCTCTCACCCATTCTAGCCGATTATTAACAGCTACTATCAGATAGCAGCAAGTCGCGGTGTTCGGCCCACAACAGCGGAATTTCATTGAGCTTCATTTTATTGTGAGTGGAACATACCAACTGAGCACATTGAGAACTGTGTATTTGCAATTTTATCGACAAAAACAAAAGCGTGAAATTATCATGTATGCTATTAGCTTGCATATTATTTTATTTTGTATTATTATTAATAACAATGAAAGATACACTACGAATTATTCAATGCTTTTGATTCGCTAATTGTAGTGTCCCTCTCTCACAAATCGGTATGGTTTGTTCCTGATTTGAATAGAGCTACCTGTGTACGTCACAGACGCCCTTAATGATTGCTTTTAATATTGCTATCATTGAGAACCATCAATTTGAAACGAAATAATCAAGAATACATTTAAATATATATATATATATATATATATATATATATATATATATATATATATATATATATATATATATATATATATATATATATATATATATGTATATATATATATATATATATATATATATATATATATATATATATATATATAAATGTCGGGGGTATAAAGAAAACACTTCTAAATAAAAAATAAATAAATAATAGAAAATATAGGCCTAGTTAACTTTTTTATAGTTCGTATTGCTTCCAATTTTTTACTTTTAGATATGGTTTCAATATATGTGTTTTATTTTCGTAAATGTTATATTATCATTGATTCTGAAATGGATATGTGAGTTTGTCAGAATATATTACTTCTATGTTCATCTGGTTATTTTTACTAAATGTACCAGCATCACTGTTTATTTTCAGTGGTGATTCACACGTGGTATAACGCCTGATAAACACTAAGTAACTGCTCACCTTCACAGACTTGTGATCGGGACTGAAGGTCTTTGAAATTGTCTGACAGAGATTTATGTGGATATTAAACCGTCAAGTGGCTCCATTCAAGTCTGTGTATGAATGTGTCTGTCTAGGGAGTTTAAAAGACTGCCTGGCTCCATCCATCACAAACACACATGGAAATTACTGGCCTAATTGTGGTTTATCAGCCTCCAAGAACAGCCCGCTGATATGTATGATTTACTACAGTCAAGATTGCTCCTGTGTGTCCCAAGGTGATCATGTTTTATTTCAAAACTAGTGTTGCATGCTGTAAACTATTTCTCATTTCCTGCTTGCTGCACTTTATCCTGAGGCAAAGGGGTATTGTTCTCTTTCTCCAGCTTGGAATTACCTGATCCAGAACTTTTATGTATTAATTATTCACATGGACCTCACATTTTAATAATTCAGGGGTAAACAACCTAAATCTAACATTGATAATTATAAATAATCCTCAATGAACAGCTTAGAAATTCAAGTGGACCCTCTATCGAAGTCATCCAGACTCTTTCCATCAGACATCAAGTTCGGGGGACATTCCTGCCTCTTCCTTCATGTCATCTGGTCTCGCCGTGTCCCAACCCACCCGTGTTTGGGACTGATCAATAAAGCTGCCTCAATATCTCACTGGCCATGATCTTGTTAGCAAACTGATAAACACCAGCTCACAGCCAAAACGGTGTGTTGATGGTGATTGGAGAGTCATGCCTTCACTCTCCCATTTGAGCCAGTCTCCCTGATTTCACAACCTTTAGAGGATTTCAAAAAGAGTCAGAGACTGTGGTGGGAGAAGACAACATGATGTCTAGTTGTATTATCTCTGTATGTCGTATTTGCTTGTCTCCCTGGCTGAGAGAGGAAAGTTAATGTGTAACATGGGCAGTCGATACGGCTGCCGCGCTGCTTGATGGCCTAAATCTCTGAGTGTCAAACAGGTATGATTAAGGACCTCAGGACTTGCCTCAGCCCACTCTGCTCCATCCCTTTTTCCTCTTTACCTCTCCTCTGTTTACTTTGTTTAATTCAATCTATGAGTTCTTTCAGCAAAGCTACTTTGAAAATGTTTCTTGTCAAGCTCTGCTAGTAGCAACAAAAAAGTAGATAAGTACATTGGAGGTACTTAAAAAAATGTAATAATCAATGATATAATTTATAATTTCATCAGAGCAGTATTTTGTGGCACAAAAACAGTGAGGGAACAATTAATGAATGAATAGTAGGGTATCAAACGGTAAATTTTAACTAATACAACAAAACACCATAGACTTGAGTCAATGAATTACTGTTTATTTATTTGAACCATCTGAAGTAACCAATTCACTGGAAAGAATCTGACTATTCCTCAGTGCAAATGAGAGTGAGGACCATTCAAAAGAACCAGTTGACTAGAATAATCAGACAATGCAACGTTACATATGAGAGAGAAAACTGTTGGACTAAAATGAATCAGACTATCCAAATATATGAAAGACAGAACCTTCCAAACAAACTATTCTGAAAGCATTAATCAGAGTTTTCTAAACAAATGACAGAGAGAACCGTTTAGGATGAAACGATTTACTAGAATGAATCAGACTGTGTTATGAGAGAGAGAACCGTCCAAACAAACTCAATCACTAGAATGAACATTACATTTAAGAGAGAGGACTGTCTGAACAAACTGATTCACTAGAAAGAATCGGACTATCCAACGTCACATATAAGAGAGAGAGGATCATCCACACAAACAGATTTATTAGAATAAATCAGACTATCCAATGTTACATATGAGATAGAGGACTGTTGGAACGAACCGATTCACTAAAATGAATCGGACTATCCAACATTATGAGAGAGGACCGTCTGAAAGAACTGACTCACTAGAATGAATCAGATTATCCAATGTTACATATGAGATAGAGGACAGTTCAACTGATTCGCTAGAATTAATTGGACTTTCTGAAGTTAGATGAGTTTTGTATTGTAAAGCTTACAAACTGGCATAAATTATGCTCTGTCATGACAACTCTCGGAGAGTTTAGCTTGGTAATATACATGGCAATGTTAATGTGTTTGGCCTTGGTGGAACAGATCTGCTACGCTGCTGCTGCAGCAGAGCAAGTACTGAGACTTGCTACTGCCAATACATCCACAGACATGCTGCTGTGAGCATGTAAGAAATACTGCTGCTGCACATATAACATATACAAAATAACCCCCATATATAACATGTATAAAATCATCCCGTAGCAGATCTATACAGGTGGAGCTGGGGAAGGTGGAGGGTTTCTGAAGCACTGCTACAGCAAGCACTAGCTGAGTATTTGAATGTTGAGCAGCAAACATTGACCTGCGCCATCTAGAGTTTCATGACAGAACTTTGGATTTAATTGCATAATTTAAATCCAAATAAAAAATTGTGGTAATGTTGTCCTGTCTTTGATATGTTATATATAATTCTGTCTAATGTTTTAAATGTTACAGTGGTGTTTTTGGTTGAATTTATGGGATATAAATTAACAGTGTAAATACATGGTCTCCCCTCATCACAGGGCCCTTAAAGTTATGAAAAATAACAAGCAACGTTTGATGTAAAGATCCCATCTTAGTGGCATATAGTCAGTGTTAATTCATTACTAATGAAATTTCTTCCTCCATTCTTGTACTTTTGACATCTTTGTAGTGATCAATACAAGGGCAGGATGTCACTTGTTGATTGATACTATTGATTATGACCTCTGTGAGACCTCATCACCTTCATTCCAATCCTTACAAATATCTAACAGCAGCACGATAACAGAGGGAACAGGGCCAACGGATAGGCACAGCACACAATGAGGTTATCTAGTCATCCTCACATTCTCACAGTCATGCTGTGACCTCTCAGCGTGCCATCCCAATACTGTGGCTAATTCCCAGACCTGTGTGTCCTCTGAGGACAGAATGAATAGATCATGCCTAAAAAAAGGAACAAGGTCAGATTCTACCCCATACAGCTAAATCTAAATCAAGCTGTGCAACTGTAATGCAGAAGTGTGGTGTACATTTCATAAAATAAAAACGTGTGAAGGACATGCATGTGAGAACATCGTGGAATTAGGGCTGTTTCTTACACGCACCCACACAGCTGCTGCGTATCTCAGTAACTGACCCTAATTGAAGCAAATATTGGGTGAAGTACTGAGGTGGGATGAGATAACATATTTGTCAGATATCCAGCCAGGCATTCAGCCACTCTGATTACACAGCACAAGTCAAGATAGAGAGAGGTGGTCCTCGCTTACACACCAAATCACACAAAGAACATCACACACACAAAAGGCCCAGAATAGTAGCTATTCAAGTGTACATACTCCACAGATAAATGTATCAGCAAATTTGGGTATTTAGAAGTGAGCATGTTTTGTTATTTAGTCATAATTTGACCCATCACTTTAGAAAATCTGAACATACCTTGATTTCTAGCTTATTTGGCGTTTTCATATTAGTCAACCTGTTGTTTTATATTGTAATTTTTGAATAACACCACCCTGCATCATATTTGCTGAATGAAATCCAATACTTGTTTTTTGGGTCTGCTGATTCCAAAAGTAGTGGCTGTTTTGCTCTTACAAAATATAAAGGGCATTTCATAGCATTTTTGCTTCCGACAACCATTGGTATAGGTGAAGAAGTCTTGTATTATGCCTTAATCATGATAAACTGCCACAAAGATGAGATATCTATCTTCTTTTAAGCCAGGTTACAACGTATTTGTTCAATTTTACATGTATCAATCATTTTGAAAACATTAATTTATGCCCCACTTTTTTCAGTTCCACTTTGTAGATTCTAAATTAAATGATTCATTTTGTTCACACCTTTTTGTCATTAAAACTGAGACGTTTGACTTCTTTTGTTATATTGATAAGTGTGTTAAAGTTGATATATATATATATATATATATATATATATATATATATATATATATATATATATATATATATATTGAAACATTAAAAAAAAAAAAATTCAATCTAAAGTTTTTAATTGACATTTTCGAACCCAGCATTATCAAATTAGGTAATATTTCACTTTTTTATCTCCAAATCAGTTGACTTTTTTTCCCCCCCCAAGATGAAGGGCTGTGTCGTGAATGCAGTACTTTCCTTTGTGAATGATGCTTTATCACTTCATTGAAACATATGAACATATATCATAACATGGCAATATTGTAGGTTTTCTTCATTCTAATAATCATGTTTTCCTCAACAAATATTCACTGTCAAGAACAGTGACTGAGATTTGTCTGAAACTTTCGCAAATAATAAGTTAATACAAAATTCCATATTGGTAATAATTTTATTTTATCTGACTAATCCAAGGATTTTTTCAGTTGAACGGAAGTGGGATTATTCTGTCAAAGCTAATGCTGCCTCCTAGTGACAGCTCATGTTAACTACCGTACAATTAAGCACAACAATCTTTTCAGAAATATTTTGCGACCTAGTAAGAAAGATGCTATAAAGTTCCTTCAGAAAGTGTTTTCTTATTCCACTGTTCTGCAAGTGAAATCTTCTAAATATATATTTTCTTTGTAGTAACTTGAATTAAATGCGGTGTATAACCTTGAGAGGTCAGAATCACTACTAAATTTTATTCATTTTTGAATCCAAATGTTTAGCTGTAATGACATGATTACTTCCACCTTTTTATAACTGGACCTACAGCTAAGTGCAGTTATATAGACCTGTGAACAACAGCAAAGTTTGGCAAACTCTAAAGCTGGTTATGAAAACAATGGAAAAAATGTAACCTTCCTATAATCACAGTCAAGTCCTTTGTAACAGAATGGATGTAAAATTGAAGATCAGACTGTTCTACTAAATTGAGAAATTCAACATAAGGCCACCTACAACACTTTATAAATGTACAGAGCTATTTCGCTGAAAGAAAGACATTTTCAACAAAGCCACTTTTTTTTTTTTTCTGTACTTCTCTTATTTTAGGCTGTATGAAAGAGCAACTTAAAGGAAGCCAGTTCAGAGAAAGGCTAAAATTGTATTGTGCTAGGAGTTTGCTGTAATACTCAAGACAACTTTAGAAAATTCATTTGTTTTTGTCTGTTAAAATGGAAGCTAGGAACTTTTGGCCAAATATTTGGTCACTTGATAACATGAGCCACATGCAGTACAAATCCTTGGTGAGCATCATATTCATACTGCTTAAAAGAGAAATTGGAAAGCTTGTTGCTATCCATACTAAAGTAAAAAGACCTAATATTGGAATATCCTTGAACAGAACAGACTGTGGCTAACCATATTTATTTTTAAACGCAAGCCTTTCTGAAAGAAAAAAAAAAAAATCAGTACCATCTACAGGACAGGTTGAAAAAATTACTTTGTAGGTTACATTTTTCAATCAAATATGCAACACAGTACTCTGAGCTGCAAATTTATGTAATAATTTTTTTTAGCTATGTTTGAACAATCCTTACATTCTCTATTGACCCATAAGCTGGAAATTATAAACTGAAATTATAACTAAAAATATGTTTTTTATAAAGAACATATGCATGTACAGTACACTATGCAACAAGTCAGTTTAAATCATCTCAACAATACTCCAAACACAGCTCACATTCATTCACACAATATAAATACACTTGAACAATGGTTAAAGAAAGAGTTCCAAACTAGTAGTATATGGTACAAAGATCTTTATTTTGGTCAGCAGATTTATGCCATGAACTCGTAAGGGATGGGCTCCAGGAGCTGAGGCTCGTTGTTCTTGGTGCTGACAAAATGTGCTGGCCTTGGACCAGCAGGCTGAAAACAAAATAAAGACACATCAACACCACAATGAAAGAACATCAGCCAGAACTGTTATAACAGCGTGTCATTTTAACCAATCAGACAAATTAAATATCATAATGGCTTGTTTTAGTTTTACTTAACCATTTGGCATCTCAACATGAACTTACATCAGGGAGTACAGTGAAATGCATGCATGTCAACATGTGCATTAGTACATTTAACATCCAAGACAGAAACCAATAAACACTAAATGATCTTATACCTGGCGTTTCAGCTCAACCCAGGTGCCCTGCTGCTTGGCCTCCAGTTTCTTCCTCTCGTTCTCCTTAACGTGCTGCAGGAAGCTCTCTCTGCTCTTTGAGTGCTTAATGTGCTCAATACGCACATTAATTCTCTTAGCCAGGATCTTGCCCCTAAAAGTAAAACAATAATTGGTCACTTAAATGACAAGAAGCATTGCACATTTACAAGATTTATCCATGAGTAGCATGTTTCCATATTGACAATCTGGCAAAGGCATTAATGTGCCTGTCCAGGGTTCATAAGGATAATTGCTCTTGCCCACATTAATGACCACTTAAGACACTGGATGGTCCTTATGGCAAAGTGAATCTGGGGCATTACACATTAAAAACCTTCATTCATATTGATAATGCACAAGTAAAAATGTTAAAACTATGTTAGAACATTTCTTTTAACTGATACTTAAGTTATAAATAAACACTGTTCTTTAAAAATAAAAACAATATATGGAAAAAAAGTTTACATTAGGCATTTTTCATTTATGCTTTCAAAGCTTTTATTTCAGAACTTAACTCTGTAACTAAGTGGTTTCTGTACTTGTCTGACTGGAGTAACTTCAACTATCCCCAACTAGACTGAGTTGCATTATTACAACACTTAAAATGCATTTTTATAAAAACATAGATCATGTCATGTTCAGAGCGGTACTTACTTGACTTGCTTGTTGACAATGATGCCTACAGCATGCTGTGTAACATTATAAATGCGTCCTGTTTTGCCATGGTAGCATTTATGAGGCATGCCCTTCTGAATGGTTCCTGTGCCCTGGATAAAAATGTATTTTTAATCAATTATTCTTGACAACAAAAGAGTTTGTTGCAAATCATTCATTTAATAAATCTTACCTTGATGTCTACAATATCACCCTTCTTGTAGATGCGCATGTAGGTGGACAGAGGGACTGGGCCTGTTGTAAAATGCAAAGCAATGTCAGGTCTAAAAATGTCTAATACAATACGTTTCTGTACAGTACAAAATAAATAGCGTGATATAAATGAACTCACCATGCTTGCGGAAGGGCCTGGCAAACATATACCTGGTCCCCCTCCTCTTGCCTCTGGTGTTTGTCATGATGCCTGATTACTGTGTGCAAAAGACATACAATAACGTTAGACAAATAATTTCTAGAAGAAAATATTCCTATTAACTATACTTGATACCCAGCCACAGTATATCAACTACCATACTTGGCTTACAACCTTGATCATTACTAACTGTACAACATAACAGCATGTAAATTTACATGGCTTATGTAATAATGCAGAACAAATAGTTACAGAGACTTAAATTATGACTTCAACTCATTTTGACAAATGATCGTTACAGCAGACATTAGCTCATGACCAACGGACACCATTGAATAAGGGACCGAACTGAAGTAACATCCTACAACTGTCGAAAATATCTCTGTGTTCGTAATACATCGTACGAAAATAGAGAAATTGGTAATATTTCTACACGTCTTTATTTTTAAATGCACGACTCTCGCGTAGCGTGTGCACGCATGGCCCACATGGAAAGAACACGCTCCAGATCGACTCTGTATTTTACTCTTTATGGCATTCAGCAACGCGCATACAGGCTTAATTTCGATGCCGTGCTAGGTAAGGGATTTTTTAGCCGCTTTGTGTGGCACTTCTGCTCAACTACAGCTATGTAATTAACGATTTAATACATAATGTCTGGAGCACATCTTACCCCTGGTTGCTTGCAAGATGGCGGGTACAGCGGAAAGAGAATGATGGGGTCCTGCGGAGCTTCCTTCAAAGCACGATTAGGAGGACCACTCATTTGCCTGAGTAAAATTATCAGAGCTGTTTGTCCATGGGCAGTGATGTCATCGTCTTACAAAAACAGTTTAGCATTTTTATTTGATTGATTATTTTTTATTTTTATTTATTATTTTCTCATTTAAACCTGCCTGAGAGAGCATTACATGGATTTTTCTTTCTTTCTTTCTTTCTTTCTTTCTTTCTTTCTTTCTTTCTTTCTTTCTTTCTTTCTTTCTTTCTTTCTTTCGTTCTTTCTTTCTTTCTTTCTTTCTTTCTTTAAAATAAGAAGCTTAACCTTCAATAGAAATTCTAAAGCTTTTCAAATTTATGTAACTACCCTAATGTATGGAATCCTAGATTTTTTTTTTAATATTATTATTATATATATATGTTTGTGTGTTTTTTGTCGTTGTTGTTGTTGTTCTGTTTTGCATGCTTTGAGATGTGCAGTGTTGCCCTATGTTTGCCTTGTGCATTTGTGTGATGGAACTGAATAAAGAGAGAAAAAAAAAAGCTTAACCTTTAACCTTCATTCTAATTTATTTTAGAAAACATAACTTTTATTAGATAGTATGCATCTATTATAATATAAATGTAGCCTATTTATATTCTAATTTATAGAATATAATATATATTTATTTTAAAATATAAAATATATTACATTAAATAAGTTTTGCCATAAATTAACATTTAAAAAAAAATCACAACAGTCCACAAGCTCTTTAAATTAATTTAGATACTTAAAAAAAAAAAAACTTTAACTAGGTTCAAGTTCATCAAAAGTCTTACATAATTAATTTTGTATTACAAATTGAATAAATTAAATTGAATCCTGAGATAAATACATATTTTTTGAACATCACACCACCAGTCCACAAGCTCTCTAAGTGATACACATAAAAAAAACTTCATGAAAAGTCTTTTTTTAACCAAATTAAAAATGTAATAAATTAAATAAATCCTGACATAAATGAAATGCTGAACTGAATATGCTCTCAAATTAAAGAAACTAGTTTACTAATTATTTGTACTACTGTACAGTGTAGTCCTAATGTTTAGTAATGTCTTCCTTAAAGTTTCCAAATTTTTCTATTGCATATTGCACTTATTTTATTCAAATTACTGACATGTATTACCTAATTTTATATATATATTTTTAAAAATATATTTTATTCTTTTTTATGTCGTTTTTTTTTTTTTTCCCTAGCCTAATGCCTTGTCTATATTAAAACGATCATGTGCGATGGGCGCTAGGACCCCGCGGAGCTCGCTCAGGCAGGGACGCAGTCTGTCCTCACGGGGACTCCTCTTCGCCTCCGCGCGGTGATTGGGTGGAAGATGGCGCTGGGCGAATGGAAATCCTAATGACAGTTTCCAAATTTGCCTCTTTTTGTACCATGGTGAGTAAATATTACTTCAATCACGGATAATTGGACGTAAGTACACGCATGATATTGTAAAGGCTCTTGTACTGCATCAGTTCAGTCAATCGGACTCCTTTGGTCGCCAGTTTTCTCCTGCTGCAGTTGCGAGCTGTCTTTATCCGTCTGTGTGCTTGCTATGAATTTTGCCTTGGGCCTAAATAATTAGTTATTTGTTAGATATACGACACGACCGTGTTGTCGTCATAACACAACGTTAGGTTTTTAAACTCGTCCGTCTTTAAAGGATTTGCTGAAGGCAGCGAAGAGAGATCTGCTAACTGCTGAGCTGAAGTGTCATTCAGCTCGGGTTATAATCGCGAGATGTGCTTAATAAGCGCGAGACAGTGACATCTAAATAATCTCCGATTGTTATTTAGGTGTGATAAATGAGTACAAGCATCTAGACAAGCGTTGTGTTCGGTATGAGCATGATGCTGATGTGAAGTGCGTTCAGTGCTAAGCTGTCTTCAGTGCGGTCACATCGTGATTTCACGGTCCCATCCCCTCTCTGCATCTCCGTGCCCAGTGTGTTCCTCCATATATCATCTGCTTTATTTGCATTTTGATTGTTAATCACATTTTTCCCCCATTGTATTTGGCGTTTTAAAATGTAAAAGGGACGGCAGTGAAATGCTAATGTAGTTTTACCTCATCAGATATCCTGTTTGTTTTTATAAGGCTGTTTTAGGTGTGATATTGCATTTTTAAAACACTCATTTTCAATCAGTGGTTGTTGTAATCTTATCAAATGTGTCTCGGATGCATATCAGACGTCTTTACCATTTACCATGGTTTCTATCAAGTTACTATAATCATAGGTAACAGTGCAAAACCACAATTGATTAAAATGGTATCTCCTTCTAAAAATGTAAGGATGACTTAGTCATTTATTTAACAAAGTGGTGGCTAATACCAACTTACCATAGTTTTATTGTAGTAAAATCTAGAAACTGTGGTTATCTTAGTCATTTAAGGGACTCTCTATTTAATTGTACACAGTTGTAAATTCCTGAACCTGATCTGTTTCAGGGCGCCAATGCCTCCGCTTTGGAGAAAGAGATCGGCTCGGAGCAGTTCCCTGTCAATGAGCATTACTTCGGATTGGTCAACGTAAGCAAAGACATTCCCTTCTGTCTCCCATTGTATCCTCCAACCGGTGTGTTTGTTGTTATGTTCTGGAATCAGTGTGTGTTGTGTGTGTTTCCACAGTTTGGAAACACCTGCTACTGTAACTCTGTGCTCCAGGCTCTGTACTTCTGCCGGCCGTTCAGGGAGAAGATCCTTGCGTACAGGAGCCAGCCGCGCCGCAAGGAGAACCTGCTCACCTGCCTGGCCGACCTGTTCCACAGTATAGCCAACCAGAAGAGGAAAGTTGGCGTGATACCCCCGAAGAAGTTTATTACGAGACTACGGAAAGAGAATGGTAAAGAACACGAGTAGGAAGGGATTGTATTCGAATTAAGTTGAATTTAGTGCTAATGCTAGTTCTAGGTCAGAAAATGAAGAGGTACAAGCCAAATAAGTTGCTCTTACAGTGCATTGAAGGAAATAAAATAACTAAATAAACAACGAACAACAGTAAAAATTGATTATTTTTTCTGTTGTACCAGTACAGCTGCATCACATTTACTCAACCTATATAATTTACACATTGTATCTCACAAATAATTAATTAATTTGCATGAAGCAAACCATGAATGATTAGTCAATAGCTACAAATTAGTTAACTAAAGCTTTGTCGTATAGAAAACTGTTAAGACTAGTTAATGCATTAAATAAAATTAACTAACGAGGAATTCAATACTTTGGAGCGATTGTTCAAGTATTTTTTAACCATAAACTAACCTACAATGAAAATTACTTCTAAAGCATGTATTAATCTTAGTTGATGTTATTTTCAACATTTACTAATATGTTTATAAAATAAAAAGTTGAATCTGTGTAAATATCGTTTAATGGACTAACATGAACGAAACAGTTGTATTTGTATTAACTAACGTTAACAAAGACTAATAAATACTGTAACAAATGTATTAGTCATTGTTAGTGCATTAACTAATGTGATCTTATTGTAAAGTTTTACCAATAAAATGAACAGATACAACTTTTGATTTTAGTAATGTGTTAGAAAATGTTGAAATTAACATGAACTGAAATTAATAAATGATTTAAAAGTATTTTTCATTGTTAGAGCATGCTAACAAATGGAACCTTTTTGTAAGGTCTTACCATAAAAACGTAATATTTTTCAAATGCAGCACTGTAATCGAAATATCATCGCAAAACCATCAACTTCAGAGTTGTTTTCCATCATCTTAGTTGTTGACACATTCAACATTCATGTAACTCATAAGTATTAATCTAGTTGAAGCAATTAAATTAGAAATGTATATTTTAAAGATTCCATTTAATTGTTTTTTTATTGGCCAGAAAAACACATTGGATTCATAAAGACATGATTCATTGTGATAACATTCTTTCTCCCTGTCACCCGCAGAACTGTTTGATAACTACATGCAACAAGACGCACACGAGTTCCTCAACTACCTGCTGAACACTATAGCAGACCTGCTACAAGAAGAGCGCAAGCAAGACAAGCAGAATGGCAAATTGGCCAATGGCACACTCGATTCACAGAACAATAACAGCACCCCGCCCTCCTCCACCTGGGTTCATGAAATCTTCCAGGGCACGTTGACCAATGAGACGCGATGCCTCACCTGCGAGACGGTAATAGCACCTCACGTAAACCCTTTAGTCCAATAAGACGGTATCCTGATAGTTCTTCTGATTGTTATTGGCTGTGCTTTTATCTGAGGTGTGTCTTTGGACTTTGCTCTCTCACAGATAAGCAGTAAAGATGAGGATTTCTTGGATCTGTCAGTGGACGTGGAGCAGAACACTTCAATCACACACTGTCTCAGGTCTGAAAGCACACTCACACTTAAACCCTATTTAAACATGAATATGTGTCCGTTTTAATAAACTATTCTTTTTTTTTTTTTTTACTGGCCCCTTTATAGAGGTTTCAGTAATACAGAGACCTTGTGCAGTGAGTATAAATATTACTGTGAGGAATGCAGAAGTAAACAAGAGGCACACAAACGGTGAGCATTCATTTCTGCCAGCTGCTTCCTGGTTTTCTGAATATGAATTTACTACATATACTTAAACTATGAATGTGTTCGACTCTAGAATGCGGGTTAAGAAACTTCCCATGATCCTCGCCTTGCACTTGAAGAGATTTAAATACATGGAGCAGCTGCAGCGCTACACTAAGCTAAGCTACCGTGTGGTCTTCCCTCTGGAGCTCCGCCTCTTTAACACCTCTGGCGATGCCACCAATCCCGAGAGGCTGTACGACCTGGTCGCTGTGGTGGTGCATTGTGGCAGGTGAGTCGATACAAGTTTTAATGGAATCCAGGAAGCCAGAATGGACTTTCAAACCTTTGTAAATGTGTTTTTCTTCCTCCTACATTCTCTGATTTCACAATACTTGCTTGTGTGAACAGAATCCCTTCATGCAAGCTTTTTGAAATCTGTCTTTGAAAAAAAAGGAGAACTGTACTGATTTGCTTCCTTGATTTGTGTGTGTACGTGTGTGTGCTTTTATAGTGGTCCAAACCGAGGACACTACATCGCAATTGTAAAGAGTCATGATTTCTGGCTACTGTTTGATGATGACATTGTAGAGGTAAGCTGCCATCCGTCATGTAGAAGCATCAGTCATTTACTTAGATAGAAATTTGCAAGATTCAGGGTTCACACAGTCATGGAAAACCTGAAAATATTAGGGAATTTTAAGGTAATGATTGGAAGGAATTCAAATATATAATATATATACAAAATCTAAAGTTAATAAAATAACTAAATAATAATAAACAATAATGAAACCATGTAGAGTTTTAATATAAAAAATAAGTTACTAAATAATGAATTAATAAGTAAATAAAGATTACATTATTTTATATATATATATATATATATATATATATATATATATATATACACACAAGTGCATCTCAATAAATTAGAATGTCATGGAAAAGTTCATTTATTTCAGTAATTCAACTCAAATTGTGAAACTCGTGTATTAAATAAATTCAATGCACACAGACTGAAGTAGTTTAAGTCTTTGGTTCTTTTAATTGTGATGATTTTGGCTCACATTTAACAAAACCCCACCAATTCACTATCTCAACAAATTAGAATACTTCATAAGACCAATACAAAAAACATTTTTAGTGAATTGTTGGCCTTCTGGAAAGTATGTTCATATACTGTATATGTACTCAATACTTGGTAGGGGCTCCTTTTGCTTTAATTTCTGCCTCAATTCGGCATGGCATGGAGGTGATCAGTTTGTGGCACTGCTGAGGTGGTATGGAAGCCCAGGTTTCTTTGACAGTGGCCTTCAGCTCATCTGCATTTTTTGGTCTCTTGTTTCTCATTTTCCTCTTGACAATACCCCATAGATTCTCTATGGGGTTCAGGTCTGGTGAGTTTGCTGGCCAGTCAAGCACACCAACACCATGGTCATTTAACCAACTTTTGGTGCTTTTGTCAGTGTAGGCAGGTGCCAAATCCTGCTGGAAAATGAAATCAGCATCTTTAAAAAGCTGGTCAGCAGAAGGAAGCATGAAGTGCTCCAAACTTTCTTGGTAAACGGGTGCAGTGACTTTGGTTTTCAAAAAACACAATGGACCAACACCAACAGATGACATTGCACCCCAAATCATCACAGACTGTGGAAACTTAACACTGGACTTCAAGCAACTTGGGCTATGAGCTTCTCCACCCTTCCTCCAGACTCTAGGACCTTGGTTTCCAAATGAAATACAAAACTTGCTCTCATCTGAAAAGAGGACTTTGGACCACTGGCCAACAGTCCAGTTCTTCTTCTCCTTAGCCCAGGTAAGACGCCTCTGATGTTGTCTGTGGTTCAGGAGTGGCTTAACAAGAGGAATATGACAACTGTAGCCAAATTCCTTGACACGTCTGTGTGTGGTGGCTCTTGATGCCTTGACCCCAGCCTCAGTCCATTCCTTGTGAAGTTCACCCAAATTCTTGAATCGATTTTGCTTGACAATCCTCATAAGGCTGCGGTTCTCTCAATTGGTTGTGCATCTTTTTCTTCCACACTTTTTCCTTCCACTCAACTTTCTGTTAACATGCTTTGATACAGCACTCTGTGAACAGCCAGCTTCTTTGGCAATGAATGTTTGTGGCTTACCCTCCTTGTGAAGGGTGTCAATGATTGTCTTCTGGACAACTGTCAGATCAGCAGTCTTCCCCATGATTGTGTAGCCTAGTGAACCAAACTGAGAGACCATTTTGAAGGCTCAGGAAACCTTTGCAGGTGTTTTGAGTAGGGCTGAAACGATCAGTCGACATTATCGACAACGTCGACAATAAAAAAAATTGTCGACAAATATTTCTGTTGTCGAGTAGTCGTTTGATCCCATATGACCTAATGTAAGAGCCTGCAATACTACGGTTGGACCAGTGTGGCGCTGTAGCGCAAGACTGTAATTCTGATGCAGTTCAAGAGAAGAAGAGACACACAGCGCTTTCTTCTCAATAACGCAATAAACACCAAACAAAACAGTTTAAACAACAAAAACTGACAGCGGTGAGAAAGTGATGTTTGCATGAGCTCTTCAGTTCGGTACTTCAGTAAAGCAGTCACATCACGTTTATTGATATAGTACTTTATGCAAGAGAGAGCCTTAAATCAAGCAGTTTAGTTAGTGTCGCTTTCAGTTAGAGTTACAACTTGATTTTCTGTTATAAAGCAGCTCTCCAGTGTGGAGCTAGCTAATGATAAAATCTTTTTATTAGTTGGGGAAATAAATTAATTAAAGTGATAGTTTGGTTTGCAGAGATCAAAGCTTGATCTTGCTCAGGACTGTTTTGATTATCATAACCCTATAAGGTATTTTAAGAGAGATATATGTTGTGAATAAAATAGTTTATCAAAAAAATAAAGCATCTTATCACTTACCTTTATTTTGTTTCTTATCCATATGACTTACAAAATGAGATGTTAGGCAGAATGTGTCATTCAGTTATTTTTCATATAGCTAATTAAATGGTGATTAAGAGAGTTTCTCTGTCTGTCATCTCATTTTGTGTACCAAATATATCTATTTATATAAATTAATTGGTAACGCTTTTAAAGTAAGGTGTTATAATGTATTACCTAATCTTTGTTAATGTTATTAATAAATACAGTCGTTCGTTGTTGGTTCATATTAATTCACAATGCATTAACTAATGTAAACAAACACAACTTGTGATTTTAATAATGCATTAGTAAATGCTGAAATTAACATTAACTAAGATTAATAAATGCTGTAGAAGTATTGTTCATTATTAGATCATGTTAACTAATTTAGTCAACAAACGTTAACTAATGAAACTTTATTTTAAAGTGTTAGCAATTTATTGTGTAATAATTTTAATTAATTATATGTGTGACCCTGTAGCACAAAAGCAGTCATAAGTAGCACAGGTATATTTGTAGCAATAGCCAACAATACATTATACGGGTCAAAATTATCAATATTTCTTTTATGCCAAAAATCATTAGGATATTAAGTAAATATCATGTTCCATTGAAGCTTAATTTTTGATTAGTAATACGCATTTCTAAGAACTTCATATGTAAAACTTTTAAGGGAATTTTCTCAATATTTAGATTTTTTTGCACCCTCAGATTCCAGATTTTCAAATAGTTGTATCTCAGCCAAATATTGTCCTATCCTAACAAACAATACACCAATGGAAAGCTTATTTATTCAACTTTCAGGTGATGTAAATCTCAATTTAAAAAAAATTGACCCTTTTGACTGGTTTTGTGGTCCGGTGTCAATGAATTTCAAAAGCTGAAGTGATTACCTTTATTTATTTGTTAGAATATGTATAACTCAATATTTTAACTAATTGCAAAAGCTGAATAATCAAAGTATATTGATTAATCAGTGAAATAATCGATGATTAGTCGATTGATAGTTCTAATAATTGTTAGATTAATCGATTATCAAAATAATCGTTTGTTGCAGCCCTAGTTTTGAGTTGATTAGCTTATTGGCATGTCACCATATTCTAATTTGTTGAGATAGTGAATTGCTAGGTTTTTGTTAAATGTGAGCCAAAATCATCACAATTAAAAGAACCAAAGACTTAAACTACTTCAGTCTGTGTGCATTGAATTTATTTAATACACGAGTTTCACAATTTGAGTTGAATTACTGAAATAAATTAACTTTTCCACGACATTCTAATTTATTGAAATGCACCTATATATATATGTATGTTTATTTGTTTATAGAAAATCTCTAGATATAGATATAATCTGTATGTTAAGGTGTAATATTATATAAAAATATTAAATCTTTATAAAAAATAAATAATTTACTTTTTACAGAATTTTATTGTTTATATATCTATATATATCAGTCAAACAAATTTATTCAGACACCTTCAACATTTTTCACATTATCACAGTTTATTTGCTCATTGATCATTGATTGCAGAATGGTCTTTCTGCATTTGTTAAAAAAAAGTGTTTTGTTTCTCCCTGTAGAAAATTGATGCCCAGGCGATTGAGGAGTTCTACGGATTAACTTCGGAAATTTCCAAGAACTCTGAGTCCGGGTACATCTTGTTTTACCAGTCCAGAGACTGAGAGAGGCCAGAGCGGCGTCCCCTTACGGACACCTGTGCAGCAGGCATGCCTGTACGCAGAACCCTGCTGCATCCCACCTGCGCAGGTTCTTACTGCAGCGGCGCCTCACACACACCCCACCCCACCCCACCCGTCCAAGCCCACCCTCGCCGGTCTCCACGCAGCAGTAATGTTGGACGCGATGCAGTCGCAAGGCCTTTCGAACATTGTTTGTCAGTTGTATTTACATTGTGGGAGCATTTCATCACTCGTGTTCAGTCCTTTACCGTGGAGAGAATGTGTTTAATGTAACAGACTGTATGATACGACCGGGATTTGCATTCAACTTTCATGCTGCGACCTTTTGATTCCTGTGGCTGTGAGGAGGCTGAAGACTTGTGCATGGGGAAAGCGGGTGTGTTTATTATAATGGCGGGGAGGGTCTAAACGCTCCGGGTGCGGGGCATTGCGGGTTATGTATTTCTACCTTGTACAGAGTGATATTTGTATAAATATTATAAGAATTATAATAATATTACTGATATAGCCAAAAAAAGAGAATAGAACCAGAAAAGATGTATAACACTATGGTGCACTTTTGATACAGTTTTGTAGATGTCGGAAGGTTAATGTGAGGGTTTGCTTGAGACGGCCTGTTGTGAAATTATCATTTTCTGTTTTAAAGAAAAAGAAATAAAAGTGTATACACCAAGATAGGATGTATGCATGCAAGCATGTAAATACCAGCTATTACCAGCCTACTGCGATTTGATTGGACGCCTTTTTCATACAACCAAGCCTTTTTTTTTTTCATGTGCTGATGACTCATTCTTGGTCACTGTGGCCCCTCAGTGGCTGGTCAAGATTACTGCAAGATGGAGAATTGCATAGCATCCTTCTTTTTTCACCAATTTCTTTCCTCTCACTCCAGCTTTAAAGGTTCTGTGTTGTTTTGCAACGACGATTATTGTGTAAAATGAGGTTGAATCCTTTTAAATTTGCATGAAAGGTTACATATATTTATTAGCCCTCAAATGCAGTTCTCAAAACTGTCATTTGAGCGCCATATCAAGCCTAGTTTCAGACTGGAAAGGATTTTATCAGGCGTCATCACTGATTACGCAGTTTAGTCTATGAGGAGGTGTGAGTCTGTCTGAAATAGAGGCAATGGGATGAAGGCTGTGCGGGGTTAGAGGATGGAGGAGAGAGGGAAGATAGTGGGGGAAGTGGGTGACACAGATCAGCGTGCTGTTAATAGCACGTGCCGAGAATAGATCTCACAGGGGAGCAACACGATGTGCATCTTTCCAGAAAGATGCAGTCTGAATGTCAAATGCTAGATAAATGGGTCTCATCCTACACAGACACATTGCAATACCTTCTGGGTCATGTGAAATGGGTGTGTTTTCTATTTTGAATTAAGATTTTAAACGCTCTATCGAACAAAGAATGTCTTTTTGGTGTTAATATATTGCATTTTGCCATGTCAAGCTAAATTTAGACATTGTAATACTTGTTTTGGCATGTTTTAATGCTTTCAAAAGAGTAACAGCACTCAGTTTTACAGTTAATTTAGCCATTACCAGCCTTTCAAAGTCATGGTTTAGTAATTATTATAATAAGTATTATCAATTAGTTATTTACAAAATCATGGTAACAGGGTTGAATATTTAAAATCATTCCCCTACTTAACAGTGATTAAAAAGAGATGCCCTTTAAGATTTAAAAATAAATATATAAATATATATATAGTATAAATAAAGTATGTATAGTAAATATATAAACTTATATAAGAGAATATGACAATAAATGCAAAATACTATCATTATATATCAGTTTTACAGTTAATTTACCCATTACCGGCCTTTGAAGGTCATGGTTTATTATTAATTAGTTATTTACAAAATCATGGTAACAGGGTTGAATATTTAAAATCATTCCCCTGCTTAAAAACAGTAATTAAAAAGAGATGCCCTTTAAGATTTAAAATAATGATGATAATAATAATAATGATAATAAATATAATAATAATAGTATAAATAAAGTATACATATATATATATATATATATATATTTACATATATATATATATATATATACATATATACATATATATATATATATACACTATTTTAATGGAAAATAATTTATTTTAAATATATTTAATTATTTTAATAATGGGGGCATAAAAATATAAATTAAAAATAAATTACAATTTTTAAAAAAATAAATTGTATATATTATACAGGATTATATATATATATATATATATATATATATATATATATATAGGAATATATAGCAAAATACTGTCATTATGTATTATTATGAATTTATTGTTTTTATTTTATTTATTATTTTTTTCAAACATGTAGGTCCACCCCTATACACACACACACACACAGGTGCATCTCAATAAATTAGAATGTCGTGGAAAAGTTCATTTATTTCAGTAATTCAACTCAAATTGTGAAACTCGTGTATTAAATAAATTCAGTGCACACAGACTGAAGTAGTTGGCATGTCACCATATTCTAATTTGTTGAGATAGTGAATTGGTGGGTTTTTGTTAAATATGAGCCAAAATCATCACAATTAAAAGAACCAAAGACTTAAACTACTTCAGTCTGTGTGCAATGAATTTATTTAATACGCGAGTTTCACAATTCGAGTTGAATTACTGAAATAAATTAACTTTATATATATATATATATATATATATATATATATATATATATATATATATATATATATATATATAATTATGAATTTATTATTATTATTATTATTTATTTTTTATTTTTTATTTTTTTTTTGAAAAAAGCATGTAGATCCACCCCTAAATATAACAGTCATTGTGGCGTAAGCAGATCGTACGAAAAACTACGAATGAGATTTTATGAATTCACAACAATAGTTATACCAATTCGCCAAAACGTAAAATAGAAAATGCCACAAGATTGTGTTGCAGCCTCGGTGTTGAGGACTGTCCAAAAAGGCATGCCTGGTGATAACAAATTTCTAAAAAGAAAATTAAAAATGCGTTTTTATTAAAAAATAAATAAATAAATACGTTGCTGTATTTTTGTTTACGTGGTCACGAAAATGCTCATTATAACAAACAGTCGCGTCGTTCAGTTTCCGAGCAGCAGTTAAATAGGTGGCGGGACCTTCTGCTCTGAAGGAGAGCTCACCCCTCCCCGCGCCTCGCACAGTCGCAGTCGGTGGCGATGCTCGAGCAGACGGCGAAGAGCCGCCGCTGCTGCCGCTGCTGCCGCTGGCTGTGACGATCCTCCGGTCCGATCCCTCCATCCGTCCGCGCGGCGCTGCACCTGCCAACAGCGCTGCTGTTAAACACCATGGGAAGACAAGAAGGACGCAAAAACATTTAATCAGGCGCCTCTCCTCCAAAAGACAAGGTAGGGAAGCCTCCAGATGGGGAGTGAATGGGGACCAGGTATATTTGAAATCAGTCTGCTTTGCATTTTACAACACATAAATGATTTTCACAGAGCAAGAGCTTAAGCATTATTATAAAGCTAAAAGCACTGAGAGGAATTATGTTTGCATCCAGCTGCTTGCAGTGAAGATGTGCTTTAAGAGTCCATATCTGATAGATGAAAGGATGCTGATGCAGGGGCGCTTTTATAAGCAGTGGAACCCGCCTTTATTTAATATCAGCCCTCATCAGGGCCCTCCCTTCCTTTATGATTCTCCACCATTGTACTGTGGGCTATGATTCAAAATGATCTCAATAATAGCAGGTTCCTATATCCACTAGATACAAGTAAATGTGTCTTTAATTTATCTTAATTTGATTCTTTGTTCTGCACAAAAGAACTCTATGAGTTTTAAGAGACTAACAGAGAAGGAATGCATAATTGTAGTGAACAATGGCTTTTGTGATAATTATTATTGGCTAATTTTCTAGTCATTTCTGTTACAATAGATGATTATAAGTGGCTGATGTTTTCTTCTAAAGACTGTCAATTGGTTATCCTATATCCCATATTTAACACATAAAGTAAAAAATTATTTATATTATATATTTATAGATAAAAAATACATATAAATCTGCAGTAAAATGCTGAAAAAGTTAAAAGTATGAATCACTTTATAATCTACTGAGAAAATGTGCATTACACCTATGACAATGTGTATACTTTTACGGTAAGAAACATTTTTAAATGTCTTAATTTTTTTTTCTGTGTATTCTTTTTTTCTTCTTCTTTTCAAATTGTAATTCACTGGAATAGATACATTTCCAGAATTCACAGCACAAACTATGACCTGTTTATATTTTAATCAACAAGGGTTTTTTTTAACAGTTATGTACAGAATTGTTTTATGTTGCATATATGTAGCATTTTGCATAATATGATCAAATATTATAATAATACAATAGTTTAAACATTTAAATAGCTCAGATACACTATATTGCCCAAAGTATTGGGTCACCCCCTTCTAATGAACAGGTTTGACTACTTTAGTAATTTCCATGAGTACAAATCTTAATGTTTAATCATATAATGATATTCTAGGGAATTGTGTGCTTCAAATTTTAAAGCAACAGTTTGGACAGGGCCCTTTTCTATTCTAACATGACAATGCCTCTGTGTATAAGGAAAGGTTCAAAAAGAAATGATTGATTTAGTCAGTGTGGAAGAACTTGACTGGTCTGCAGAAAGCCAAGTCCTAATCCAAGCTGAACACCTCTGGTGTGACTTTAAATGCAGACCTTGAGCCAAAAACTCATCACCAAACACCAATGACTTGTACATACACTATATGGACAAACATATTGGGACACCCCTTCTTTAGAACAGAAAAAGACACTTCCAAAACTGTGGCAACAAAGATGGAAACATAATTCATGTATTTAAAAATTGTATTTCCATCTCTGTTGCAACAGTTTTGGAAGCGTCTAAAATGACTGTACCCATATGTACAAGTCATTGGTGTTTGGTGATGAGTTTTTGGCTCAAGATCTGCGTTTAAATTCACACCAGAGGTGTTCAGCTTGGATCAGGACTTGGCTTTCTGCAGACCAGTCAAGTTCTTCCACACTGACTAAATCAATCATTTCTTTCTGAACCTTGCCTTATACACAGAGACATTGTCATGTTAGAATAGAAAAGGGTCCTGTCCAAACTGTTGCTTTAAAATTAGAAGCACACTATTCCCTAGAATATCATTATATGCTTAAACATTAAGATTTGTACTCATGGAAATTACTAAAGTAGTCAAACCTGTTCATTAGAAGGGGCAATATAGTGTATGTTGATATATTAAAATTACATAATATAATCAGAGAAACTGTAAAATATAGTCACCAAAATGCCATTCCATAATGTTTGTAACATTTTTATTTATTTATGTATTTTTCAGTAAAGTTCTCGCAACAGCACAGCTGCTAGTTTTATAAATGTAATATTTAAAGGGATAATCTACCCTCAAAAAAATTAAAACTAAGGAATTTATTTTGTAGTTATTTACTTCTGTAAAACAACCAAAATCTTCAGTTCCCATTGACTTCCATTATATGGACAAAAATACAATGGGAGTCAATGGGAACTGAAACTGGTTTTCAACATTCTTACAAATATCTTCTTTTGTGTTCTACAGTAGAAAGTCAGTCATACAGATTTGGAATGACATGAGGGTGAATAAATGATCATAGAATTTTCAGTTTTGGGTGAACTATCCCTTAAAAAAAACACACACATACACACACACACATACAAAATGTTTAGTGGACTGTATTCCTTTTTTAGGGAACAAAAGTAGTGGATTATTTTGTTGTCTTTTTTCTACTAACTACACCTCATTATGTTTTTCTGTGTGTGCCATTTTAGACGGGAGGCAGAATGAGTGAAGAGGTGCCAGTTTCTCCCAGCTGGCTGGCTGAAGAACCCACCTGGGGCAGCAGCGGTGCAGGGAGCATAGAAAACATCACCGTCGGAACATACCCACCTGCGGTTGTCTTGCCGGCGAGGCCGCCCGCTGAGCTGTTGGTGAACCCGTGGGACATCGTGCTGTGTTCATCCGGCACCCTTATAGCCTGCGAGAACGCCCTGGTGGTTTTGGTCATCTGGCAGAACCCGGCACTGCGCGCCCCAATGTTTTTGCTGATTGGCAGCCTAGCTCTAGCCGACTTACTGGCCGGTTTAGGGTTAGTCCTGCACTTTACCTTCGCTTACCTGCTACGATCTGACTCGGCACAGCTGCTGACTGTAGGTCTGGTAGTGGCGTCCTTCTCAGCATCTGTTTTTAGCCTGCTAGCTATTACCATCGACCGCTACCTGTCGCTGTACTATGCCCTCACCTACAACTCCGAACGAACGGCTGTATTCACATACACCATGCTGGTGCTTCTATGGGGAGTGTCGTTATGTCTGGGTTTGCTGCCGGTTACTGGTGTGAACTGCTTGGGCCAGGAGGCGAACTGCAGCGTGGTTTGGCCCCTAACAAAAAATAACGTAGCTGTTCTGTCCATCTCCTTCCTTCTGCTGTTCGGCCTCATGCTTCAGCTCTACGTGCAGATCTGTAAAATTGTCATGCGACACATGCACCAAATCGCCCTCCAACACCACTTTTTAGCCGCGAGCCCACACTATGTCACGACACGGAAAGGCGTATCCACCCTGGCGATCATTCTGGGCACCTTCGCCGCTTGCTGGATGCCGTTTACCGTTTACTCACTCATAGCTGATTATACATACCCACCCCTTTACACGTATGCCACCCTGGTTCCCGCCACTTACAACTCAGTCATCAACCCCGTAATTTACGCCTTCCGCAATCAAGAGATCCAGAAAGCGTTGTGGCTGGTGTGCTGTGGATGTATCCCTGCCAGCGTGGCCCAGCGGGTACGGACCCCCAGCGACGTCTGATGTGCCTAGGGAATTACACAGGCCAGAGATTCCCCCAATCCCTGGGACGAGAAGGGGCGTGCGCATCACCCGTTTATGTCTTCCCCTAATTGTTATGTGACAACCACTGCCACACAATCTTTGTCTGATCCCGATCCGACCAGCTGCCACACCCTTTCCAAGAAAAAAAGGGGCAGAAACGGATGCTGTGTGACAGGCAGCTGTAAATATCTTGTATATATATATATATATATATATATATATATATATATATATATATATATATATATATATATGCCTTTGCATTTTTGTGCTTGTTTTGGCTTGGCCACAGCGACAGCCCTCTGTTGCACGGGCTGTGAGGGAGAAGGAGGATGAGGGGCAGCACGAGGCAGTCCTCTTGACTGGATCCCGAAGCTCATTCATCTCGTCCTGCTGTTGCTGCATTCAAGAACGTGTGGTGAACGTTAAGTAACCACGGTATGCTAAAAATAGACTAGGCGCTCGGTGATCCGCGCCTTGCGTCCTACGAAGATACCGACCTGGAGAACATGGGTACACGAGAGAGAGACAGGCACTCTCTTCTGTTTGATTTAATTCTCAACCCAAGCGTGGCCGAATGTAAAATGTCCTCCAAAGCAGAAAACCATGAAGAGCTAACTACAATCTCAGAATGAGAACCACTCTATAAATAACCGAACCCATTGATGCCTTTATTTTGGTTTAGAACGGAAGTCGAACTGTCTCTGCATTCTCTTCCATAAATGCGGGATGAAAGCGACCGGGAGAAAGTGTATGTATGTTCATTTAAACAGCCCCCTGTGAATAGAGCCTCACTTCAAAGAACTGTTGAGTACAAAACGTGCATTAAGTGGCTGAGAATAAGAGGTTTGTTTATATGCAGCGACGTGGAGGATGGAACCGAATGTATTTTCTATTGATTTGCTTTTAATTTGCATTGTCTGAACGCTCTGAATAGAGCACTGCTCCGTTTATTATGTTCAACCAGTAATTACTACTGGATAGCTGTTACACAATGGCAGTTCACAGCATTTTGCTTGAAATTTACATGTATTGCATTTGTAAAGAATGATGGTTTGGGCACAATATTGAAATATATTAATTTGTGGTAGGCTATTTTGTTTGAAACAACTCGAGTGAAGCTTTTCATCCCAAAATTAAAAGAAAAAAATTAATTACGCTTTGACATTATTTTCACTAAAAATTATTCAAATGACTTATGTAAATTAAAAAAAAAAAAAAATCTAAATACAGAGAAAATCGCCTTTAAATTTGTCCAAATAAAGTTCTTAGCAATGCATATTACTAATCAAAAATTAAGTTTTCATATATTTACGGTAGGAAATTTATAAATATCTTCATGGAACATGATCTTCACTTAATATCCTAGTGATTTTTGGCATAAAAGAAAAATCAATAATTTTGACCCATACAATGTATTTTTGGCTATTACTACAAATATACACGTGCTACTTAAGACTGGATTTGTGGTCCAGGGTCACTTATGGGACAGATATCTAAAATATATTTTATTAATTATATAGTATGTATTATATATAACGTTAAATAATACATATATAATCTAATTATATAATTGATTATATAATTATGTAATTATATGTAATTACATAATATTAAATAGTAGTCCCAAAATATGCTTCATTGTCTTTATGCAAAGTACATTTTTCCTTTTGATTTTGGGGTGAAATATGACCTGGACAGGATTCCCTGAGATTCACCCTTGATAAATTATATTCTGAAATGATGAAAACGTTATAAGATTTGCCAGCCAAGCTACACTTACACTCTCAAATGAGCCTTCCGTAGATTTACATTCAACTTGATTGTAAGTAAACTGGCGAATCTCCTCAAATGGTCCACATGATATGATTATAATGAGGAGAACAGCTGGCCTCTCAGGCCTGGCAAATGTCAGATGAGGGAGAATGTTATTATGAAATCTATCTTCTCGTACTTTCATCTCAACTGAGGCTGGAGTCATGCTACTATAATGAGCTGAATTCACTCCTGCTTTTTACCTTATGCCCTCCAAATGCCAACCAGCCACTATCCATTTCAGTGCTGTGGCAGAATCCATCAGCGAGCAATAACTACGGACCAAGCGTTTCATTAAATTATAGCAATACTCTGGCAGCAATAACAGCCATGCCCAAGCAAAACCAACACCTCGGTTAACCGAAAAAAAAAAAAAAAATCCATCCACAAAAATACAAGTGGATTCCAAGAACGACTGACAACTGTACTTATTTCAACATCATCCAAATGATATTAGTGAATTTGGATTAGAATAAAAAACAGAAACTGGACAGATGTCCCAATCCCTGTAAACTTGTCCATAATCTCACAGCCTCATGTTCTCTCGTCCAGAAAGTGGCTGTGCCCTGCCTGTGATCATTTACGATATCTAACTATGAATGAAATCTCTCTGTACACTCAATGTGACCTACTCTGCCATATGCATTTGCTTTTGCGAACCTTAGAGATGTTTATAACGTGTGAGGAACGTGATGTGTAAGGCGTGACTGTCGGTGCATGGCCGCGCGTGTACGTGTGAATGCATGCATATATGTTCGTCTCTCCAGGAACAATGATGTAGTTTGGGGTAATAATGTATATTCCCCATAGACCTGCATGGGCTAGAGTGGCTACCAGTCTTCCCATCACGCCCTTTTTACATCGTGCCTGCGGGTCGGACACAGCCTCGTGACCTTTTTTGCCTGAGTGATCTCTATACGATTCCACTGAAACAGCACATGAGCAGTAGCGAGCAGGTATGCGAGTTTTAATAGGACTTAGCATGAAGGCGATGACCGGTCTGTTGCAGGCCTCGTCTGACCTTTGAAGAATAACTTATTTTGCTATATTCACGAAAGTTTCTATTTTTCCCCCTCAGTCTGGATTCTTTCGGAATTCCTGAGATTTTATTTTATATTTTATTATTTTGTATTCTGCGCTGTACGGTCTCTTTTGAATGTATTGACAAAGACATTCTTATCGTTACTATGGTCGATCGTTTTGATCCTGTAAATAAGGCATGTGACTTTAAGGAGGCATGATGGCAATTATCACCTGATGTCATAGAGTGATGTGGTGATGACCTATTTTTGTAACCCGAAAGTTAGCATCACCCTGGTTTCCACTGACGAAATACCAATAGGATTTTTTTTTTTGGACTTTTGGATTATTGCAAAAAATAAGCTCTGTGACCAACAAAAATGCTGATAATCATCATAATAATCTTCACAGATAAATTTAAGCATAAATACAATCACCAGAAGTAAAAAGTTAAACATAATCAGGTTACCCAGTTAACATTTTTCAGTTCCCAGAACATTCTGGTAATGTTACTTTCTGGTTCTAATGTTCTCTATTGCTTAGCCAGGAAAGTTTTCTTTATGTAAATGAAATGTTCCCTTTAGGTTAAGAGAACGTTCTCAGAATGTTCTTATTTGGTTCCCACAAAAATAACCAAAAGGGAACCATATGGAACATTAGGGGAACGTTCTGTGTTTGCTAGGTAGACACCATGTTGAATTTAACACGGAAAACAAGGCTGAGAGATGGCACGCACTGTATAAAGGTTCTAAATCTCAATTTTCACAGCTCACAATGTTTAAAACTACTTTATTACATTTTTGTCTACTGATTTTTTTTTTGTTTTGTTTTTTTTTAGGAAAGACGTTTCTTCAGCTGGACAATCGGTATGTACGTTACAATCCAATGAACGCTCTGAAGGTCAGTCTCTCACAGCCTTGTTTTCCTTCCTGTCAAAAATTAAATATGGTGCTACCCTGACTAAGGTTGATAAATGAACTACACCTCGGTTGAGTTTGAGTTAGAATAGTTTGCAAGACCGCGATTATAAACCCTTTTAGGCTGTAAAAGTGACCTACGACTACCTGTTCGGCGTGATGTCGTTTAAAGCAGTGGTTCCCAACCACGTTCCTGGAGGCCCCCCAACACTGCATGTTTTCCATGTCTCCCTAATCAAACACACCTGATTCAGATCATCAGCTCATTAGTAGAGACTCCAAGACCTGAAATGGGTGTCAGACAAAGGAGAGATACAAAATGTGCAGTGTTGGGGGGCCTCCAGGAATGTGGTTGGGAACCACTGGTTTAAAGCAACTGTATGTTTTGTGTATTTTTGTGACTTTAGAGCCCCCTATAGTTAAGTGAGTGGAATTCGCTGTCGTAAATATATCACTGCGGTAATAATAATAGCTAGCGGTACACCTGCATTTGTTGCTGCCGTGAAGCAATTCGCCCTTTTTGCTGAATTTCGTACCATCATCTAAACCAAAGACTTTTTCAAGGATATCTGTAGGCTTTGGTCTAAACATACTTCTAGAACAGTTTTAGGCATTTTAGAATGATTTTGAAACTGATATTTCAAGATCAAAAACATCAACAAACAGTTTAATGTCCACTGAAAGTCCATTTTAGCTACTTGTTAGCAACCAGATTTTTCAAGACAAGTAAAAGCTTTAAAACATCACAAGGGGGTTATATTGATGTATTTTATTTTGAAGAATAAAATGTGAAAATATCTTGAGTTTGTTCTAACCACAGACCTTATTTCGGGCATTTAACAAAAAACCCATTCAAAAAAACTCATTGACATCAGTATGATCAAACTGGAAGTGCTAAAACACTTATTTCCGGTTAAGGACTACAAAAATACGTCATTCCTGCAACGCTCTATTCTGAAACAGTTAACCTTGAGCCACATTCCAGCGTCTCCTATTGCCTGGGCATGCTTGTCTACAGCAGATTGGGAGGGTTAATGCTCGATGTACAGCCGTTTGGTCAGAAATGTCCGAGGGATTATCGCGGTGGCTTTTGAGGGTTAGGCCTCTGCCTAAAACATCATATCTCCGTCTGTTTTTGAAAAGAGCTTTATAAAATGATGTTATCATGCTTTGTGCCTGGTCTCTGCTGGATTTTCCACATGCAGATGGACGTTTGGCGATTGAATCTTTGATTTAAATAGACTTGTAGATGATTGTGCTCTGTAATCCAACAAAAGAGCTTGAAAAAAAGAAGTCAAACCGAAGGGTGAAAAAGGGCTCAGGTGGGAGTCTGCCTCCAATTCTGGTTTATTTGAAGAGCATAGAAAAAGAAAATCCTGTCTGGATTGGTGTCTTGTGAGGAAAAGATTCAGACTCGTTCTGTACTTTAATTAGTTACTAGAAACGAAATCAACAACGAACAATCCGAGGGGCAGTCGGGTGCATCGGTTTCAGCATCTTGTGTACACGTATGCGTAGTTTTAACTGTGAAATGCACTTTATTTTTTGATGAGAAAAGGCACAACAAATTACTTATCTGCAAAACAATAAAAGAATTATAATCAACATGCACTAATTAACATTGTAAGACATTGTGATAACGTGTTGTATATTTTTCCAAGGTGTTGGTTGTATACTTTTATTGCTTTGGTTAGTTTAATGAACTGAGAGATCTTGTTAATTTTGTATTAAAAAGAATGTGCTGTGCATTAAAAATATCCTCGCCTGGGTTTATTCACACTCGCACATCAATTGGCCGACTGCCTCAAATCCACTGTTGCCATGGCGATTCCCAGTCTCAGCTGTACTGTTTCCATAGAGACACGAGTCTCGGAATCAAAACTGTCCTGATTCCATGACGAAGATGCTCGGAGAGCGGTTTAACGTGATTCGTCGGATTTTTACTGTCGCAACTGCCACACACACACTCAGAAACCAGACATCACTGAGCGAACACATTTCAGGTAGTTTAATCAAATCCCTTGGGTCAGTTCACACAAATATAATTACTGACTGCAATGTTTCTCAACATACATAGAAACTTTCATGCAGAAACTTCTGACCTCAACATGCTTATTTATCTGTACTTCGAGTTGCTATTCACTACATACAGTATGTCCATATCATTTATTAACAAGTGTTGCATTAAAATGCATTAGAAAAATGGAAAAAGCATCATACGTGGTAGTTCAGGGAGAAGACTGACTATTTTAGTATTTCATAATACAGACGGCCTATCACGGCTTTATTAAAACACATACTGTACAACATCATTGTGTGTAAATGCAATGTTAACGTTCGCAGGTGAATTAGAGAGTGAGTGTCTGTGAATTCTGTGCATTAGTATTGTTTTAGTCAGACCAGTCATTGTCCTCAAGCTCAGATTCATCCTCCGAGTCACTGTATTCCACAGCGATGCGGCGAGACAAGATAGTTGCGACATCATTGCCCACCGGCTCGCGTTTCGCCTGCTGCTCCTGCTGCTCTTGAACTTTCTTCAGCTGGATACCTGCAATACAAACAAACATAAACACATTTAACAACTCATTCATTTTCAATGAGAGATGAACAACAGTGGGCGACTCCTGCAACTCAACAAAGTTTCTAGAAGTTTAACTTAATGCATATGAGTGAAGTCAGTGGAGCTCACATGATCTGTCTCCTGTGAGATACTGTAGTTGAGTGTAGGAGGAGAAGTTAGTGTTACAGGGAGCAATTTCACTGTTCTATATGATTTGATTCTGCCCACATGCTGGGATATAATAAGAAAAGGATGCGTGGAAAACAGAAATTGTCAGCAGTTTGATTCATGCATTGATTGTTCACAATATGATGCATTATGCACTGCTGCAATCTATAAAAAACACTTCAAAAGTTGTTCAAAAGTTCAGGGTCTGTTCGATTTTTTTTTTTTTTTTTTAAGAAATTCTGTCAGCAAGGAAGCATTTATTTGATTAAAAGTGACAGTAAAGAGATTTATGTCACAAAAGATTACTATTTCAAATTCTGTTCTTTTGAGCATTCTATTCATCAAAAAATCCTGAAAAAATGTATCACGGTTTCTATAAAAATATTAAGCAGCACAACTGTTTTCAACATTGATAATAATAAGAAATGTTTCTCGAGCACCAAATCAGCATATTACAATGATTTCTGAAGAATCCTGTGACACTGAAGACTGGAGCAATGGCTGCTGATGATATATTAAAATAGCAACTAATTTAAAATAGTACTAATATTTCACAATATTTCTGTTTTTACTGTTTTTGGTGAGCATAAAAGACTTTAAAAAACATAAGTGTATGTATATATATATATATATATATATATATATAATGTGTATGTATATAAAATTTAGTGCTGTCAAATCGATTAATCGCAATTAATTGCATCCAAAATATATGTGTGTGTGCTTTGTATATTTATATGTACATATAAACACACACATATATATTTAAGAAATATTTACATATATATTACATATATTTCTTAAATATATACACATGTATGTGTCTATTTATATATATACATATAAATATACAAAATACACACATTTTATGTAAACAGCCTTTTATTTTGGATGCGATTAATCACGATTAATTGATTTATAGAGATCATCTACCCATGATCAGGAACAAGTTGTTCATGTTTAATAAGTGCAAAATGCTTATATTCATAACCTAAACACACTACGTACCCATTCTTATAGCTGCGAGCAGGTCGCTGCGGGCATCGTTCGTGGGCTGGGCCTCATTAGGCACAGAGGGCCGTTTGGGAGTGATGGATTGGGCAGAACTGGGGGGAGGGGGTGGGGCTACTGGTGGAGGAGGGGCAGCCATTGGTCCAGAGGTAGGTGGAACAGGTGGGGCATAGCTAGCGACTGCTCCCATTGGTCCTAGATGGCCTGGAGGTGGGACCAGTCCAGCAAAAGCAGTTTGTGCTGATGGGATAACAGCTGGAGGTGGTGGCCCAGAATTCATGTAATCAACACTGTCAAGAGAGGAAGGAAATTAAATCATGTTTTTTCATGTCATTCAACATAAACTGATGCTATATAAATTAAAAAGTAAAAGGTAAACCTGCATAGTAAAATCATGAATGCATGTCACAAACACGTTGACCATTAGGTGGCAGAATTTGCATGTGTACAATACAGAGCAGGGGTTTTCAAACTTTCTGATGCCAAGGCATGGTTATTATAGTTAACTAAAACTAAAACTGAAATGAAAACCAATAAAAACATTTTTGTTATATGAAATAAAATAAAATATAAAAAAAAAACTTTTCAGCTAGTTGCCAAGGCATCATTTCTCATTTTAACTTAGTTTAACTTCATGTACTAAAATAACTAAAAACAATTTTAACTAAAATAAAAATGAAAACAGAAAATAAAAATAAAATTTGATTCAAAATATGAATAAAAACTAATACTATCTCTTATAATGTAATTATATAATATAATTTCTATAACTTTTAATTTTTTTATAATATATTAGAGCGAGAAAATATTAACAAAATTAAAAAATTGGCTTTTATATTGAAATATTTATATTGAATATTTTATTTTATAAAATATTACTGAAAAATACAACATACAGTGCCCTCCAAAAGTATTGGAACAGTAAAGACAAAATTGCTCTGTTGGCTGTGGAGTCAAGACATTTGCAAATATGATTAAAAGATGAATATGAGACAAAACTACAGAATGTCTCATAGTTTTGTCTCATATTCATCTTTTAATCATATTTGTAAATGTCTTGACTCCACAGCCAACAGCAATTTTACTGTTCCGATACTTATGGAGGGGACTGTATCTTATTAGATTAAGTATTATTATATTTATATACTAATATTACAGAATTATATATATATATATATATATATATATATATATATATATATATATATATATATATATATGTATATATATATATATATATATACATACACACACACACACACACATACATACATACATATATATATAAATATATTCTCTAATGTAATATATGTGAAATGTAATATATGTTTTGAAAAATTCTATATAATCATTTCTGAACAGTCAGACATTAATATAGTGTAATGGTAATATCTAGGGCTGCAAAACGATTAGTCACGATTAATCGATTCAAAATAAAAGTTTATGCTTACATCTTATATTTGTGTGTACTGTGTATTTTTATTATGTATATATAAATACACACACATACATGTATATATTAAGGAAAAATATGTTAGTATAACATAGTATATATGTATAAATTATATACAAGTATTTACAAAAATCTAAAAAAAAAAAAAAAAAAAAAAAAAAAAAAAAAAAAAAAATTAATATCATTAATATCTTGAGTTCACGTTAATTTTTACAGCCCTAAAAAATACATCTTGTAGAAAACTTTCTCTCTCTCAAATTTATTTATTTAGAATCAACTGTTCAAATTTGTTTACAACGAATCAATCAATCTAAATAAAAATGACAAACCTGTAGTCGACAGGTGGGAGGGTCACAGAGCCGTTAACGGTGTTTGATGCAGGTGGAGGGGGCGGAGCCTGGTGTGGACGCCCCAGTGTGCCAGAACGGTATGCCATAGACCCTCCCCGGTAATCCTGCTCCATGGTCATGTGGGTATGAGCTGACAGGGCTGCCATACTGGGCGGAGGCCCTGAGTAAGTGTGCGCATGGCCAACGTGATTGGCCATGGAGAGATAACCATGATCTGCATGATCTCCACGAGACCTGCATGAATAATGAATTAGATTAAAAGAAACTGGTTTTATATATGTGCCCTTAAGTGCATGTAACCTGTGTTACCTGTGCTCTGGGGACATGGTGCCCTCCGTGGAGCCTCCTCTGTGAACAGTGTGGGAATGTCGATGGTCAGGTCTCAGTTCCTTATCGAAGGCCATCATGTTCCATTCCTGCCTGCGGTTTCTCGCTTTACGCACCTTCTTCACCTCTCTCTGCAGTGTGCCATCCACACATCGCCTCTGCTCCTGTCACAAAAATATCAAGTGACAAAGAGATGTTTAATTATCACATATCACCTCCCGAATGACTATTACACTTTGTAATGTATAACTAGGTTTAGCAAAATTCAGGAAAAAGAGAGAAAGAAAGGGTGTTCAACCTTCTGTCGTCTCTTCTCTTTCCTCTTGTCTTCTGTGTCCTGTAGCATCTTCTCCTTCCACAGGTCAAAAAAGTAGGAGGGGTCAGTGTAGAACTTCAGCCCTTCTTTATCATCATCTCTATGACAACAAAAATAATAATAAAAAAAGATTGATTTTCGTTATTCAAAGTTATTTTAAATCATTTCTCTCAATTAATCTCTCAATAAAACAAAAAGCATGGTAAATTTGGCTCCAGATGCATTTATGTAACCATTCCCATTCAGAGAGCCGGTTGCTGGATTGCTTTTATGAACCTCTTCAGAAGAGACAAAGATTTTAAAAGCATCTTGATGTGCCTTTTCTGACTGGCTGCTTTTCCAAAAGTGCTATTAATTGGCCATTAATCTTTTATGCAAAATCGCCAACAACTTTGTAAACCGCATTCAGCCGAAAAGACAGAAAAAAGATGAGTTAGAGCGCAGCCTCTGTCCTTTGAAACATTCGCTCCACACATTCTGCATTAGATCTGTTTAAGTATTCATGAGTGGCCCATATTCTCTACCTTGAGAATTAGCACTCATATGAACTACATCTGCCAGCTTTAAGTATTCATCACTGCTCTATATTCCTTCAGAGGAAAATACATTCATCTATGTTTGTGTAAATTTATACGTACTTCTAATACCTATTAATATTTGCTGTATCAGATGCTGCTTCACTTGCTCTTGTTTTCTGATGACTGTGCATAGGAATAAACATAGCTGGATATATATGATTGTACAGATAGAGAAAAGACCAATAACAATTTAATATGCAAATATGCAAAGACTTTTATATAATTATAATTCATAAAGATTGCATGAATAATAAACTGTATTATAATGTTGTTGTTATTATTATTACTGATAATAATCATTTCAAATTTTAAAAATTAAGGGCTAGATTTACTAAACAGGGCAAATTAATGTTAGAGCACAATTCCATAAAAGCGCAGATGGGAGGGGAAAATTCCGCATGTGATTTTCTGACAATGCGCACATTAAAGAAAAAAGACGCAGCCAGATCATTTCCATAATGACCAGCGCAATCTACCACGAGCAGCGCAAATTAGCACCTGCTTTAATACATGCTTTTTTGGGCGTTAAATAATATCGCAAATGCCAGTAATTTGATGAGCGCAAACGTTGCGTGATTCATTTTAATACAATAAATTTTGCATCTGAAAGGGAAACTCCTACAAATTTATATTCAATAAGGTCAGGCGCAAAAATAACTGTGTCTATGCCTTTTCAGCGCTAATTCTTCACTGCGCGTATTTAGTAAATCCTGACAATGCTATTTTAATGTCAAAAGACTGTTTTCGCTGGCACAAGCTGTTAGTAAATCTGGCCCTAATTAAAAAAAAAAAAAATTAAAGTAAGTGAAATTAAATGAAAAATGAAAATAAGTTAATTACATCAATTTTAAGTTTAAATTACAAGTTTATAAAATCATAAATTATAATTATAGGCCAGTACACACAAACGGCGATTAAAAATGTTTAGTTGGGTAAAAACTGTCGCTGACCAACCAACAGACACGGATAGGGGTAAAACCCGACCAAAGAGTCTCAATGTATGTTAAATGAATGTATGTTAAATTATTTAGTAATATTTATTAAAACAACTTATACATATTAACGTATTTCCACAATATAAGAGATTTCAGGTTTTACTATCTGTGTGAGTACATTTGGCCCCCAAAATCTGACCCATCAAGTGTGTACACATACCTGTAGGGTGAGAGAATATTAAGAGGAGGTGGTTTATCGCTCAGATTGTACATCTCCATCACCGGGTTCGGTACGCTGCTCTTGGACACCACCTTCTGGTCCTGTATGGTAGAGCTTTTAAAAGCCTTCCTCATGTTTATGTCCTGAAGAGAGACTGCACAGGGTGAAGGAGAAAGAGAGATCGATTACACCTGCCCTCCTGAGTGTGTAAAGTAAACTCCAGTATTGATCTTTTAATTGAAAAAAGAGATGTGATTGCACACTTTGGTGTGGGTAATAGAGGAACGTAAAAAAGATGTGGGGCGCATTAAATTTGTGCATTATTTATTTTTGGTTGATTTTCGGTTTGGAGAGATACAGTAGTATTGATCTCACACTGGAGCTATGTAACCTCAGAGATTTGTTTTTGGGATGTATTGAGATGCAGATGGTCACCGTGTATTGAGGAATGACCCTGACCCCTTGTTTCCCAGAAACAGACTCACCTTCCTCAACCGTTGAGTCCAGCTGGGTGACCTTGACGGCGAGTCGGTCAATCCGATCCTGCAGAGAGCTTGCCCGCAAATAGAAGATGTTTGCCTCATTGAAGAGCTCTCCGAATATGTCTTCAGCATGTTTACCTTTGAAATAAGAGGAGAATATGTGAAGTGAGGAAAAGAGATGAAGACATAAAAGAGGGAATTTATATTATATAATGTGAATATATTTAATATATTTCATCTTAAAATCATTATTGACCCTATTGTCACTTTGGTAAACAAGTACACAAACTTTCAATAAAACTTTGTTAGGGGCAAAATTGTTTGTTGTGGTGCAAATGACACAACAACAGTGGCACAGTTGTAATTTGTGTATATGTATTTGAATAATTTCCACAAAAAAAAAAAAAAAAAGTCACTCTATGGTTTTTAAAATGCAACACTTTACAGTTTATAATGTTTTTGCTTATTTTTTAAGACTGAAACTGTAGGTTTGAGACAAAAATAACATATGTATAAGGAATGTAAAATAACATGAATGACTCATGGTAAAAAGTTTTATTATGACAGTAATTAAATATATAAAATAATTATAATATAATTACAATATATATATATATATATATATATATATATATACCAATTATAATGGTAACACTAGTTGCACATTATTAGCATACTGAGTGTTTATTAGTACTTATAAAGCACATATTAATGCCCTATTCAGCATATTTTAGATCCCTTACTAATACTACCAATAATTTTAACTTAACTATAAAAAATTTACATGAAAGTGCCCATAATTGATTAAATTATATAAATTATAAATTTAATTTGACTAATATTTATATCAATGTATTATTTATTATATATAGTATTATATATTTTAAATTATTAATTAGCCTAATAATTATTAATTATCATTATACTTTACCTACCTAGATTAAAATATTAAAATTCTGTATGAAAATACAGGGCATTTAGGACAGAAAATATAAATAAGCTGTGTTTACATTCTGTGGCTGTTCAAGAAAACATGCACACTAAGAAAAAAAAAAAAATTGGTGGAAAAACAAATAATGTCCTGGCAGAAAAGTACCTTTTTCGTTCTTACGGATATTTCCTTCAACCCTAAAATACAACACAATGCAATGTATATTTCAAAATACAAAAACACCTATGAAAAATCAAGACATTTGGCTTTATTTTTACAGACTTTTCTCAGAGTGTGGTGAAGAAATTATTAAAAATAAAAACACAAAGAATACACTTAATTTTTACCACCTCAACTGAGGCTATTAATAACTGCATGTAAAACAAAAGCACACAGTAAAATATTTACAGGAAGGAAGAGTGTCTGTTCCTTACAAATTCCTGGCCTATGACCCAATGCACACACATATATATATACACCACAGATCACACACTTACACTCGATTCCAGTACTACACCCACCAACACATGAAAAGCATGTTTCCAGACATGCACACGCTATTTTTGTCACACGCACACATCGTCTACAGCTCTGCCTTCAAGTCCAATGGGCTGTCATTTATATTTAATCCACACAGCTGCTACTGAAGGCCCTCTCCTTCTACAGGCATCCACTAAACACCACGAGCAGAGGCACAGTAAAGATGGGGTCAGCTGGGGAGTTATAGAACAGGTGGATGGAAAAAACAACAGAGGACTGATGGATGGGCAAATCAGTAGCTAGATACACAGCGACTTGCCCGTTCAGAGGACATGTTTTCAAGATAATTGTCTTATGTAATGCAGTCGGAGGGTCCCGTGAGTCAAGAGGAATTATTATTAAGGAGATTTTCTCTAGCATCGTGAGCTGAAGATACCACTGGGCCACTAAATTATAGAGCACACAGAATGGGAAAACAAACCAAATGTCTAAAATGAATAAGAAATGGAGGTTTTAGAGTAATATAATGAAGTGTAATAAAAGCAACAAGATTTTTACATTTTCTGTCGATATCTTCTGTAGATATTAAGATATTTTTGATGAAATCTGAGAGCTTTCTAGCCTTGCATAGACCGCAATGAAACTGAAATGTTCCCAGGCCCAGAAAGGTTGTAAGGACATCACTAAAATAGTCAATGTGACAGTGGTTCAACCGTAATTTTACGAAGCTACAAGAATACTTTTTGTGCGCAATTGTTGAATAAAGTCGTTATTTTTGTTTTCTTTGTGTACAAAAATTATTCTCGTAGCTTCATAAAATTAAGGTTGAACCACCTTTCTGGGCCTTGAACGTGTCAATTACACTGCTGTCTATGCAGGGTCAGAAATTTGAGGATTTAATCAAAAATGTCTTAATTTGTGTTCCGAAGATGAACGAAGGTCTTACAGGTTTGGAACGACATGAGGGTGAGTAATTAATGACAGAATTTTCATTTTTGGGTGAGCTGTCCCTTTAATGCAGTCAAAAGAGTCGACCACCAAGTGATCTAGCACAATGTTTGGAACAAAATAACTGAGAAATGTCCACAAATGCTAGCTAAAAAAAACAGACAAACTCCTTTTGGGAGAAAAATTGTTCACAAAGACATTAAATAACATATTTATGCTCTTCTAATGTATATTACCATTCAAAAGGGCTAGTAAGATTTTTTTATTTATTTTATTTTTATTAATTTATTTTAATACGTTTTTATTCAGCATGAATGCGCGAAAATTGATCAAAAGTGACAATAAAGACTTTTACATTACAGACTAATAATCAAACAACCTTGAAAAAATAAAAAAATTATTACGCAGAAAAATGGTTTTCAGCATTGATAATAATAAGAATTGTTTCTTGAGCAGCCAATCAGCATATTAGAATGATTTCTGAAGGATCATGTGACAATGAAGACTAGAATAATTATGCTGAAAATTCAGATTTGCATCACAGAAATAAACTATATTTTAAAATATATTAAAATAGAAAACAGCTATTTTAAATTGTAATAATATTTCACATTGTAACTGTTTTTACTGTGTTTTTGATCAAATAAAGCCTTGGTGAGCACTTCAAAAACATTTTAAAAATCTTACTGACACTAGTATACTAGGGCCCGGTTTCACAGACGGGGCTTAGCTTAAACCAGGACTAGGCCTTAGTTAAATTAAGACATTTAAGCAGCTTTTATAAAAATGCCTTAGAAGAAAACATTACAGGTGTGCATCTTGAGACAGAACAACGTGACTGGCATGTTTTAAGATATGTCAGAGTAAGATATTTTTAGTTGAGACAGCTCAAACATGCATTTTAGTCTAGGACTAGCCTTAAACCTTGTCTGTGAAACCAGTGGATGATGTATTATAAAAAGTTGCCACTATAGCAAACAGCACAAAGTTAGTTTTATGAACAACTTCTTTGGCAGAAGAATTGTTTATTCCTATACTAATATTACTAAAAAAAAAAAAAAAAAAGAAAGAAAAAGAAAAAAATCACTGTATGGCACAAACTATAATGGCTCATTGTTTAATTCTGGATTAGGATTAGTCCTTACTAATGCTAATTAGCGTCGATCTACAACAATAGAAGCTAAAACTAAGTCCCAAATTAGCCAGGTAAACATGTGTGTGTTAAAGAAAGAAAGTGAGTTGAGTAACTTACTGAGACTGCTGAGTTGGCGTATGATGGCAGAGAGTGTGTTGTTCATCACACACTCCAGCTCGCTGCCGATGCCCTCCGGTAGCACCCCGCGGCACAGGTGCCTGGGCTCAATGTTTCTCTTCACCAGCGGCATGACTGCTGCCCAGTGCACTCTACCTGCCCAGACAAAACACAAACACTGTATTTAAAAACACAACGAGTACAGCTGAAGCGTGAAGGCAAGGTCCATCCATCGTGTTTACTCAGTTCTCAACTGTATTTGGATGAAGCTCATATTATATAACAGACACCCACACATTGAGAGAGAGTGAATGTTCGAATGAAACTGGGACAGCTGGAGATCAAGAAAAGGGAACTGAGTTACTCGGATTTTGGTTAACCCTCTTACACTGGTCAAAACCCATACTGACCTCTGACTCCGAAATCACACTCCTAACATTCAGCACAAATCAAGCTCAATCCATTCCATCACAAACAGAAACACAGACTATAACTCCCTTCACAAGCAGCCTAGGATGGAAGGATTTCAAAGCATTAAGAAAAGAAGATACCGTCAAACTAATCCTGTTCATCATCCGAGCTGCCCAGCTGTAGATCAAAGGACAAGAGATGCAAACTGATCATTTGCTTAAGAACACAGATGACATTCTCACTTCTAATCATTAGTCTACTGAATTCAAGGTGTATTACTTGGTTTGCATGTTGACGTGTGGCAATCAGGAAACACATCAATATTTTTCCTTTCTACTTACACTTTATTTTGTATTAACAAATCTGTAATAAAACATTATTTTAATTGATTGTGGGGTTATATAATTTTCTGTAAAAAAATTTAATAATTATTTATTCTGGTATTTTTTCTTGAATATTATTTTCAATATCATACTGAATACTTTAGAGTCAAAACATATTATAATTCCAGAATTATATACACTACTGTTCAAAAGTTTGGGGTCTGTAAGATTTGATAAAAAATAATTTATTTAGGTTAGTAAGAATTTTTATTTTCAGCAAGGATGCATTAAATTGATCAAAAGTGACAGTAATGACATTTATAATGCTACGAGAGATTTCTATTTCGAATAAATGCTGTTCTATACATCAGAGAATCTTGAAGTAAAATATAGGTTTTCACAAAAATATTAAGCAGCAAAAACTTTGATAAGAATTTTTTCTTGAGCAACAAATCAGCATATTAGAATGATTTCTGCAGAATCATGTGACACTGAAGACTAAAGTAATGCTGAATTCAGCTTTGCCATCACAGGAATAAATTACATTTTAAAATATATTAAAATATAAAAACATTTAGCAATATATTATTTCACAATATTGCTGGTTTTAATGCATTTTTGATCAAATAAATGCAGCCTTTGTGATTATAAGAGACTTCTTTAAAAACACACAAAAAAACTTTTATAATCTAAAATAAAAAATTTAACATAATATGAGCTTCTTTGTTTCCCCATATATTTAATTATTCATTATTTATTTTTATTATTTATTAGTATTTTTCTCATATTGTCTCAGACATCTTACATTATTCTCCCCCGGTTTCACAGACAAGGCTTAAGCCTAGTCCTAGAAAAAATGTAAGTCTTAGCTGTTTCAACTGAAATAAACTTGCACTGACTGATCTTAAAACATATCAGTGCCTTTGTTTTGTCTCAAGATGCACCCCAGTAATGTTTTTTTATAAGCATGTTTATAAAAATTACTTAAATCTCCTAATTGAACTATGGCCTAATCCTGGCTTAGTCTAAGCCCTGTCTGTGAAACCAGGCCTAAAAGAAATCCAAAACCGCTACAAAACTGCCAAAACAAAACAGAATAAAATTTGACTTACTGAATAAGAAGTTATCAAATTAATGTAAATATTGTCTTCTGTGTAGTCGTTTATGTTAAATACGGTCTATATATTACGGTGTGACTGTTGTAAATTATTGCTTGCCATGCAAAACAGTCAAACCCTATGGTATAATATTACTCCATATAACTTCATAATATATTTTACTCACACATTTGAAGACAGCTTGCTACTTTATGTCTATGTATGACACACAAAATAAATGTTGTGCATTTGCATGTGCAAAGTTTCTCATCCCTCACATAAGTAGCCTAACTAAGCCATGTCATCTGGTTCAACTGGACGCCATGACAGAATGCTCCCATCTGTGAAAGAATAACCCCCACAGTGATTGGCTGGCTGAGAGGCCATCTGCTGTGTGATTGGCTAAGGGGGGTTGAAAGTCAAAGATTAGGGACAAGAACAAAGGGATGGTGGGACAGCATCTCAGAGGTCATCTTATCTGCCTGTTTCCCTGCTTCCTGTTTTCCAGCTCCCCACCCAGCTCTCCGCTTCCTGTTCCTCTCTCTGTCACATCTCTAACTTCCTGTCGTCCCAAACAGCCAGAACAATGATGCAGTAGGAGCATAAAGCCATTTCATTTGCACACAATCACAACTCTTAAATAACTGCTATGTAACCACTTATTTTCTTTCATATTCCGCTTGTACAATCTAAACATAACTATGAATGCAACTCCCTGAAACCAGGCTCAGATGGAGTCCGCTGACTTTTTCACCTTTTCTATTCTGATTTTGTAGGAAAATTCATCAAATGTGGTTTATATGTGGTCAAATATTTAAATGGAGCATTATTAAATTAGCCAAAACATAAGTACATGCAATTAGGGGTGTGCAAATTTTTTCTTGATATTTTCTGGGATTTTATTAGGGCTGCAAAATGATTAGTTTCGATTAATTGATTCAAAATAAAAGTTTATGTTTACATACTATATGTGTGTGTACTGTGTTTATTATGTATATATAAATACACACACATACATGTATATATTAAGGAAAAATATGTTAGATTTATATGTAAAATATTTATATTTATATATAATATAAATTATATACAAGTGTTTACATACAAATACCTGCAACACATACATTTTTAAAAAATATATATATATATACATGTGTGTGTATTTACATATACATAATAAATATATACAGTATACACACATATATTATGTAAACATAAACTTTTATTTTGAATCGATTAATCATGACTAATTGTTTTGCAGCCCTAGATCTTATCAACAAGGATAATTAGACAATATTTTGCTGAGTGTGTTATTATGTTGGTATCTTAAAGACTACTGTGGACAGCTGACTCCTAAAGTTTTTGATATTCTATACGTGTGTTTTGTTTGGTTTTTGCAATATACTCGATAATGTAAAATCGCACATAATTAAAACAACAATTACAATATTATCGCGAACGATATATCGCACACCCCAGCATGCAACATTATGAATGACAGAATTACATAAAATGAATTTTCACATGTTTATATTTTTATGAATAAATATGTTTATATTAATATATATACATATATATATATATATATATATATATATATATATATATATATATATATATATATATATATATAAATAAGTTGCAGCTGAAAGGCAACTAAAAACATTATTGACTTGGCCAAAACATTTAACAAACATAAACGCAACATTGAGAATGACCAAATTTCATAAAATTGGTTTATATTTGGTGAAATCTGTGAAATTAATTAAAATAGATATAGATATATACATACATAAATACATACATACATATACATATATATATATATATATATTTTTTTTTTTTTTTTGCCTTAATTTCACAGATTTTAACACATTTAATACATTTTACCATATATATATATATATATATATATGGTAAAACATGTTAAATGCAACTGAAAGGCGGATAACGGCATTATTAACTTGGCCAAAACATTCAATAAACATAAATGCTACATTGTGAATGAAGACAGAATTCCATAAAAAAAAAAATTTAAAAAATTATATTTGGGAAAATCTGATGAATTATGTAAAATGTATTTATAAAAGGCAAAATGTGTTAAAAGCAAATGTAAGGCAGCTTAAAGCATTAATAAACTTGCCAAAAATTTAACAAACGTAAATGCAACATCGCAAATGATTGAATTCCACAAAATAGATTTAAATATGTCAAAATTTGTAGAATTACGTAAAATAGATTCACACATGGTCACGTGTACCTTAAAGGCAAATAAATGCATTATTAAATTAGCCAAAACATCTAATAAATGTTCATGCAACATTGTAAATGAAGGGTATTTAAATTCTGTGGATGTTTGTGGAACTTTATTTCATGTGGACCTGCACATAACACATTTATAACTAAACCTGAATAATGATTGTGTAACACATGCATAAGAACTGTAGTTTGTTGCCATTTACCACAGTAACATCATGCAAGTGACCACAAAGTCCATTGTTCTTAAACACCGCCTACCAAACCTGTTCGCTTCCCATTTAAAAGTGAAACCGATAAACAAACTGCCTCCTGCAATGAGACCTGAACTTCACCACAAATATGCCATCAGGCCTCACACATGCACTAAGACACCACTGTTGCTGTAGTCTAATGAGGTACATGTCTTCGAGTGTTGTAATGTTTTCATTAAGCGCACCATCTCTCTACGGCATTGTAATTCTGCAGCGCACGGCAGTATGGACACAACCCACACTAATTACATAGTGCATTGAATTAAGATCGCGCCGGGAGGGGGGCCAGAGACACAGAGGAGACAAAGAGACAGGAATGTGAGTCTGAGTGGCATGAAAAGCAGTTTGTGAGATAGTTAGAAGAGAAAGTGAACTGTTTCGGGTGGGGAGAACAGAAAACGTACTGAAGCGATCTAGAAAGAAGAGGGAATGAGGGGAAAAGGTATGAGAGAGAGGGAGATGATGGGGAGGGCGAGTGGCAGGGGACCTCAGGGAAGCCACTCTGAAAGGTTCCCGGGACAATAGCCCTCCGTTCACACAGCAACAGAGGAGCTCTCCCATGCATGTTCAGTTCCCTCCCCCAACCCGTTACCCCCGCCAACCCCACCCCTCTCTCTTCTTCAAATAAAAGAAGCACTCCTGCTTCTCTCGCCTTTTCAGCGGCCTTCTTTTTCCATAAGTCTGTGCCTACTGCGAAAACCACACACATAAAGAGTACTTCAGACTGACTAAATACAACCTACCATCTTCAGATAATGCAAGGAGAGTGTATAACCAGAACCACACACTTTGGGATGCTGGAATAACATGTAAACATACAAACAATTAGTGTGCATCACAGCTGTTTACAGCCCCATCAGTGCTGCTGACAGGCTTTGAAGTCCATCAGACCCATCCCGAGGCCACATCCTGTCCAAACCAACGAGGGAGACACGCATTCACTCCCTAAACGCTGTTTGAAACGCAGAAAAGACAGGATGGCAATGCATTAGCTATTCATAACTGAAGTAAAGCGCATCTCTGCGCGTAAGACTACATTAATATTTCAGTACAGATTACGTCACACATGATGAAGGCTTGTGAATGTCAGGAGCCAGCTGCTCTGAGATTTCTCTTAAAAAAAAAAACTATATGTGATCCTGGACCACAAAACCAGTCTTAAGTAGCACAGGTATATTTGTAGCAATAGCCAAAAATACATTGTATGGGTCAAAATTATTGATTTTTCTTTAATGCCAAAAATCATTAGGATATTAAGTAAAGATCATGTTCCATGAAGATATTTTGTAAATTTCCTACTGTAAATATATCAAAACTTAATTTTTGATTAGTAATATGCATTGCTAAGAACTTAATTTGGATGACTTTAAAGGTGATTTTCTCAATATTTTGATTTTTTTGCACCCTCAGATTCCAGATATTAAAATAGCTGTATCTCAGCCAAATATTGTTCTATCATAACAAACCATACATCAATGGAAAGCTTATTTATTATGTATATATCTTAATTTTGACCCTTATGACTGGTTTTGTGGTCCAGGGTCACATATGTATATATCATTTGAACACTCTCAGGTTGAATTCATTAAATTTTTAGGGTTTGTTAATTAATAAACACTTAAAATAAAGTTGATAACTCTCTTAACTGATTATGCTGATCTGATTGAAAATAGAAACTTTTTTTGATTTATTATTCTTAGAGGACATATTCTATTATAAGGCACGCAGCGCTTGTTATTGTAGCAATAGCAACGTTATTATTAAAATAACAGAATAAACAACGAAAATAAAACATTACCAATTATATCACCAACATAATCTCGCTATTAATTAAAAATAAATAAACAAGAATCAAAATAAACTCCCCACGAAAGAAACCCAAACCTCATGTTCCATTTATTATATAAAGCGCGATAAACAGTAAATATAACAAGTGCAATATGACAAAATAACTACGTTAGCGAAAATAAGTAAATGTTTGATGCTTACCAAAAGTGATTTTTGTTGGAAATTATATTCGCTCACATGTCCAGGCTTTCAGCGGACCGGATTGCCGTCCTGTGTCTCCATCGGTCCATCTGACCACTCCAAACCATCCGCTTGGGGCGGGGCATATTGGGCTGTTCGCACCAATCAGCATTTTAGAAAAGGAATTTAACGCGCCACTCAGCCTATCAGATGAGAGGCTGAGGATGATTGACAGAGAATTCCCAGTCATTAAAAGATAGGGCGGCTGTGTGAGGGCGGGCTTTATCTGGGGACATTAGGTGGGCTTTAAACACACCACAGCTTAAATACTTAATGAAACTTAGGCTGCTTCTTATATTGAAAACACCCTAAACAGCATTTTAACAAACGTTTGGTAATTGTCACTTTCTATGAATAGGGTGTAAAATAGGGCGAGAGACAGCAAATGGTCCAGTAAGCATGGGTGTTGGGGGAAGTGTTGATTGAAAATGTTGATTGATTGTTACCAAAATTGGGACAATGTGTCTGAATGTATTTAAAAACTCTGATTCAAGTGGTTTTGAGCAATAAACATTAAATAAACATCAAAATAAATGAAACAAATTATAGAAAATAACAAAAAAATAATTTTAAACATTGTGGTAAATTTAGAGTAATTTAAGATGTCATTCAGTAAGAGTTACAAATAAATGTGACTTTTTAAATTAGTAAAATTAGTTAATAAAATACTTTTAACAATTGCTGTAATTAAATATCAATTCAATAAATGTAAATAAACTGGATCTACTCAAGAAGGTCAAGACCTATGAGGTGGGACAGGCCAAAATAACAATTTTAACGGAAGCTAGTTTTAATATAGATAATCAAGAAATAAATTAAACATGGGACTTATAAGCCCTATTAAAAAATCATGGGAACGTGCAATGTGGTGATTGCATTTAGAGCAGTTTGAGCCATTAATTAGCTTATTTAACAGCAAGTCTGGATGTTTGTGTAATCATTGTTATAAACAGTAACACCACAATATAATACTCCTTTGTAACAGACTCAGTAACATACTAAAATAGCAACAGGCAGAAAACAATCATTCCTTGGCAAGCTAGCACTATTATAAAGCTTTAACAAAAATCTGTTACATAGCTTCAAATGCACTACTGTACTCCAGTGAAATAACCTCAAAGATTTTGCTTCATAAAGTATAAATATCATTTAAAAAGAAAAGGGAAAAAAAGATGATGCTGCCATAATGGACTCAACTAAAATGTAAAAAATTAATTTAAAATAAATAAAAACGCAACATATTATAGCCCTCTGAAATGCATGCCGGCACTCACACAAACACATAAATAAAAGCTTTTCCATTTTTTTTTTTTTTTTAAACGCTTCCACTTTTATTGTCAGGATATTTGTTTCATGTAAAATATTTCATTACAATACAGTACAATGCATGTTCAATCAGCTGTCCACACAACTTTTGTCATGAAGTTCTAAGGCCGATCTTTCACACATAACAGCCGGTCTGACAGCAAAATGGAAGTTGCTGACCTCTCCTAACGTAAAACCAAAACATTAAATTAACTACTAAAATCAAGTTTGTTGTTTCTTTTATACCACCTTCTACCAGTATGATCCAGCAGGGGGCACTAGAGGTTCTCATTATGCTTCAGTCAGCAGCTCCAGCACAGAGAATTCGGTCCCCAGCAATGGGCTAAAAGAGTGAGTGCTTCAGTATTTGTGTGTGTGTGTGTGTGTGTGTGTTTGTGTAAGGGCAGACGGAGAGACAGACAGACTATCAAACATCATTCTGTCTTTGCTGGCAGTCACATAGCAGCTTTAAGTCTTGGAGAGGCCAACGGATTTCAAAGTGAGGGCAAGAAGGACTGGGGCTAAAGAGATTGGATGGTACAGTGGATCTCCACCTCACTCCAAACCAGTCTCACTACATAGTGCAGCTGTTCAGTACCACATATTGAGAATGTTTGTTGATTTTTTTTTTGTGTTTTTCTTTTTCGTGAAGTATCACAGACTTGCAGCGAAGACTTGAACTATCATCAATGGAACAAATATCCGCTTTTCATCAGCTTTTTTCATTTTAGAGTCTATTATTTATTTCTTTTTATTTCTCTTTCTCCTTTTGTAAGCGGAGGATAATGTCGGCTGTATGATACGGTGATGTGTTGTTAGGTTACAGTTATTGTTCCTGCGGTGGAAATGCTGCACAGCAAAGCGCCCAGTGGGTGGGGCAGTTCAGCTCAGGTCCACACCCGCCTCCCTAAGTACATTCTCCCTATTGGGCACTGTGAGAGGGGGGCGTGGCCTGACTCAGTAGCGGTGGGTCTGGTGTGAGTACTGTGGAGGCTGCTGGGAGGTAGAGGAGTATCCCACGCTGCTTTGGGGCAATGATGTGCTTGGTCCTGGGTTCTGGTAGGCAGCATGTGGATTGGAGCGCTGGAACACAGTAGAACAGCGTACAACTTTCATTAAGGTTTTCTGCGTGCTTTGAAGCAACACATGATTAGATCTCTACAGAACAACACATGGGGTCCGACTGACTGTTTTTAAAACCTTTTAGTAGCACTTTGCTGCTCATGCATGCAGCAGCAAGTACTCAAGACAAATGAATGCGTGTAAATGGAATCTCACTGAAAGAAAGCATGGAGGAAAATTGACTGACAGGCTTTCACAACAAGAGGACCAAAATGAGATGACAGTCCACTTTGAAGGCCAGAGACAATGTGAATACAAAATGTACTAAATTAATAAATCTAAATGGAAATATGTGCTTAAATTTTAGACAGTGCGGTGTAATATTTTTCATACATTTACATACATATATACATACCTACACACTAATATATATATACACATATATACATACACACACACATATACACATACATATATACACACACATATATACACATACATATATGAACTATATGTTCCATACAGTTTGGGCTTTTTTAAAGAAATCATACTTTTAGATTAATTTAATTGCTAAAAAAAGTTACAGTAAAACCTACGTTGTCACAAAAGATTCTTCTTTCAAATAAATGTTACACAAAAATCACAAATATATTAAGCAGCACAACTGTTTTCAACACTGATAATAATAAGAAATGTTTCTTAAGCAGCAAATCAGAATATTAAAATGATTTCTGAAGGATCATGTGACACTAAAGACAGGAATAATGGATGCTGACAATTCAGCTTTGCCATCACAGACAGGAATTACATTTTAAAATACAGTAAATTAGAAAAGTTATTTTAAATTGTAGTAATATTTCACAAAAAATTGACTGCAGCATAAAAGACTTTGTTCAAAAACATCTTAATCTTGGACCCCAAACTTTTGAATGGTATTGTATATTATAAAGAAATAAAATTGGAAGGTAACTGACTGGAACAATTGGACAATCATCAGCTATTGTGGTTAATGGGCAATAAAAGGTTAATTTTCAAGCCTGTTTGAAAAAAAAAAAAAAAATCAAAGATGAAGGTTTATGTTTACATGTGTTACCTGGTAATCTGAGGTCATGATCAGGCCACTTGAGGTAGTAGTGGGCGGAACCACTCTCACCTTCTTCAGAGGCGGGCCTTGTGCGTGGCTGTTGTCAGGGTTACCTGTGTGCCCTGCCCCATTGGTGTGGTTGTTCCCCTGCTGCTGCTGGTTTTTCTGCAGTCGTAGGAAAGAAAGAAAATTGCAATTCATAAAAATGTTAAACACCACAGTTCTCAATTAAAAATGTAATCTAACTACATCATATGCTAACCAAATTAATCACAAATAATTTTTAATAACACTATGCTAAGAAAAGCCTCTAAATGGGTCTAGCATGATCAAACAGATGTTTTTTTCTTAAATAATTGTAAAAAATAAAATATTACATGGTCAGAAATACATTCACACACACAGAAATACTCAAAAGCAGAACACACACATTTCTTACTTTATCTGCCTTGTCTTCCGGCTCCTCTTCTGTCAGGAATTCTCGTTTAGGATAAGGAATCTGGCAGCCAGCAAAGACACTAAACAAAATAAAGCTATTTTTAATATTTCTTAAACAACATCTTAGATAAGTAAAGCTTTGTGGCTGACCTAATTTCAGCGTACATATATAAAACATACAGAAATCCTAATCATAATAGTTCATCCAGAAAGCCGATTTTGCGCTTAAAATCACTCACTCAGACGTGGGTAAAGGCTCTTCCAGGAAGTATGGGTCTTGCATGGCCTGCTCAGATGTGATTCGGCGGATTGGGTCCATAGTAAGCAGTTTTTGCAGCTGAGAGGGAGTTCATAAGTTAACAGCTGAATTCATGAGAACGAATATATGAGATTTACAATTCTATTCGCCCACTTACCAAGTGGAATGCTTTGCTGTCAGGTTTGACTTTATGTTTCTCCATATACTTTATAAGGCTGCAGTTAGTGTACCTACAGCAAGAGGGACAAACGCCATTAAATCAAATACCCTAGTCAATGAAATACCTTATTAGTATGATATTTTTACTGTCAAAGTTGAAATCAAACTAACGTATTCCTCCTAAAGTCTTTCATCAACGTAGAGTGTTCCGGCATCTTCTTAATGTCCTCCCAGTCTTTATCTGAGAAGAAAATTAGATTACAAAGATTATCAGGACAATTGACTGAAGCATTGTGAACTTTTAACTTCAGCTGAACTGTAAGTCCAAATAGAAATATTTAAACAACAAATGTTAGCATTATTTCTCTACTAATATGTTTTTTTTTTTTAATATTTAAAATTTGCTTTTATTTTTATATTTTCATTTTAATTTTAACTTAAGTTTTAGAATTTTTGTTATGTACTTTTGTCATTTTTATTACTATCATTTATATATTTTAATTTTTTTTTTTTTAGTTTTGTTTTAGTTTTAGTAATTACAAAAAAACAAACTTATTTCAGTTAGCAGCCAAGGCAACATGTCTAATTTGAATTTTTTTCTTCCCATCTAATATTTATATTTTATTTCAGCCTTATTTCTATTACCAAGAATTATTTTTAACAGTTTCACTTTTTGCTAACAATAACATTACATTGTAATAACATTGTTTGGCACTGAAAATTGAATTATATTTATTTTTCCTCAAATATTTTTTCCTTAAAAGTAAAAAAAAACATTTATTACAAGGAACCAGAAACAACACTAGAATTGTTAAATTTGACATTACAAACACATTACAACTCCTAACAAAAGTCTCACAGTCTCAAAGTTTTCACAGAATCATCTAGATTTAATTTAATCTAGATTTAATCGTCAAGTGGAAGATGACTACCTGCAGGAAAGCCCATGACATTAAAGATCCGGTCCAGCTGATCGTGATGGTAGGGATTACTGGTCTTAATGTCCTCCTGTCGACAGTGGAAGATGGGCTCTGAGGTCAAAAGCTCAGCAAAGATACAGCCAATCGCCCAGATATCTGTGAAGGAAAGAGAAAGTCATCAAATCTAAAACACACTTTTTAAATGTGCATTTGCACACACACTCATAAACAAACATCTCACCAATGGCTTTGGTGTAATGCCTGGCTCCCAGCAGCAGCTCTGGTGCTCTGTACCAGAACGTAACAACTACAGGATCCAGATCTGCTAAAGGCTTCAGTGGTGAGTTGAAGAGCCGTGCAAAACCCATATCAGCTGCACATAAGGGGCAGAATTTTAAAAATGGTTATGATTGTGCATCAAAATACTTATATGCACACATATCTCTTCTGTTTGTCACAAGAGAAAGGAAACAGAGCTGATGTCATACCTATCTTCACACGTCCTCTTTCAGGACCTTCTCCCATTACCAATATGTTGGCAGGTTTCTGTGGTGAAAGAGTCAAAGCTCAGAGTTGTAACACTTCCTTGCTAATTTCAGTGTGATAACTGACGCTGTAACTTTGCAACTTCTCTGAACAGGAAGTATTTAAAAAAAAAAAAAAAAAATACTGATACTAAATGACGCTTGGTTCCATAAGCATTCATGTTTTGCAAGAATTCCTTTATATTTGTTCAGAATTCTCATTCATGCATTATTTGGCAACAGTATTATGTATAAATATTTTTTTTAATATTCTGAATTAGCCGATATTGAAATATTCTGAATTATTTCAATAAAAAAAATGAATAGTTTCACTTTTGGTTAACCACAACAACACAGTTCAGCAAATAAGTTACATTTAATTTTCCCCCAAATATTTCACCCTCAAAAAAAAAAAAAAAAAAAAAAACACTAAATAAATAATATATATATATAAATAAAATTTAAAGAATAAATAAAATTAAAGATAAATAAATAAATAAAAACAATTAAGACCAGAATTGCTAAATACTATCCTTACATCTGTTGTGGCAAGAATATTTAAAAATTCTTTTATAAACGCTGCCACCTACTGGAAATTGTCATGGGATTTCTAATAATCAGCAACATATCAAAACATTCTACTCAGTAAATTTTTTCAGCAAGATGATCACCAAAAAAACAAAAAACAAAAAAAAAGATAAACAAGTCAAATTAGCTACATCTGGATAGACATTTGACTGTTCAACATAACACATATTGAACCTCACCAGGTCTCTGTGCAGGACCCAGTTGGCGTGCAAATAGTGGATGCCGTCCAGGATCTGGTAGAGCAAAGACTTTACCATTCCACGCGGCAGCTGAAGAGGCTTCTTATTGGCCTTGGAGGCTCTGTGGAACTTGATGATGTGCTATAAAGACACGTAGACCCTCAGCAAGATATGTACAGTATACAAACATTTCTCTGTGTGTGTGCATGAGCATTTGATTGTATGTTACCCAGAGGTCATGTTCAGCGTAGTCAAAGAGAAGCCACACTTTGCGGTCTGCATGTGACAGGAAAACCTTCTGCAGTGAGATCACATTGGGGTGCTTCAGTTCACGCAGCAGCTGCAGGGAGCAAACAAGAACGAACACACACACACACACACACACACACACAGGCACACACACTGAGATAGACATCTACAGAGCACCCAAAGTACACAAAATCACTTCAGCCTGAAGTATGCTTATTACAAGGATAGTTCGGCCAAAAATAAAATTCTGTCATTGTTTATTCACCCTCATGTTGTTCCAAAGCTTTATGACTAAGGAAGACGAAAGCAGAAATTTTGAAAAATGTGCTTGTCGCTCTTTTCCATGCAATTACAATGAATAGGGACTGGAGTTTTAAAGCTTCAAAAAGGACTCAAAAGCGTCATAAGTGGTCCAAATGACTCATGCACTATATTTAAAGGTATATTTCACCCAAAAATTAAAATTCTGTCATTAATTACTCATCCTCATGTCGTTCAAAACCCATAAGACCTTTGTTCATCTTAAACACAAATTAAGCTATTTATGATGAAATCCGAGAGCTTTCTGACCCTGCATAGACAGCAACGCAACTGACACGTTCAAGGCCCAGAAAGGTAGTAAGGACATCATTAAAATAGTCCATGTGACATCCGTGGTTCATCCGTTGTGGTACTCTGGTGAACGCACATCGAAGACTGACACGGAAGAGAAGATATTGTTGAATAAAGTCGTTATTTTTGTTTTCTTTGCGCACAAAATGTATTCTCATAGCTTCATAACATTACGGTTGAACCACTGATGTCACATGGACTATTTTTATGATGTCCTTACTACCTTTCTGGACCTTGAACGTGGTAGTTCCCTTGTCTCTATTGAAGGTCAGAAAGCTCTCGGATTTCATCAAAAATATCTTAATCCAAATTTACGAGTTTGGAACGAGTAATTAATTACAGAATTTTCATTTTTGGGTGAACTATCCCTTTAAGTCATATCAAACCAAATAACAGCTTTGTGTGATGAATAAGTCAAAATTTGAATTATTTAATAATAATGTTTACCATCACTGGACTGTTAATCGCTGAACTGGAGAACTGGATCAATTGACAACAACTCAATCGCTGTGTCTGAAATCACTTTGTGAATAAGTAAATACTTAGTAAACGTTCAAAAAGTATGTTCTACATAGTATGAATGCAGTCCAGATGTACTACATTCGTCATGCTGTCATTGTCATGTGATTTACCTGTCACTTCACCGCCATTCACAAATCCTCTCCCATGGCCTCATGGGACAGTAAAGTGTCCATTGCATGCGCACTTCAGAATCTCACTGAAAACAGCGGGTCATCTGAAAACTTTTTGTTTACTGTTCTATGAATACTGTGAACTCAGATATACTATACTCTAAAAAATGCTGGGTTAAAGTGCTGGGTAAAATATGGACAGACCCAGCGGTTGGGTTACTGCACAGAAGGTTGGTTGAAAACAACCCAATCGCTGGGTTTGTCCATATTTTACCCAGCGTTGGGTTGTATTTAACCCAGCATTTTTTAGAGTGTACTCTGTTCGCATACTGTTTTTTAGTAGGGAAGTATGCGATCTTGGATGCAGCCATTCAGCAGTTTTGTGAACGGAGTCCCACGATTCATTGACCTGAAAGAATGATTTGTTTTTGAAACTGACAAAACTACTTTCAGCATGTTAAGGAAAGCTTAAATTTCAAACTGTTTCTCACACAAATACAAGTAGAATGCACCAATTTTATGATATTTTAATGGTGCTTTTATATCATTTTGGAGCTTGGCAGCGCTAGTGTTCATTCACTTTCATTATATGGAAGTCATAGAGGTTTGAAATAACATGGGGGTGATAAAAAAAATAATGACAATTTTTAATTACGTGAACTATCCCTTTACTGCGCATTACTTGAGAATATAAGTACACAAATTTTATTAAAAACTGATAGAGCTAATCACAGATTTAACACTGTAAAGTATTCACATTCTGCAAATGTATTTTCATGAACTTGTTTAACCAAGATGGCATGTGCCAGAGCTACTTCAAAAAGATCCTCTTGACAGAAACATGCTTAAAGCTTGATGTACTTACTGCTATCTCTCTGCAGGCGGACATAGAGATCCCTGTGCCTTCAATCTGCTTCAGAGCATAATCTTTATCATCCTTCCTGCAAACAGACATATCAGCAACCGCAGTTACTCTTCAGTACATTACATTTCCCTAAATCTATACCTACATATCACATTAAACCCCTTATAGAGAGAAAGACCAAGCAGAATGTTAAGCAGATGATTTTGAATCTTTTATTACCAGCACACCTTCAAAAACTCATAAGTCTTCTGACAACTAAAATGAGGCAAGAGGGTAATGTTGAAATGAAGTCCCACAAAAAACATCAGCCTATAAAATCCCACAACGCCCTGTCCAGTTTCTGGAGAACAAATTAGCTGTAAACCGCTCATAAACAATCAGCTTCTATGGTGAACAAAAACATCTTTAAACACTTAGGATCTTCAAGTGAGACTTTGGCCGCCAGGCAGTCTGGACTTTAATAGCCCAGCTTTGGGTCTGATGGGTCTCACTTAAAGCCCGGCAGTTCAGAACCAACTTACAGTAACTCATCAGCACATCCATTCTTACTAATTTGCAATTGGTGTGAAATGATGTTTAATGGTTATTAAACTGCAGCAAACTTTAAAATGTTTAACACAATAACTGAAATATCTTGTGATAGCACTAAATACAATAAAATTGAAAAAAATGCAAATTGGGAGGAATGCTATTTTAGCTGCTACAATATGACTACTGATGTCCTGCAGACAGAGGGTTATTTTCTGTCAAGCTTTCCAAGCAAAAAATACCAATCCAAGTAATATGTAGAATAGACTTTTTAGGTCTTTTATTTATTCCCTGAAGTCAAAGCTCTAATTTCTAATCAATAAATGCAAAACTTTAAAGTCATGGTCGTTTCATTTCTTTCCAAGAGTAGGTAATTAAAACAGGGTTTTAACTGACACTGCAGCTGGAATTAGAAAGTTAGAGCCCTGTTAAATTAGTTTTATTCTTTTAATGGTTTAGTTAAAGTTTAATAATCAAAAAGGATGTCTAATGAATTGAGTTCATAAAACCTTAAGTATGTATTAATTTTTACAATAATAGGACCCTATGAAATGGTTTTAATTTTTCTGGATGTATGATTTAATACAAATTATCAAAAATGGTGGCAATGAAAAATGCATCAAACTTCAGCTTTTAATTAATCTTTTAAAATGTAGTCAAATTAAGTTAGAACAATAACTTTTTTGGCAAACAAAGTGCTGCACAGTAAACCTCTGTTGTGCAGCTCTGTTGTACTTAAAAAAATTGTCATATTGAGTGATATTACTTCAGAAATAATGTTTTAATAAGATGTATTATTGTACTTTAAGTACATTCTACTGTTAAACTACATAAGTCTTTTTTGTGGTTTAATATTCACAGCCACTACTCCATATTGTAATTTGATTATATATAGTTTACTTCTAGTAAAGTGTTCTTTAGATTTATTCATCCATCCTGTGACATAGTAACATGTTTTATGACTGAATTCTATGATTCCCTCAGCGTTTTACGAACTGCAAAAATCACAGGACCCTACAATTTCAATAAACACCATCATATGTTTGGCACAGTCTATTAGAAAGCCTGATAAATATGCGTGTTTAAATTCCAGAAAATGTATAAAATAAAACTGTTATAAATGATCTAATTCTAGAAGGATGCAATTGTCATCCTGTTATTCTCAGCCCTTTGATCATTGAATCATTTGTCCTTCTTTGGATAAAGAGCACAGACAAATCCCTGTGTTTTCGTCCTAGTGTGAGAAAGTTTTGGAGAATATGTTCCTATCGGCAAGTTACCAAAAATATTGAGAGCAAAAGAATTTCAATTCCCCTTTTCCCCAGACGGACTTCTAATAAAACAGACCTTCTAATTCCCCTTTGCATGTGTATTTTAATGGTATATTCTCCACCCATTCTCTTCTGTAAACATCAATATATGCAAATAATTTCCACATCACAACATTATCCTTTTTTTTATTTTTTTTTTCAACAAAGACTTATTTTTCAGAATTAAAGATCCTTTGTTATATACACTGGCCAAACCAATATGTAGGACGGCATGTCAAGGCTGTATTGATGTTATAACAACCTGTCATAATCCTCAACATCTGCTGTTATAAATTAAGTGAAACCAAATTTACTGATGCAACCAGTGCAATTGCAGAGATACTTCAACAGGGCAGCAAAAGAGAAAGAGAAACCTGAAAAAGGCTAAAAAGTTCCTCCTCTAAACCTGTGCAGCGAACCACAATCTCAACGCAAATATCTCAAAAGTGACGTCAATCACACCAGCAATGGATTCAGGTGTTGACATGAAATTGGGAGACTAATGATATATTTACACAGCCAAATGCATCTGCAAGAGAACAACAACAGAAAATTGAGGCTATAAAATTTTAAAGAAATAAATGTAATTGGTTTAAATATAAAATTACAGGTAATTCCATTTGTTAACATGAACTAACAACTAACAATCTTGCTAACATTAACAAAGATGAATAAATTATGTAATAAAAATATTGCTCATTGTTAATTAATACATTAACAAAGGGACCTTACCAAACTATAAACATAGAAACATTACAGCCTAAATAAAATATGAAACTATTAATCAGAAATCTCTGCCATGACAAAGGCCACATACAAGGCTGCTATGATGCTGCATTTTATTCACACAGAATGTAAAGCAGCACCAACGTTGTGTATTTTGGAGCAGCCCTTTAGTCAGCTGTTTAAGCCTTTAAGAAAGACTAGTTTTGTTGGAGGTAAATATAGTTTTCACCATGACGAAGAAAAAACAACATGATGTTGCACATCTAAATCTGCATCAAATGCACCTGTGTCCATCATAACTGCATAAGCTCGTCAATCACAACAGCACTCGTGCCTGCTGCTGACGTACATTCACAATCCCCTCAAAATAAGCCTCCACCGAGACTGTGAGCTGTTCATATCAAACTCTCTTTGAAGACAAGAGTCGTGGCTCTCTAAATCACCGAGCCGAGGGCGGAAAACACACGACGGGAGCGCAGGCCTCATATCGCTGCACAGGTCCGTCCTGCAAACTCACCCATCTTTCCTCTTTGCTTTGTACACATGGCCATATGTCCCCCGTCCAACTTTACATCCCTCGTACTCAAAGAGATCCTCGACTCGTTCTCTCTCCCCGGTGAGCTTCACTTTGAAATCATAGTCCATTTTCACCGTTATTCTGGAGATCCGGGCTGTGGCTTCCCTTTAAAGCGCCGCTGGGAAGGCAACTTACTTCAAGCCCCGTTTAGACAATTAGTTGCCTTCCCTCGCGTCGCTTTTCAGCTCAACTAAAGGGTCCACATTTACCGCGAGCAATTACGGGCGGCTGAGACGGCGTATGAACCACGTGTGCTTTTGATCTGACAAAAAGTGCAGAGTGTTATTGGACTATCAGTCGCTTTCTTTGATATTTCTGTGCAACTGCGCCGCTCAGCCGGTATCTCACCCGGGAGAGTTGAGCGTCCACGTACGGTATGTCGCAAAACGTCGTGAATGCCAATACCAACCACAAACGGCGAGGAATGGGCTTTGTGGCGCACCACGTGGATTTTAACTCTTTACTAAAGAGAGCTTTTGTTTTGAATTTTTTTGTTTACGCATACGTTGTTTTTTTTGCATTTTAACATAAAATATATAGAGGAATGTTTATTAACTATATATAATTAACAACAATTTCGGGTTACATTATGCAAACAATAAAAATAGTATAATATGTCAACTATAACTATTATTAACAATAATATTGAATGACCTTTTTGCTTTTACATTTATACAAAACATATGTAGCATTTGATGTTGTTCGGATAGATAAATATATCCTCAACTTTTTTTTTTTTTTAAATGAAGCATTTCGTTGCTCTCAAAAATGTCAACCATCCTCCCACTGTTATTGTGCTTATCTTATTTTTTTTCAACTTTTATTAAACCTCTTCAAATAACAAACAGGCATTATTGCTTGTAAACACACACACACACGCGCACGCACGCATATATATAATACTTTCAAATAATACTGAAATATATGAAAACAAATTATAACATTATTATTAGATTATAACATAATAATTAAATTAAACTTAACAGCGGCTTAATCGACATATACTGCATTTATTATAATTTTATACTGATTATATTATAATTTAATTTATAATGTATTTTTATTATATTATAATTTAATATTGCTAAAAAAAAATTTATGCATAAAAACACAAACTTAACAATGTGATAATATTGTGGCTAAACGATCAATTAGCAACACAGCATTGCATTATGTATCCCAGAAAGAAAAGAAACTGGAAAGAAACGTAATCAATAAGTGCATTATAGTGTTGTTACTGACGTATTACTGTGGGAACTGGTTTTGCACACATGGTATTTGTCCGGACAGCTGTTTGTGTGGCTCAGTTGGTCCCATCTTGGCTACATTGTAATCAGAGCGCAGAGGAAAGAGAGCTCGTCCATATTACAGCTGCTGTTTCAGGTACTTACATGTCTATTACTAGCTTTGTGTCTTTATTTTGTTATCAAACTGCACTGTGTTATTACATTTCATATTTTCTGTTACGTTCTTGTGTCAGTGACATTTTTTCCCATCTTGTCAAATATAATGATCTAAACCTTTCATTGGCCCACAGTTAGCTTGTCAGCAATCTGTCGACAGCATCAAAGGTGTTGCGCATTTAAAATGACAGCTCGCTCCGCCGCGTGGTTTGCGTTTGCCCGGTGACAGACGATGGTGACAGTTTAATGAACAATTTCAGTTGTGAATTTCACCCTGTGTAGAGTGCTAGCCTAGGCTTTTTATTGTCTCTGGGATAGGTTGCTAGCTGACATGGAGCCCGACTTTTTCTTTGTCATGTCCCTCCTTTGACCGATGCTGAGTGGATAGTCTGGCTGTCAGTCATGGCTTCTCGGACGCTGATTGGTTGTGAGGCTGACAGCCCAGTTTTCGTGCATGACTTGTTCTGCGGTGCTGTCTGTGGCCTACTGTATTATAACAGAGTAGTAATACTGTTTGAAATGACTGAGGTGTTATTCATATGAATTGTTTTGACGCTATTGTCAACGTCACGTAGCCCTCGGTGTGTTTTGACCTGTGTCAAAGCGGTTTCGCTTCCAAATTAGGATTTACGGATTGCCTTTCTGAGGCGTTCATTTTGTCGTGCTGTCTCCTAATGGTGGCTGTGTTTTAGAGAAAAGTTTATGCTTAAGACTATCCTTATGTATATCCATGATATTTTGAGTACATTTTCTGGCTGTCTCATTTTCAATGATTTATATGTGGAGCTAGTTTCTATATTAACATAGACCATGATTTCTAAAATGATAATTGGCAGATTCTAGAGTGATATTTTTTTTTATATTGCTGCCTTCATGTGTTTATTGAAGATGAATAGTTGACATGAGATGTGTTAGGGAAATTATCATGTCCTATAATGTGATGTTATTTTTCATCAAAATCCTTTTTTGCTTATTCTTTTATAATTATTGTGCATGTAATTTTAATGACCTACATGACATTGTATTCTTAATTTATTTACCACCACAGAACCTTAATATCAAAGCTGATTAAAATGGAAAAAACTTAAAATATGTGGTGAGCAGTTACAAGACCACAAATTTTACATGTTCTCTTATAAACTTAAATACTAATGTTGATAAGAAAAGTCCAGAGAATGAAACAGAGCTGAGACAAAGCCATAACTGGGCTGGTTAAGTATCTATTGAACAATTTTTGTGATTTTATTTTTTTATTATTTTGTCTTGTAATATCTCTGAGCAGCGGTTTCTGTGGTGATGGACCCTCCCGGAGGCCGAGACGAGCGTCATCGTCAAGCAGAGCGGCTTCGGCGGGAGGAGGCATACTATCACTTCATTAATGAACTGAGTGAGGAGGAATACAGACTAATGAGAGACAGCAATCTCCTGGGAACACCTGGTGAGAACACACCGAACCTGGCCGTATGCAAAGATGCATGTAGTTTCATTTACACAGAGAAATAGTTAAAGCATTTTACAAAATGTAAGGTGTGAGGAAGTTCAAATTTCCAAACCTAGCCTTTTACTTAAATGAACAATAGATGGATATTAAATAGGGTGTGTCTTTGTTTGATTACAGGTGAAGTCACAGCAGAGGAGCTGAGGCAGCGTCTGGATGGTGCAAAGGAACGAGTGTCATCTCAGCCACGCCCTGAAACCCGCCCACAGAGCAGTGAGGCAGAGGGCAGTAGTGGTAAGGACATAAAGGGATGGTTTTGAATTCAGTTGCTCAGGTATACTAATAATTTTACTTCTAATGATCAGCTGGTTTAGTATGCAATACACCTTGCAGGTAGAGTCACAATGCAATTACAAAACAATTCAGGATGCATCTGCATTTTTTAGCAACAGTGCAGCGGCATAAATCTTGGGGTTAAGGTTGTGATGATATACAGCCTTATGCAGCCATAGTAAAACATGTATGATCTGACCTACTAATTGAAAAAGAATGAAGTGGGCATAAATGCAATGTCAAAATGAACTTAAATTTTATTGTTGTCAGTCAACGTTTGTGATTCTTGTGAATGTAAACTATATTTATAAGAAATTGGTAACATACAATATTGATAAACAATTTTTTCTTTTCCAGGTGCAGTCGAGCCAGGTGCAGAGACCTCTAATGGAGACTCCCTGTTGGAATGGCTGAACACTTTCCGGCGCACAGGAAATGCTACACGTAGCGGGCAGAGCGGAAACCAAACTTGGCGTGCCGTCAGCCGCACCAACCCAAACAGCGGCGAGTTCCGCTTCAGTCTTGAGATCAACATCAACCACGAGCAACCCGAGCCTGGAGAACACAGCGACACCCCTGACCCGACCGAACTTCCAATGCCTCCTCCTCCTCCTCCTCCCCCAGTGTCGTCTGCCTCTGCACCCACAACCCCTTACAACCCCTCAAGGTCTGCACCTTACTCACTTCAACCCCCCACGCCGTACTCTGCAGCCAGACCCACCCTGGGACGGAGGGCCGCGGTGCGCCGCACTCGCAGTAGCACGGCTCCGCCAGTAACGCCACCTCTGACCTCACAGGCTCCTCCCACAGCTCTTCAGAGGAATTTGCCTCCTTTGCCAAGCTCTCCTCCTCCACAGGCTCCACTCGCTTTTCAGTCACAAGAGCAGGATGGTGGAGCCATAAGGGGTCAAATACAGGTCACAACCTCCTCAGTTAACACAGGGGAGGGGCAGAATGGAAATGAAGGCCTAGACTGCCCCACCGCTCTGCCTCAGTCTGGCCCCCAGGTGGCGCCAGCTGCCCGCGAGCCACGAAACAGCAGGACTCGTTCACGTGGCCGTATGCGCCGAGCAAGTGGGGCTTTGTCTCGCTCTTCGAGACGTAGCCGCTCCCCCCTGGACAGAAACCCCTCCTCCAACATTAGCCCCACCCATAGCAGCAGCACCGCCCCAGTGGAGTCCACCGGAAGTACGGCTGTAGCTATGGAAATGGGCGAGGCCGCTGTAGAGCCAGCTGCTCCAACGGATCCTCCGGAGGCAGGTGAAGAAGAGGGGGAGACGCCTGTATCAGGTGCAGGAGGTGTGCGGCGCCACCCCACTATCATGCTGGACCTCCAGGTGCGGCGCATCAGGCCGGGGGAGAACCGGGACAGGGACAGCATTGCCAGTCGCACTCGCTCTCGCGCTCGGGCCGCCGAAAACACAGTCACCTTCGAGAGCGACAGTGGTGGTTTTCGTCGAACCATCTCGCGCTCGGAGCGTGCGGGAATCCGTACTTACGTCAGCACTATACGAATCCCGCTCCGACGCATTTCCGAGACGGGCCTTGGCGAGCCCAGCTCCATGGCGCTAAGATCTATCCTGCGCCAGATCATGACTGGCTTTGGTGAGCTCAGCTCCCTCATGGAGACGGAAGCAGACTCAGAGACCGCCACTCCCAACCAGGACTCCGCTTCTGCTGGTGGAGCCCAGGCATACCGCGTTGGTAGTGGTGAGGGCGGTGTGGCCCATGGCGGAGTGGAATCGGCACAAGAAGGTTTAGTGGCAGGTGAGGAGGAAGGACAAGTGCGGGTGAGCAGGACTGGGATGGAGGGACGACCTAGCAGCAGGGACACTAACAGCTTGGTGGAAAATGGGACATTGCCCATCTTAAGGCTGGCGCACTTTTTCCTTCTCAACGAAGATGAAGACGAGGAGCACCCAAGGGGCCTCACCAAAGAACAGATCGACAATCTGGTCACACGCACTTACGGTCAGGTCAACCTGGAGGGTGAGTTGGGCCGTGCTTGCAGCGTCTGCATCAACGAGTACGCTCAGGGCAACAAGCTGCGCCGCTTGCCCTGTGCCCACGAGTTCCACATCCACTGCATCGACCGCTGGCTATCTGAAAACAACACCTGCCCCATCTGCAGGCAGCCTATTTTGTCCAGCCATCAGGAATGATGTCAGGCTGTAGCTATCAATCAACAGACTGAACGACTGACTTGTGTTCCACTGTCGGTGGCACCTGTACATAGTGCTTCAATGTTTTCATTCTCTGAGATCCATTGTATTCAAGCTAAAGGTAGAACCAAAAGCAGAAAAAGACTATAATGCAGAGATTTAACAAAGCTTTATTTTTTTAGACTCCTTTCGTTTTCATCTCTTCCTCTTCTTCCATTCACCATTATGCTTTGCGGACATATTAACAGACGGCGTGACTAACTCGGACGGAGTTAGGAATGTTAGCTTCAGCTGAAGGTGTGGTTACATTTACTGCTATTTGGCGAATTTTCGTGGGCAAATTCCAGTCATTTCAATGGGTATCCATGTGATCGGGAATTTCGTGTGAGGGTGAACAATTTGGTTGGTAACTCGTTCACACCGCACTGACCAGCAGAAAGCTGCTTGGTTTGGAAGTAACTTCTCTGTGAGCTGTGATTCATACATCGCTACACTATTGAAAATAGACATTTTGCCTGTGAAATTTCACTGAAATTTCACTAATGCAACCGCACCTTAATTCTCTCACTTACGAACTTTTAAGTTTGGTGGCTTCAAAAATGGATAGACCTCTTAAAACTCTTTAAGGACATGTAAATAAATGAATGTCTGTGTTTTCAGTTTTAACGGTAAGACATATTCTAGAAACAACCGTACATTGATTCAATTGTATTTTCAAAAGGAACCTTTACTTTTAAAGGAGTCATCGGATGCCCATTTTACACAAGTTGATATGATTCTTTAGGGTCTTAATGAAAAGTCTATAACATACTTTGGTTAAAATTTCTCAATGGTAGTGTAAAAAACACCTTCTTTACCCTGTAAAAATCAGCTCTGTTTTCAGCACGCTGATGTAGTCAATGTTGTTTTAAATGCTAGTGAGCTCTGCTGACTCCGTCCCTCTCTTCCATGGAGATGTGTAGATTCCCTATTCGACCACTCCAGACATAGATATATATATGTAGATACCTCATTAGCGACTGTTTCTATGGGCCGCGATATGTAATCCGTCTGCAATTTTGAAACGGTATGCGAACCATAGATCTGTATAGATTCCCCATTCGACCCATGATTCGACCGCTCCAAACACGTAGACGCATCCGCAATCTACGTATACATATCTATGCTGCGAAACCTTGAGCACAAGTTGATTGTGCGCATCTAAAACAGCAAGTTATACGCATGTATAACTGCTAAAACTATTTTGGTTGTGTGTGTGTGGTATCAGGTATAATCTAAAAGCTTAAATTACCCAAATTCATTCTCTAGAGTCTGTTTTGCAAACAGACATAGCTTTACCATGGAAAGTTGTTAGTCTCTGGTGGTCATTTTTAAAGGTTATCCCGTTTCTTTGGGAATTTAAATTCTGGAGGGTTTTACATCCTCTGCAGTATTGTGGCATCTTTGAATATTCATTGATTATTATGGTGAGTGACGTCAAAAAAACATTCCAAGATGGCGGCTGCATCTACGTGCCTGGGGCCGGTTGCACAAGCTGTACGTAAGTTACAACTTAGCCTAGTTTTGACGTAAATGGGCACTAAGTTACAACTTACGCACTACTAAATATTTTTTCGTTGCACCATTACACTTAGTTGAAGTGTAACTCTACGTATAAACTAAATATTTACGGAAGCGTCTGATCAGGAGTAACGGTTGGAATAAAATAGCAGACTGAGTGAACTGCATCAATATGCTCTTCTGTTACCCGACAACCTTCAATTCTTTAGGCATATATGATGCTGCTGACATTTACACTCACGTACATATTAAGAGGGAGAACAATATGTAAATAAATGTACTTTGTTTCTTTTTTAGCGCGTCTTCAACACCCCATCTACAGCGCGCCTCTGTGCGCTTCGGTCCGTGTTTGCGCATGTCAGATGAAATAATAAATAAATGGCATTTCTTATGTTTCTTTCAGTATTTATTGATCCTTATTTATTTCAAATACAATTTCTGAAAGTTATTTACATATAAAAATAGCTTACATGTAGACTAATGTTATTAATGTATCGTTTTTAATGGAAACTTGTTTTTACCGTTAGGATACGTGAGGCAAAAGAAGTTAGAATGAAGGATAAATGAACATTCATAGCATTTAAACAAGTTTTGCTCGCATATTTGAAGGTTTATATTGGACGATTTAGGGGAAACGTCATATTATGCGACTACGCATTACTTTACGGAGAGCTTATGAACTACTAGCTGTGTCCTGCCTTACGAACAACTGGTGCAACCAAATAATGTATGGCTTTAGTTACAAACTAGCTAGTAGTTACTAAGCCTCTAGTGTGGACTTAACGTTCTAATTTAAGTTAGAACTTACGAATGGCTGGTGCAACCCTACCCTGGAGTGGTCGAATGGGGTGTCTATACATGTCTATGGCTCCAGATACGTTGACGCGTCAGCCATCTCACATTCACCATAATAATAAATGAATATTCGAAGATATACAAGTGTATCACTTGCTGTTGTAGACGCACACAGTCAATGCGCTCAAAGATTCGCAGACCGTTCCAAAAATGGCGGATGGCTTACATATCGCGGCCCATAATGAGGCATCTAGGTATATATATCTATGGGGCATACTAAACTTCAGCTGCAAAACTGCTAACTAGCACATTATTAGGAAAGGCGATTTGCAAAGATTCAGATAAAAACCCTTATATTCACTTCTTCTGTAGATGAAGCTGGATCACGAATGATTCGCGCGAACATGGGCCACGTTCACACAGCAGCAGAATACGGTTGTCAGTCCTGTATTTGAGTCCTTAATACGGTTACGTTCACACACATTTCGGTTATTTACGGGCGTGACAACCGCATTCTGTAACCGAACTCACACCCGTAAATTTTCAGGACTCACAACCACATTCTCGGAACAGGCGCTGTGTGAACGGAACAGGACTGGACAACTAGTTGTCTGTCACGTCATACAGCGCGAGAGAGAGCCGCACAAACGCGCGTCTACCGTGTGTTTCGTGTGTTTCGTGTTTTCACGTGTTTTTGGTAACTTAGAGTGACAGAGAAATGAGCTGTGTGTCAACTGAAAGTTTTAGATCCCGTCAATTTTCCACCGGAGCCGTTCCTGTGTGTTCTGCGCGCATCCATGCGATTCAAATGCTCCGCTCTCCACCCAAATTTAAAAGCTGCCGTCGGACTCTTGTCGTGTCAGAAAGTGATAAGACTTTCAGTTTTATGGACGGCGCCATCTTTGATTTTACTTTGGTCACTGTCGCTATGGTTACTGGTGAGGAATACAGGCTTGACTCCCGCTGCACGTTCATACAGACAGTATTCTAAAGGTCTCCGAAATTTTCGCACGTTGAAAAATAAATACGACCTCACATTGTGTCAATCACGTTTACACACTGCCCTCCGAAACTTTCGTCCGTCATAAAAAAAAAATCAGATCAGTTTCGATTTTCTGTGTTTTCGCATCCGTAGCATGCATTTTAATAGGAAAGCATACGAAAAAACGGAAAAACGCATGCGAAAATTTTGGACTCGGCGTGCAATGACCTTAAACACAACTGTAAGCGGCTGTGTGAACGGGACGTTTCGAGACTCACACCTGTAAAGAAAATGCGGTTGTCAATCTCAAAAACTGACAGTGTGAACGTAGCCATAGATGTATTTATGTAGATCGGGGATCGGTGCATTCACTTCAAAACGAAAGTAACGTTAATCTTCAGTGTCTTCAGCGGCTCAGATGTCGGGAGGAACTGACGACTGCTATATTCATTATTACATCCAACAGCTAAACACTTCAATCGCTTAATCAGAGACATCTTGTCTTCCCCTGCACCGGAGGCGGACAGCTCTCAGCTCACTGAGGGCGGGTCTAAGGTAAGACGGTCTTGTCAATCAACTCTCGTGGGCGGGGCCTGTGCAGAACTACGTCATTCTGACAGGAGTCTCAGAACGATCTGATTTGAGAAAGGGGATTTTAAAATGGGGATTTAAAAAAAAAACACTGGGTGGATTTTTATCATTATAGGATGGATGTGTACACACACTTCCAACACACATTTATGTTCAAACAACTTGTAAAGTGAATTTTGCATCCGATGACCCCTTTAAGGGCTTGCAGAGAAATCCACCGGTTTTGAAGCTCTATGAGTCCTCCATGTAAATGCTCCTTAATATTGGGCAGTGTTCTTTTAAATGCGTTTTCAATCAAAGCAGGTTTTTAGTGTGATTTTTATGGGGTCGATGGTATATGAATGATGCATCTGGTTATAGATGAGTTTGTTGCTGAAATTCCATTTGCATCTTTATACTACGGGAAACGGTAATGAGCAACTCCACAAACACTACAGAACTAATTTTTAAGCGTGGTCATTATTTTCCCTGTGGACTAAATATGCTTTCCACTTTGAGTGTCATTACATTTCTAATGAAAACAAGCCATTTGCATTTGAACAACAGTTTTGGAGTGCCGATCGGATCATATGATATTGTATGAGCTAGTAAGTGCATGCTTGATTTGTACCTGCGTATAAACCCCTGCACATAGTTCACAATGTTTTAATGAAAAGCTGAAATTGATTATCACTTGAAAGCACTTGTCAGCCGCTGCACTATAAGGCAGTGCATTCAAGCCTGTCATAGGCCAGACTTCTTCCAGGGTGATGCAATGATACAAGAAGGCAATGAAAGATATTGAATTGTGGCTAAATATTGTTATGTTTTCCTACTTTTACCCTTCACATTTAGCTATTTTTATAGTTTTTATCATCACATGCTCTTGTACCGCACACATACGTCCTGCCCTGCTTACCTTCCCTCAGTATTTTAACGTACAATGGTTTCAGTTATGGCCTTGTCTGAAAGCCCTGTTTGCTCTGAATTACCATTTTGTACCCTTCATGCAGTGTTGCTCATTCCCCATGTGAGACAGAGCGTGAAGTTGGACTTCTGAATGAAAGATCATGAATGTAGTGGTACCTTGCGTCTTTCCAAGGTACACTTTTCCTCAATGTACAATAGATGTCTGCTTATGTTTCAGGATCTCAATTAAAACAAAGACAGAGTCTGTTATTCAACACCTGTCCTCGATGTTATTGTTTTCTTGTATAATAAAATATCCCTTTATTTTGTCTGTATGTTGTGAGAATGTGTGTATGTTCTGTAAGAAGTGTGAATTGTATGTGTGTGTATATTGCTGAATGGATCAGAATGGTTTCTGAGCTGTTGTGTATCTGCTAGTGGGGGATCTTTGGCCATGAAGTTTAGATATTTAATGATGAAAAATTGACATCATTGAGCTATGACTATGTATTATGTTATAATGTGATGCTAAAACAGAAGAATATGTATTCTGTTACTATGTAATAAAATAAAACACATTGATTTTTTCTTCTCTGCTCCCTAACAATGGAATAATAGACATACTCTGTTATTCCTTCCTAGGAAACAAATAGGGTTTTCATACATTGAAAAAAATGTGCTTTGTGCAGTATATTCTACACTTCCATTCAAATGTTTGGGGTCAGAAAGATTTTTTTTAATTCATATTTTTATTCAGCAAGGCTGCATTAAATTGATCACAAGTGACAGTAAAGACATTTATGTTATGTTTGAAATACAAGCTGTTCATTTAAACTTCATATACATAAAAAAGTAAAAATAAGAAATATTTCTTGAGCATTAAATCAGCATATTACATGTGACACTGAAGACCGGAGTATTTTATCACATACAGTGCGTGCATAATTATTAGGCACGTTGATATTCTGATCATATTTTTTTTCCAAGCACATTTTACCAATTCCAAACCACATCAATCTTAATAACTACTATTAATTTTGTATTTAATCATTTATAAGTGATATATAATTGTTCATGGGAGGCTGGAAGTCCTAAAAAATAACCCTCAATAAGAATAACATGATGAAGTGTTATGAAATACAGACAGATAAGTTGAGAGTGATTCTTGAAGGACCAGCATCACATCCTCTTGTACCACTCTTTCAAGAATTTATCTTGAAGGATTTTTTACCCAAGAAAAGTCTCTGAGAACCTGACACATTGCACTTCTGGATACTCCAGGTTGCAGTTCTGGAAAATGGTGGCACTGGAGACTAAATGGTTCCTGATGGTTTCACACCTAATTCTTCACCTTAAATCTTAATTCTTTTGGAGTTAACGTGTCTTTTCTTCTCCACCTGTTTTTTCTGACCCTGCTGACCCAATAAGCATTTCACTGTCCAATGGTCATGCCTTAACTTTGCAAATTCAAGTATTGAATTAGTATTGTATCCTTCTCATGGGCATTTAATAAGTTTTCACTTTCAGTCTGAGTTAAATCTCTCTTTTTTTTTTTTTTGGCTCATTTTATCTGTAAAAGAAAAAGTGCCTAATAATTCTGCACACCTGAATATAAGGTGTTTTTCACTTCCAGCCTTCATGTACAATTATATGTCACTTATAAATGATTTAATACAAAATCAATAGTAGTTATTAAGATTGATATGGTTTGGAATTGGTAAAATGTGCTTAGAAAAAGAATATGATCAGAATATCAGTAATTATTCATGCTCTGTACTGTAAATGCACCCTTGACATGATAAAAAAAAACAGACTCCAAACTTTTGAATGGCAGTATATATTAATTGATTTTAAGTCAAAACTTTAAGGGTTAGATCAGGTAGAAATAGCTATTTAATATAATAATTGCTGATTTTTACAGTTTATAATATAGGCTGTTATTATTATTTTTTTTTTATTACCCTGGGTTAATGCGTAGTAGCCATCACAGACTTTTAGTTATCCTACTGTAGTTGTGATGTAATGGCAGCATTTCGAGAATATTCCTATTATCTTTTATAGACTTTTTATAGACTTAAAAAAAAAGTATATATATACAGTCATGGCCAAAAATATCGGCAGCCTTGGTAAAAATTATCAAAGAAGGCTGTGAAAATTAATCTGCATTGTTAATCCTTTTGATCTTTTATTTTAAAAATTCACAAAAAATCTAACCTTTCATTGGATAATAAGAATTTAAAATGGGGGGAAATATCATTGTGAAATAAATGTTTTTCTCTAATACACGTTGGACACAATTATTGGTACCCCTTGAAATTCTTATGAGTAAAATATCTCTGAAGTATATTCCCATTCATATTCACAATTTTGACCACTCCAGGGTGATTATGAACATGAAATTATCCAGCCATGGCTTCCTGTTTCACAGAAATATAAATAGGAGGGAAAACAAAGCCCAAATTCCCTTAATCATCCATCACAATGAGAAAAACCAAAGAATATATTTCTGATGTGCAGCAAAAGATAATTGAGCTTCACAAATTAGTGAAGTGGCTTTAAGAAAAGACTAGAGCAGTGAAAAATTCCCATTTCCACCATCAGGGCAATAATTAAGAATTTCCAATCAACATAAAATGTTACGAAACTGCCTGGAAGTGGACGTGTGTCTATATCGTCCTAATGCACGGTGAGAAGGAGAGTTTGAGTGGCTAAAGACTCTCCAAGGACCACAGCTGGAGAATTGCAGAAAATAGTTGAGTCTCAGGGCCAGAAAGCTTTAAAATAAAATTGTCAAACAGCACCTACATCACCACATGTTGTTTTTCAAGAAAAATTCTCCTAGCTCATCCAAAAACAAACTCCAGCATATTCAGTTATCAGACACGACTGGAACTTCAAATGGGACTGGCTTCTATGGTCAGATGAAACTAAAAAATGAGCTTTTTAGCAGCAAACATTCAAGATGGATTTGGTTAACACTCCCTGTGTTAACCAAATCCATCTTGAGGTGTTTGCTGCTACGCCATGTGTAAAATGAAATATACTGCTGTATTTTTGATGTTGTGGGCCTATATTTCTGCTGGAGGTCCTGGACATCTTGTTTAGACACATGGCATCATGGATTCTATCAAATACAACAGATAAAAAATCAGTAACTGACTGACTCTGTTAGAAATCTTATAATGGGCCATGTTTGGATCTTCCAACCGTACAATAATCTAAACACAAACCTCAAAAAAAACACAAAAATGGGTCACTGAGCACAAAACCAAGCTTCTACTATGGCCATTCCAGTCCTCTGACTTGAACCCTGTAGAAAATGAGTGGGGTGAACTGAAGAGAAGGAGCACCAACGTGGAGCTGGGAATCTAAAGGGTCTGGAGTATTCTGGATGAAGGAATGGTCTTTGATCTCTTGTCAGGTGTTCTCTAACCTCATCAGGCATTATAGGAGAACATTTAGAGCTGTTAAACTGGCAAATGGAGGTTTCAAAAAGTATTGAATAAAAGGGTGTCGTTAATTGTGGCCAATGTGTATTAGAGAAAAACATTTATTTCATAATGATATTTCCTCCCATTTTAAATTCTTATTATCCAATGAAAGGTTAGATTTTTGTGATTTTTTTTAAAATAAAAGATCAAAAGGATTAACAATGCAGATTAATTTTCACAGCCTTCTTTGATCATATTTACCAAGGGTGCCGATATTTTTGGCCATGACTATATACACACACACACACACAAAATTTATAAATTTAAGTGAAGAAACATTAAGATTTTTTTCTTTAGTTAAACATTGTTTCTATTGTTAAATATATAGGCTAGTTAAATATTAATTAAATCATGAGGCCACCTTTAACTCTGAATCAATGCAGTTCAAAGGTACAACATTGTTAATTATTAAATCAGGGTGAAGCCTTAAACCAACCAAATACTCTAAAGCTGAATATTTACAATATTTAAATAAATGAAAATTTACATATATTAGTAATTAAATAAGACTCTTAAAGCTCAGACCACACAGTGGCGCATTGTACAGCTTAAAGTGTCCATTCGGGACAGGCGGGGTCTGATGACGGAGCGCGCTCGGATTCGCCTGAGCGTTTGCACAAACAATAACGCGAAGGATCAGCAGGATAGCAGGAGCGCGTTCCCGAGCCAGTGCGCGCGTTTGAGGGTGACCTATCATCAGGAACTATGCTGCCTCCATCAAACAGCGCATCCCCGCGCCTGTGGCCCGCAGACCCCCGCTGAAGCCCGAGTATGCCATCACCTCTCCCGCTGCTGGAAGCTCCACACATGCGTGCAGAATGTACTTCAACAGACGCTCGAGGATCCACAGCGAGGGAGGTAAGCGTGACATAATCTGCTGACATGGGCGACGTATATTGGCAGTTTACGCATGTATTTTCTTCGGTTCTCTGTTGCACCATTGGATATTCGCATGTTCCTCTATGTGTAAATTATTAATTGTTATATCATTTACACACCTAATTATAGCTATATATATACACACATTAGAAAATCATCAGTTATGCTCCACCTGTCCCGTCTGGTGAGGCTCTCTTGTCGGTGACCTGTCATTTTCGCTGTGTAAAGGGGTACTAGGGTGATGTTCGGGTATCGGCTGAATGGTTGAGGTGGTAAATTAGAGGCAACTGTTCTTTTGAGATAAACTGTGATGCGCCTACGATTAATCTTATCAAGATCTGCATAGACCTTTCAGAGAGAAACTCCCTGTTAGTGGTTATTTAGCTCATCACGTGACTGTTTAAAGCGCTCTGACTTTCTAAGCTCATAGACAGGTCTGCCTCATCTGTTGAGGTCATGTGCACCTGGTTGAAGTACCTTTTTATTAATTACTTTACATTTAAATAAAATACAAAATATTATTTAAATGAGAAGCTGTCATTTAGCAGGTACAGGCTTATTATTTCTACATTTATTTAAGGTTTGTCTGTGCTATTTTCTAATATTGTAAACGTCCAGCAATTTTACTCACTTAATTTCATGACAAATATTAATAAATAAATAAATAATTGTGTAATATAGAATGTAAACAAAATCTACCAAAAGAATAAATTAAAATCAACCCACTAAAATATTTGAATCACTCTGACTTCATATAACTGATTAAAAAAAGTATTTATATAACTGATAAAAAAACAAAAAAACAAAACATTTACCTTCAAGCAAGTGTTAGTGTTACCTTAAAAGGACCGTCCTTAATATTTATTTGTAAAATTTTATTTTTGAAGGTCATTTTAAAGCATTTTTTTAAATTTTTAAAGCGTTTTTAAATACATGCAATTTACACTGAAAAATGTTGGGGTTACTTGAGTTGGGGTTACACTGAAAGCATAGCGTGTAAGCTTCAAAACACATGCAAATATAGCTAAAATCAAAATATCCACTTGATATCAGTAAGAATTTGTTTTTGATTAGCAATGAGGTCTGTTTTATGCAAGAAAATATTGCTTTCTAAATCCTAGCAATGTAGGTTTAAAATCAAAAGACTGCAAACTACTGAAAGAAAATCATTTCACTGCATCACTGCAGTCTTTCAAAGGCTCTGTTCTGAATGGAAATGAGCCATTAAAACAATTATTATTATTATTACAAATCTTAGTAAAAGCTTATATAGCATTCGCTAGACATCAGTGGACCGCCCGTTGGGTTTCAAAGTACTTAATGCACCAAACAGGGGCCAAGAATACATCACAAACCCACAGCTCTTGAGATTTGTACGTTGGTGGCAGGTTTGAGAGATTGCAGAGTGTTTTGGCAGCAGGTCTGTTCCAGCATGTGTTTAATCGGCAGGGCTTTGTGGGGTGATGACACCGAGGGTGGAGTCTTTTTGACAGACTGACACATATGCATTGTGGATTACATTGAATGTTTGTTCAGAGCGTTTGTTTGGCCGGCTCTGACCCAGCATGTTCCGGAATTAACATGCAGGGGCCATACTGTTGGTAACCTAATTTGTAATTCCGTGAAACGTGTGACTTATCAGTTCTGCTCACTTTAAGAGATGACTGACAGATGTTTTCCTTCGACTTTACTCTCCGTATGTTCATGTACAAGTTGGAGCAGAAGCAAAATAACATGCATGTCAAATCAAGTGCTTAGTGTGATTGGAGTGTGTTGTTGTTTTAACAGTCATTTGACAAAAAATAACCCTCTGATGTCACGTTTGGGTTACATAATCGCAGAAACAATGATGTAATTCATTAAAGGGCCCTGTTTTAGTGATCATCAGCACTGTTCAGTGATTCTGCGCATCACTTTTAAAGGCCACATGGGGGCAGCAACTGTAAACTCATCACTCATGGTAGGAAACTGATCAATTTTATTGACTTAAATTACAGGGTGTAAATAAATATTAATATACATCACATAATTTTTCTGATGGAATGCAGATAAGTCTAATTTTCTGTATTTACATCAAAATATAAAGCTGTATATAAAATATACACACATTATACTTTATTTTGCCATATTTTTCTCGTCAGAATGCCAGTAGGAGGAATTACCTAAAAGCATGTTTAAGGGTTCTACTTCTACAAATGCTTTGTCAAACTATGCTTCTTCTTCTAAAAGAATTAAAAGGAATAGAACTAATTAAGATAATGAATGCAAAAGGAATACATGAAACTAATAGACAGAGCTTACAACAATTGACCTACGTCATTAATTGCTTGAAATGCTATTAAAAATTTGCAATTAGATAGTTACTTAAAGCATCTGAAAAGTTGGTTTGTAACTATTCCTCACCTGATTAAAATAATGTTTTGTAAATTATAGTCATCTACATTATACAGATTCATCACTGTGGGAAGATAATAGGAGAAAAATAAATATTAACTCAACATTTAATCTTATAAATTAATATTTAATTAGGTTTTTACATTTAATTTAATAATTAAATTCAATTTAATTATTAATGTTTAATGTTTACATTAGCAAGCCTGCTCACTCAGATAATAATAAATTCAGTTTGAATTATTCTCACATTAAGCAACACGATAGCTTTTTACTTTTCTTTCCTTTTTTTTTTCTTTTTTTTTTATTACACAATAATTCAAAATTTTGAATTGAAAGGAGAAAAATTGACTTGCTTTGTGTTGTAATGTGAGACATTATTGAACATAAAGGTGGTGAATGAAAGCCAGCAAGGTAAAGGTAATACATTTTATCAAACAACCTTTTTGTAATCAACAAGAATGTTTTTGACATGTCAAGGGCCCCTTGACACTATAAAAAAGGCTTTTTATTGGGAAAGAGTTATTTTAAATAGTAGCGTTTGTATCGAGCACCATTTCTCATCCCTAAAAGCACATTTCTAAGAGTGTATTGCTCTGTGGTCTTACTGACTTGATATCTTGTGTTGTTTTTTTCTTATGGTAACCCTTGTTTGGCTCCTCCAGAACAGTTAGTGTTGACCCCTCTTAGCCAGGACTCCCCCCTCTGGCAGGACCAGCCCATGGCCTCCAACATGTGCTCCCGCCTGGCAGACAGGTTTGAGAAAAGTGAGTGCCCCCCTAAAGCGGGCCGCTGCCTCCCGCTACTGCTTGGAGCCTCACAGGTGCATGAAGCCACCCCTTCCTTCAGCCCACACTGCATGGATAGACTAACAAAGCTAACATTCTCTGCACTCTTTCATCACATGCACACAGACATAGCATGCATTAGGGCTGGGCGGTATGACGGTATATATTATGGCGACGATTTCAAGTGTGTATCGTTAGAGACATTGTGTTAAAGAAACATGCATGAATAAGAAAATATAGAGTGAGAACTGCTTGATATTAAAAAGGAGTTATTGAATGCTTGAACTGTCAAATACACACACATGTATGTTAAAATGCCCATTGAGTAGAGTATTTATGTAAACACAGTCAGTTATGTCTGTTTAAGTGAACATAATAAGTTGAGAGAAAATCGTATGTGTATCAGTATATTAGATCTCTGCGTGAGGTCTTAAAGGAATAGTTCACCGTAAAATGAAAATTTGCTGAAAATTTACTTACTCTCAGGATATCCAAGATGTAGATGAGTTTGTTTCTTCATCGGAACAGATTTGGAGAAATTTAGCATTACATCATTTGCTTACTAATGGATCCTCTGCAGTGAATGGGTGCCGTCAGAATGAGAGTCCAAACAGCTGATAAAAATATCCACAAGTAATCCACATGACTCCAGTCCATCAATTAACATCTTGTGAAGTGAAAAGCTGTGTGTTTGTAAGAAACAAATCTATCATTAAGACATTTTAACTTTAAACCAGACTTCACAAGACATTAATTGATGGACTAGATTCATGTTGATTCATTGTGATGTTTTTATCAGCTGTTTGAGCTCTCATTCCGATGGCACCCATTCACTCATCCATTGATGAGCAAGTTATGTAATGCTAAATTTCTCAAAATCTGTTCCGATGAAGAAACAAACTTGTTTTCATCTTGGATGGCCTGAGGGTGAGTTAATTTTCATTTTTGGGTGAACTGTTACTTTGAAGTGTCAGCAGCGTAACAAACCTGCTGCCGTTAGTGTCAGTAAAGTTAATATTTGTATATATGCTGTATTGTATTTGTCCTATTGTTTGTAATTTGCTTCTTAATAGCAAAAATAAAATAATAAAAATAGCTATATATTGGTATATATCATTATCACAAATTAAAGTTTCTCATAAAGTGAAATAAGATTTTGGTCGTATCGCCCACTCCTAGCAAGCATCAAGTGATGCTCCAAAATGCATGCATGCATAAGAGAAATAACAGTCCTTCTGATGTGGGTGTTAGTCGGTAAGCCAGGGGTTAGACTGTGGCTATGGCTTGTGCATGAGGTTGCGGGTGGCTGATGTGCCTGGTGGTGTAAGTGAACGATCTCACCTGTGCTCTGGGATAAAGCCCGGTCAGGATTAGATACAGGTGAAGTTGCAGAGCCGACAGAAAGAGGATTACCCTCCCTGGTTACTGTGCCTGTAAGAGGCTTTTCATTCCTCATTCACCCTTTTCCATCGGCCCAAGCTGTGAGTGCACCCCCGGTTCCCCTTGGGGGCCACCAGGACAACATGTCACGCCGAGGGCACAAGAGGTCTAGGCGAGGCTCTGTAGGTAATGGTGGAGCAGCCACAAGTGAGCATGTGGGAACTAGGGATGGGTGGATCAAATATTGATACTTCTGAAATTGATGCCACATTGAGAGGATTGATCCTCTCATTGATCCTTAATACCAATGCTTTTATTATTTAATTAGCATGGAAGTTAATATGCATCATGTTTTAAAAAAAACTTTTAGCAGATAGTGTAGCTCATCACCAGAATACTGAAAAGTCACAGCATTTTCAAAAATTAAAAAAAAAAAAATTCAACTTTTGCTGTTTTTTTTTTTTTTTTTTTTTCAAATTTTTAAAAAGCTTTTTTTTTCTGTTAATTTTTCTCCCATAAAGTCTTATGGTATTTATTAACATTTCATTTTGACATTATTACTAGTAATAAGGAAAACCTGACTTTTATTCTTTAGTTTATTATTTTATTTCACTCAAGAAAGGTAACTAATAAAAAAATAATGAAGCTTTTCTAAACTAGAGTCAATGTTATCTAAAAATACTTATCTCTAATAAGACTATAAATAAATGATGACTTTTTTTAGAAAAAAATATTTTACACAAACATTAAACAACGTAAAACCAATACCATGTTTAAAAGAAAATAGTAAAAAAAAAAAAAATTAAAAAAAAAAATTAATAAATCACTATGTCCACATGTGAACAGCCTCTAATTGTGAACTTTGACCTTGGAAATACTTTTTGTATTTTCAAAATACAAGTTTTAACCAATCCCAAAAAATAAAAATAAATAAAATAAATATTATATTATATATATATTATTATATATATATTCTTTTAAAAAATACTAAAATATTTTAATTAATAATGAATTATTTTCAGTTGATTTTTTTTCACGAATTTGTTACAGTGTAACCATAATAAACAAACAAACAAATAAATAAATGTCAAAAAGTGTTTTATGCACTTAATTTTTTTTTAATGTGTAAGAAACATAGCGTAAATTTAATATATATTTTTTAATAAACATGAAATTATGCCTTTTACATTTCAGTTTCTTGACTATTTAAATTATTTTTCATGACTGAAAAATCAAGGGACAGATTTGTCACCACATTTTGATAATGACTCTCAACAAACAGAGACAGCAATGTTTGCCATTCACTGTTAATTATCTATGGTATAGGACTTTTAGCACTTTCATGGTATAGAAATTACATTTTTTCCTCAGAAATCACAAAAACTGATATAAAACTATAAAAACTATATATTATGTATATATACATAAATTAACTTTATATTTATATTTATTATATTTAGAGGTATCTATTTGCATTGGTCTCGCCCATCCCTAGTGGTAGACTGTAGCTATATGCAATTTGCAAATGAAGAGCCTCCTTGAGTATGTAATATTTTCTGTCTTTAAATTTTGTTGGGTTATCTATATTAACCTGTTCACTGTCCTCTTGAAAAGGTTCCAGTGCCATTGTGTTGGGGTAGCAGAAAATTCTAGACAACAGAGGAATTTGACACCCATTTGAACAGCATGACCATAGTCTGACTAATCAGAGTAGTATAATACAGATGGAGAGATGTGCAGTGACATTGCATGGAATAAGAGAGGTGCACTGAATGAACGTTTGCGGTATAAGAGAATGCGGCGGGTAAAGTGAGCACGGTTACAAAGGCGTAGGGATGAATAATGCAACCAGGGCTATTCATAATTTAAAAGCATGCTGCTTTTTAGTGGTGAAAAGCTGGCAGATAGCCATATGACCACACTCACCTCACACTGTGCTCAGGGTCAAACTCAGTGATAGGTTCAGACATGACTAATCAGAAGCACATATGTAATTGACATGTAATTACATGCTTTAAAATAAAATAATGTATTTTTTATTATGTCTTATATTTTTTATTTATATGAAATATATATTTATATTGTACATTTGTAATACACTTTATATATATATATATATATATACATATATATATATATATATATATATATATATATATATAGATATATTTTAAGGGTGAAATGGTACACAAAAATCATGGTTTAGTACGTACCTCCAATTTAAAGGCACGGTTCAGTACGTTTTCGGTACAGCAGTAAAAAAAACTAAAAAAAGGGCTTCTTTTTCTTAAACAGTGGTTTACTGAACAAATTGTCTTTAAATAAATTAAATTGTTACAATTTTCTTCAGAATAAAAATCTACAGTATCTCAGCTATGATGGGAAGCCCTTTTATTTGCACATTACTATAATATTAAGGTTACAATTAACAGTAGAGCCTATTAAATTCAATGGCCATTTATTTTTAGATATAATAATCAACAGTCAAATAGAAAATTTTATGCAAATATGTAAATTTCACATAGGGTTGCAAAGGGACGGAAAATTTCCAGGAAACTACTGGAAACTTTCTAGAACTTTTGGAAACTTACCAGTACTTTTGGAAACTTACCAGTACTTTTTGGAAACTTTCGGAAGGTTTCCAGAAATTTACCTGAAATGCTCCCCCCTTTTGCAACCTCAACTGCACGTAAGGCAGTTTTTACATTAACCTTTAAATATAACCTTTATATATTTCATATATATTTTTATATTTATGATATACATTTTTTATATTATATTATTATTTTATTTTATATTATTATTATTTTTATTTTTTTTATATGTTGTGCCACATCCATATTGAAAATGACTGTGCACCATTACAGCCTAAATAAATAAATAATTCCTTTAGAAATATTTATACTTATATTGTTAATCTATTGCTATATAGATAAAAATAATAATAATAAAAAAACACCGTAGGCTTAGGTTTTAGGGTGTTAGGATATATTTTTGATTTTGGAAATCAAGTTTTCAACCATGTTTTGAGTTGAAATGTTGTGCCACATTTTTCTTTATCAATTGTTAACAGTGTTTGGGTGTGATTTACGCTGGTCACACAAAAACTAAACAATTAGTGATTCTTTCTTGGTCTTTATCTGAGGGCAAAAGTCAGTGCAGCACTCAATTTCTCAGTTTTATCAGCACATGTTGGGCAACTTGTGAACTGAGTGCTTGTTAATAATCTTAACCAGAGCCCGCATGTTCATTTTGAACAGTTTGTCATGCGTCTGTCCAATCAATGTACTGCACATAATTTAGTATTAGTCAGTATGTTGCTGATTTTAAGGTTCTTTGATGTTAATCAGGTACAAAGTGTCTGTATCGATCATAAAGATTGAATGGCTGAGTTTGGGATTGGAAGAAGTAGTGGAAAGAAAAAATGAAAGAGTGAAAGGAAGAGAGTGATCGTTCGGAGCGGGACATGAGATACTCGATGAAAAGTGTGTCATATGTGATTCTTTGGCCCTAGTCCAGAGTACGTCCTGCTGAGGAACTCTCATGAACTTCTATGGTTCACATTGCTTTGTATATTTATTTAGTGAGGCAGGTTGGGAAACATGACAGATTTTTACAGCAGTGGTTCTCAGTGGGTCGCCGGTCTGTTTTTATAGAAGGGAAAATATAATGGCAAATGAAAATAATAAGATAACCATATAATCATGCATATAAAAGTTAGAATAACAAATAAATATGCTTAATAAGAATTAGTAGTAAAATGTTCTAAATGTCTGCTTTGGCTGTGCGTTAAACATTTTCAAACTATTTTAGAGCAAAATCTTATGATTTATAATAACACTATATTTGGCCCAGTGTCATGTTAAAGTCTGCATATTGTTGTATATGTGCAATTAATTGTATGTATGTATCTCAGTGTTTGATTTTAAAGATATTGTTGTTTAATTTTGTATAATAAACTTTGTATAGTAACTTGATGTCCAATGCACAATCTTGGTCCTGAAGCAGAACCAGCTGAGACCCACTAGTTTAAACTATACCCACTACCTCACTGCTGTATATGTTACAGTTAAGTCTGAAGGTGCCCAGTGTCACCTTGAAAGACACATTAGCCATAATTTATGACTCCATAAAAACACATTTAAGAGTCAGTGTCTTCAACACTAAAATATATGACACCATATATAATTACAAGTTAACACAATTCTTAGTTAGTGGCAAGTTATCAGTGGTCAAGCTGGCCTTTGACACCAAAGAGATGAGTGCTGGCTATATTTACACCATGCTCATAACTTAAGATCATGTTGTTACAAGGAAGAGAACTATGCAGAATGCAGTGTCAGAAAGCAGATAGATCTAATGGAAATACAGCCCTTAGCATGATCACATCTGCAAGTTTTAGCTGATTCATCTGGTTTGTGGTTTTACAGTACTGACTAGCAGATAAAGCGTTAGATATGGTGCAAGAGATGGCATGGTTGTGTCTAGATGCTAAAAAGTCTAGCAAAATTCTCAAACAGCACATTTTGTGAGAGACTTTGGGAAGAAAGTTTATTTTCTATGACCCAGTATGGTCTATCTCTCTATCTATCTATCTATCTATCTATCTATCTATCTATCTATCTATCTATCATTTCTTTTAAAAATGTCAAATATGTGTTTAACCTACAGTTAAAAGAAGAACTTTATAGATAAATGTTATATTTTTTTAGTACTTCCTTCTTACCTTTACTATGAGTTAAACACTTTTTTTTATTGTTTTACATTTTTAAAAGCAAATATATTTTCGAGTTGACTTTGCTTAAACAACTTTTTTCTATAATAGAGCTGTGACATGGTTTAATATCATGATGGCTTGCATTTTTTTCCATACATAAACCCCACAATATTCAGATCATGGTCAGTAATGTGTTTTTCAATGGCATATTCTTTAACCTTTACATTTGTTGCCTGATCCACATTTACTTACATATTTGGTCTTATGAAAATAATAACCAACTAATTATGTATAGTGGCGATCATAAAATTAAAAGGTTTATTTTTTTTTTTTAAAAAACCTTCCTAATTATTTTGTTGACCTCAAAAGCTGGTAGTCAAACCTTTTGAAACCTTATAGTATTTCAGCGCAAAATATGGAGAATAATAATGCAATATGTGGCCCAGTGCGTGTTAATAATTCATCAATCCCACAATATTCACATCAGTGGTCAATAATTTTCAATGGCATATTCTTTGATCATTATTTGTTCCCCCATCCACATTTGTCTTAACCATTTAAATCTTCCTACGCAATGGCAGAAAACTGACCATCTGACCTTCAAGCACCAACTCTTTGAGAAACATACTTGTGGCTTCAGGTAGAGTTTCCATCGTAGAAACAAGGAGGAGCAAATGAATAGGAAGCGAGTCCTTGCCGGTCAGTGAGCACGTTTAGTGCGTTTCGATCTGTAATTGTGCAGACGGATATCTGTGTGCCTGCGCCTTTAAATGTAAGGCTTTAGTGTTGTCTGTCTGCGGGGAACGGTGTAAGACAGAGCGCGCGTTGTCTGAAGGGAAACCATCTTCTGTCGCAGAACAGACAGCGGAGCGGAGTCTTATTAAAACGTCCACAGATATCCCGAGGACACGGTGGGAGAGGGTTTGGGGCTTTCTTTAGAGAGGCTGACTGGAATGGGAGAAGTGACGCTTGTAGTCCATCTCTCTACACCTGCTTTCGATCATGCAGCAGCTGGGTAAACTCTCCTGTCACATACAGACAGAGCTGTTATTTACCGAGCGTACATTAATTATTACGTGCGGAAAATAATCATTTGGCGATCGTCTGTGATGCGGCAACATTTGAGAGCGAATCGTTCGTAGTAAGCGGCTGTGTCTCAAAACACCTCACGCGACGCGCCTTCGCAGAACGTTCGCCTCACTGACCAATCAGCTGTGAGCTCGAGACTACTCCTGAATAAATAACATTATTTATATATTTAATTTAAATATTATTTAAGTCTATTTATGTGTGTTAGAATGAAAAATAAATAAAAAATAATTTTATATAAATTATTATAAAATATCGTTATTCTAATATATCAATAGGTCATCACGGCCAACGTCACTTTAAACAAATTATATTTTTAATTATAAAACCATCATAGTTCATTCAGACGCGAAACGGAGCGCGTCAAAGACAAAAAACGGTCGACGCGACGCAACGGACGCTTTCGGTGTATTGATTATATTAGTAGAGAGTTATTTCTGACGCGTCGTGACTCTGTGTGGATGTTGGAATCAGGTGAGGCTGATGCCTAAAATGCTGTCTAGGAAGGATGCTCGCTATGTTTTGAGACACAGCCATTGTCTCATTGCTTTTCGTTTCAGCGCATCGTGAACACACAGGTGTTTACACGGATTAAAGCAGCTTTTATAAAGATAAACAAATGCACAAGGTTTCCTACAAAAGGTGTTTGCTGCGCCATTGTGCTCCCATCAGCACATTCTGTACAGGGGGTCCCGTGGGCGTCGCGCGTGTGCTGTATTGGTGACGGAGCTTTTGCTCGAGGATGAGGATGAAGATGAGGAGGAGGAGGGGAATGAAAGGGACGGGGAGGGCGGTGCACCGAGGGGAACGTCATTGACATCAGGGGCGGCTTGCATCAGCAGCACAGTAGTAGTGTTAGCGGCCAGCGCGCTGAACTGTAAACCACATTTCTATGTCTCTTCTTCCTCCTGTCTTCTTCCACGCGCACTCACGCTAGCCTCGCCTCTCTCCCATCACTCGAACGGTGCAGGACCCGCGTGCTCGGCCGCCGGTTACCGCAAGGCAGAGGATGAGATGTCCGGAACCACATCACAGGCGGACCCGATAGATGCCACAGCGAGGACCGTGCTGCTCAACCGAGCCCAGACCACCAAATTTTGTGACAACCATGTCAGGTGAGTTCATTGAATGTTACAGAGCAGTTTGATTTATTGCATTCTTTGTTTAAAGTGTGAACATGGTCAGGTCTTGTAGTTAGTAATATGATTGTGGTCTCTTTAATGTAGCAATTTTAAAAGCATGTTAAATGTCTTTGTTGCAGTGGTGTTCTGAAATGAGAATAAAAAACTCTCTTTGTTGTGTTTTAGTCTAAAATAAATGCAAAGGAAAATGCATGTGCATATGGATAAGTATTTAACTTGCACTATCAGCAGGAAAACAATAATGTAATATTTTGTTTACAGTTTTTTTTATTTATTTATATTACTGTTCAAAAGTTTGGGGTCAGTAAGATGTTTTAATATGTTTGCCAATGCTGCAAATATATAGTAAGAACCGTAAGATTGTAAAATAATATTAAATTTAAAATACCTTTTCTTAATATATTTTAAAATTTAATTTGTTCCTGTTTTGGTAAAGCTGAATTTTCAGCAGCCATTACTCCAGTCTTCAGTGTCACACGATCCTTCAGAAATCATTGTAATATGCTGGTTTCTCAAGAAATGTTTCATATTATGAATTTCATATTATTGTTGTTATTATTATCAGTGTTGAAAATGCTTATGCTGCTTAATATTTTTGTGGAAATCTTGCATTTTGTTTTTCAGTATTCTTTGATTTATAGAAAGTTAAAAAAGACAATTTACTGCATCCTTGAGAATAAAATAATAATTTTTTTTATATATAAAAAAATTCTTGACTGCAAATTTTTGAACAGTAGTTTCAGGTTTCTGTGTTTATGTGAACTTTTTTTATTTATTTGTTTATTTAAGTTGCTTAGAAGTCTCATCAAGATTGTGTTTTTATGCACATTTTTGCATTTCTTCAAAAATAACAACTACAATAATTCACTAACAAGAATATTTTGTGTATATTTTTTTATTAACAGTTAAATCTTTACAAAATTAAAAACATTAGATTCTCAGTAAACAATGCAAGTGTATTGATGGTGGCTGGGGATGCACCTTCAATTTTTTTATTGTTATTTTTGCATACTTCAAAGAGGGGCAATATCCCATCTATGGTGTGATCAGTTCTCCCATTTTTCCTATATTTCTGTCACTCTCGATTTTATGTTTTCACCTGTTATTCTTGAATTAATTATTAAATTAAAAAAAACACATTGTATTGGATGCCTCACCAACAACACAGCTGTTCCAACATTTCATGATCCAGCATAGATATCATCTTATTAACTCCTAATGCTATGAGATTGATTGTAAAAATGCTTTAATCAAGTTAAGATTTTCCCCCAGGGAATTTACATGCTAAATGTATGCAACATTGAACGCGACATCCGAATAGCTTCCATTAAGTGAAGTACTCCATCAGAGATTTCCTGTGAGTGCACCAAGGTCATGTTCCGTGCCGTGCTTGGCTAGAGTTCATCTGCAGTTTCAGAACAAAAAGTCTTTTGGTCTCCAAAGTGCCCAAGTCCTCTGAAGCCTTTGAGTGTTTTTTTTTTTCTGAATGTCTTGATTAGTTTCATATGCAGTGAAATTATTTTTGATGACAAATTTGCACTTTTTGAAACTTTATGAATATGATTTTGTTATGAATATGATCAATGCTTGTAACAAAAGCTTGATAGATTTGGATCCCAGATCACTTTCATATTAGTGCCATAATACGGAAGCTCATACAAAATCAGCCTCTCAGTACCGAAACACTCACCCACACACACTTCATCGATCCGCCAGTATATTCTAAAGATTCGATTCTGCTCTAAAAGGCTCTATTTTTGTTCCCGTAACAACATTAAGGCGGGCCTAGAAATCTGTAGCCGTTTTCTCATTGGCTAATTTCAGATCAGACGGAGCTCTGACCTTTTCAGCTCATCAACTTTTCAGCATATAATGCCTGTGTGGCTGGAACAGTGGAAATTTTCATAACAATTGTTCAGATCACTCTCTTATTCCTCGATCTTCATGTTTTATTTACCAACCAGTTTCTGCTTCCCATTGCATCGGCATCTATTGGTCAGCTGTCAGTCAAAAAGTAACCAGACCAACAAATCCAGCAGTGCAATCATCCATATCAGTCTTTTAGGGTAACCCCAGGTGCTACACATCATGGTGACAGCAGTGTGGGTTACTGTGTGTGTGATTGGACCGCTGAATGTTAATGAAGGGGATCATATGAATGATCTCAGCCGCTCTTTGATGTTAACGATAGCCTGCCAAACTTCCAGGTCAGCTGGAAGCTGCTGTTTGAGGCCACAGTGTGGGTTACACGGGGTGTGTTAGGCTGTGAACTCATTGCCGATGAGCCCAAGAAGGGTGTCGTGTTTACAAAGAAGACTGCACTCACACAAGTACACATGCTGTAATATAGAAACATGTTTACACTCTTAAACTAAAGCTTCTTTATTGGCATATATGGTTCCATGAAGAACCTTTGACATCAATAGAATCTTTCCATTACACAAATAGTTCTTCTATGGCATCTCTGTAAAAAACCCAGTTTTTTTTTTAAGAGTGTACGATTGGATATACAGTATACAAAATGTGCCTCCAGATGCGGATATAAACACACACCCACACAAACAGATAATGACTCATGTTTAGATTTAGATGGACAACCTTGGGACGGAGGAAAATTTGTAGTCCTAGAGGTTATTTTTAGGCATTCTTAACAGATATTTTAATGACTGTAAAACATTTACAGCCGCAATCAGCTATTCAAGAGCTACTTAGGAGTTCAATCAATACTGATAATTGACAGACATGGCGAGAAACATCCATCCTAACCGCCCAGACACTTATTTTGGGATTGTTTATCTAAATTTAATGCAGTGGGCAGTGAAGTGTCAGGCATTTGTGAAAGCAGGTAGATGTTGGCTTGTATCAAACCATTTACGAATGCTTTTTTTAAATTTTCTCCAGAAGCCTAAGTGGAGCTAATTCCAAATTAGTGCTGTTATGGCCCTGGCTGTATATGTAGATGTTTAAAAATAGTTTGATAGTTTAAACACTGTCGATTTTCCCTTTTTCCCCTCTAGCACGGCTAAATACGGGATCCTCACCTTCCTGCCACGGTTCCTGTACGAACAGATCAGGCGAGCAGCTAATGCTTTCTTTCTCTTCATCGCTCTTATGCAGGTATGACACTTGGCATGCTGTCTGAACTGCATCTGCTTTGTCTTGAGGACCTTAAAGTGCAAAATGTATTGCTTGTGGTGATTTCTTTCAAAGGGGATCTCCGAGGAGCTATACTGCTTATGCTGACCATGTGACTTTTCGGTTATTTGCCAACATGTCCATTTGTGTATTATATCCATTTTTGGAAGTGGTCCACTATTTCACTCTCATCTACTATGAGCCACTATGCAATCTCAATAACGGCTGCCATGTGATCCAACCTGTTAGGCTGGTACTGCATGAAATGAGTGAGCAAAAAAAGCTAAATAGCTAAAAGGTTTCTTCACTTTGTCCTGTTATTTACGCATTACGGTGCTTTGTAAGGCAGCACTGTATTGATATTCCTCAAAAAATCTGGCTAAGCAGTTTGTTCTGAAGTGGTAAACTTCTATGATGGATTCAGCCTTTGTTTTGAAGTTTAAGTGTGCTTATATTATAGATTTATATATAATAACTTCATTCTTTTTTATGATGTTTACAAGGATAGTTCACCTAAAATTTAAAATTCCGTCATCATTTATTCACCCTCGTGTCATTTCAAATCGGTATGACTTTTTTTTTCTTCACAAAAGAAGATATTTTTATTATATATATATATATTTTTTTTTTCTCCGTACGTTAACATGACTAGAGCTCATAAGCTGAACAGTGATTAAAATTATCATAAAAGTAGTCCATATGACTAGTACACTGTATTCCAAATCTTGTGAAGTCAGATTTTGTCTGTTTTAAAATAGACATAGGATTTTCCAAAGTATGTTGTTTTACCACCAAAGTAAAACACTTCATATTATGTTTATCTGTGTGCATTTTCAAATGCAGCAAATCCCTGATGTCTCTCCAACGGGTCGCTACACAACACTGGTGCCCCTTATCTTTATTCTGACAGTGGCTGGGATCAAGGAGATCATTGAGGATTATGTGAGTATTCTGCTGAGTGGAGCACTGAATTACTGTTAAACTGTCCAGACTATGTTTTGACAACACTGAATAAGTGCATTGTCTTTGAAATGCAGTTGATATTTCCAATGAATAATGCTGATATGATGTCACGTGTTGTGTTCTTGCAGAAAAGACATAAAGCAGACAATACGGTGAACAAGAAAAAGACAACGGGTTGAGTATTACTATCATATCTGTGTAACAGGGTCAGAAATTAACTAGGACAACAAGAAGTAACAAAAGTTACCTAAAATTTTTGAGGGCAAGATGTGCTTTTATCTGTTATCTAAGATTTGATATATTTTAAAATACTCTATTAGGCCTGTCAATTTATGGGTTTAGTGCTTTTGCAGTCATGGTAGTGACCTATATCTGTATTCACTCTCTTGGAGGCGAGCGCTGTTAAATATGTAGCAAAAATGGTTTTTGATTAAAGCTCTGAAAACATCATGATGTACAACAACGATTCTCCTATTATTAAAAATAAAATTATATATATAGATATATATAGTATAGAATTTTAATATAGTCCATTTACCAGTTATCTGCCACAACAAATAAAATAATTATTGGCTTTTTAATAATTTTTGGTCAGAATTTTATTATCAGTGCATCCCTAGGATTTATTTTTTTATATAATTAGCATCTATTATTATTCATAATTATTAAAAATTATTTGACTTACACAGTGGGTTGCCCATTTTTTTTGTAGATGGTTAGAAAAAATATGCCCTCACGAAGGTGAATTTTTTTTTGTGCCAAATATATAAAAAAGTACATTTCTAGTTGTGTTATCTATATATGGTTTATATATTTATGAGGAAGTTTTTCTGATAATGTCACTGTTTTCCAGTTCTGCGTAATGGAGCATGGCAAACCATCATATGGAAGCAGGTAACCCTATCTTTCTCTCTTTCTGCATCTTATTTTTCTTACTCTATTCCTCTATGTTTCCCTCCTTTCGGTCAATGATGCTTTCATTTCTGTCCTGTAGTTTTTATGGTAACACCTGCTTTTTTCAGTTCACCTCTCACTGCATTTTTGTACTTTCTCTTTTTGATTTTGTACATCCTGCTGTGTGTTGCTCCTCCTTTCTTTGTTTCAAGCACTGTGGTCTCTTTCTTAATCTCATTTTCTCCCTCCTCATGCTGTTGCAATGCTGCACCTGCCCACTAGGTGGCAGTGGGAGACATGGTCAAGGTGACCAATGGGCAGCATCTCCCGGCTGACATGGTCATAGTGTCCTCCAGGTCAGCACCGCAGTGTGTTTGTGTGTGTATCCGTGGAGTTTGTCATCCTGTGTTTGTACTGTAGTGTGATTTATTGCAGTGAAAAATAAAATGCATGTAATATTGGAAATATGTTTCAGGAAAATATATATGTGTGTTATTTATGTTTGTGTGGAGCTGTTTTGTGTTCAAAATCTGTTTTTCTTACAGTGAGCCTCAGGCGATGTGTTATACTGAAACATCCAACTTAGATGGTGAGACCAACCTAAAGATCCGACAGGTACGTATAACATATAAGTCTTATATGTACATAATGTGTTTTAAGATTATAACATGCTTGTTGTTTGTTAAATGTGTGTTTCAGGGTCTCTCTCTCACAGCTAGTTTTCAGTCTCTGGAGGAACTGATGGGTTTGTCTGGTCGTCTTGAATGTGAGGGGCCAAACAGACACTTGTATGACTTCACTGGAACACTGCACTTAGACAACCACAAGTACGTCAGCTCGCTATTAATGAGAAATTTAAATATAACACGTAAACACATACTATGTTCAGTCATCATGTACTTAAATTACAGCCCAACTCCACTTGGGCCGGACCAGGTGTTGTTACGAGGAGCCCAGCTCAGGAACACGCAGTGGGTTGTGGGAATTGTAGTTTACACTGGACATGATTCAAAGCTCATGCAGGTAAGTGATCTCATGAAATCTGGATGTGTACCATTGCTGTTACAGTTAACAAAAACTAAAACTTTTGAAAATCATTTTTATTTATATAATATAAATAAATATATAGAATAATATGCAAAATATAAAGAAATATTGCTACTTGCTGTATTATATGAAATAATAATAATTATTATTATAATTAAAGGTAAATGTAAATATAAAAACTAATAAAAATTACAGAAACAATCAATTAATAAACAAATTAAAATCTGAAGATAAAAAATAATTCAAAGTATTCAATAAATACTGTAATAATAGATTGATAATATATTAAATATAACAGTAAAATAACACTGATGTAGAAAATTATTGTGAATACAGCAAATGAGTAAATATAACACTATGAAAGTTGAAAATACCATGGTACTACCATGTTTTTTTTCTTATTTGTACCATGCAAATACCAAAGTATTATTTGAAGGAAATTCTATGAAAATACCATGGAGATAAATATGGTAACCATTCAGGTAATAATAATATAATAATAATAATTAAAGCTAAACAGAAATATAAAAATTACAAAAACATAATAAAATTAATAAACTAAAATTAAAATAAAACTGAAAATATAAAAATAAAAGCTAATTCAAAGTATTAATAAATACTGTAATAATAGATTAATAATATAATAATATATAATAATAGATAACAGTAAAATAACACTGATGTGGACAGTTATTGTGAATACAACAAATGAGTAAATATAACACTGAAAGTTGAAAATACCATGGCACTGCCATGTTTTTTTTTTTTTTTTATTTGTGCCATGGAAATACCAAAGTATTATTTGAAGGAAATTCTATGAAAATACCATAGAGCTAAATATAGTAACTGTTCAGGTGGGTTTAATGGTGCAGTCATCTTAAATTACCAAGGCTACACTTTCCTAATACCTTTAATAGATGAAAACATATTCATAGAGTCATTCTAGATGTAAATAGTAATATGCATCTACATTACAAATTCAAAGTTTTGTGGTCGGTTGGTAAGATTTTTAAAATATTTTTGAAAGAAGTCTCTTATGCACACCAAGGTTGCTTTATTTTTTTATTTTATTTTATTTTATTTTATTAGGGGCCAAGCACCGAAGCACACTTTATTTTATTTTATTTTTTATTTTATTTTATTTTATTTTTTTTATTTTTTATTTATTTATTTTTTTAATTAATTAAATTTTTTTTTTAAATACTACTGACCCCAAACTTTTGAATGGTAGTGTATATGCAAATTGTTTTTTGAGCATTAATATAATGTTTCCATCCTGCAGAATTCCACTAAAGCTCCACTGAAGCGCTCTAATGTGGAGCGTGTGACTAATCTGCAGATCCTGGTTCTGTTTGGGATTCTCCTGGTCATGGCGCTGGTCAGCTCCATCGGCGCCGCCATATGGAACAAACAGCACACAGATGAGGCTTGCTGGTACCTTTCTCGTGCAGGTGAAACCCACAATGAAATCTGCTTTGCCCTTACAGATACAGAATTTTTTGTACCATTTCACTTAATACCACTTATAAGTAAAAAAAAATAAAAATACTTTTGATAATTTTGCGTATGTTATCCTTTATAAAATAAGTATATGTGGTTGTGTATCCAGGTGACATCTCCCTGAACTTCTGGTACAATTTGCTAACCTTCATCATCCTCTATAACAACCTGATTCCCATCAGCCTCCTGGTCACGCTAGAAGTGGTCAAATTCACACAGGCTCTCTTCATCAACTGGGTAAAATAGTAATAAACATCATCAATTGCATTGGTATCAGCTGATCATTGTGTTTAAATTAAAACCTTTTTTTTTAAAACGATGAGCACAGAACTGATTCAAACTGAAACCTAAGAAATGAACTGTTGTGAATGAGTGCTTTGTTCTTCATGCATGTTTACAGGATGTTGAGATGTATTACGCAGAAACAGACACTCCCGCTATGGCCCGAACGTCCAATCTGAATGAAGAACTCGGCCAAGTGAGGAGAAGCTCCTCTCATTAACTTTTACAAATATTTATTTACCTCGACTCCAATACATCTCATTCACTGTCTGTTTCTTTTTCAGGTAAAATATCTATTTTCAGATAAGACCGGCACTCTCACCTGCAACGTCATGCACTTTAAGAAGTGCACAATAGCTGGAATTACATACGGGTAATTGTAGTGTTCCTTTGCGTTCGTATATCAATACACTCGCATTATCTTTGTGCTTTGCATCATTCTGGCTCTATTAGCGTGCATTGATCTGTTACTTTTTGTTTATATTTGTGTGAGTGGCCACTGATCTATACTGCTGTCTCCAGGCATTTCCCAGACCTGGACTGCGATCGATCCATGGAGGACTTCAGGTCAGATGCCGCTGATTCTATCTCTGTCCTGTACCCTAGTGAATATTACGCAGGTCTAAGAGGGTAATGTGCATTATTACGTTATGTTGTCCATTACATCTCATTTCTGTTTTTTTGCAGTCACCTTCCCTCTACAAGTCATAATTCTACTGAGTTTGATGATCCTGCTCTTATCCAGAACATTGAGAAGAATCATGTGAGAGCTTTATTATTCTCTGTCATAGCTTGGATATTAAAACAGTTTCTTGTGAATTATGTATGTTAATAGTTAAAATCTGCTTCTTCCCTTTCTCTATAGTCCACATCCCCGCAGATTTGTGACTTTTTGACCATGATGGCTGTTTGTCATACTGTTGTTCCTGAGCGAGAAGGAAACCAAATTATCTTCCAGGCTTCCTCACCAGGTACCACAACCTTCTTGTTGGTTTCTGAATATATGAATCTGTTCCCTCAGTTTGATTTAGGAGTTAGCCAGGTAATTGTCACACTTAAAACAGTTTTCTTATTATTAAAAAATGATATATTGAAAAACAGCCTGACACAAAAAATAATTATTTTCACTCATAATTCAACATGAGTTATATGGTATAATGCGGTGATTTAATTTAATTAAATTATATAGATAATATATACTATTTATTTTAAGTTTGTGTAAAGAAAAGCAATAATATCAATTATTTAATATAATATCAATATAGTATTTTATAGAAATAATTAATGTAAATGTATTTATATTTTTATATATACTCATACTACTTTTAAAAAAGTTTAGATTCAGTAAGGATGCATTAAATTAACAAAGAAATTTATAACGTTACAATAAAAAAAAATGCTGTCTTTTTTAACTTTCTGTTCATCAAACTATCCTGAAAAAAAAGTCACATTTTGCACAAAAATATTAAGCAACACAACTGTTTCAGTTTTGCCATTACAGGAATAAATTACATTTTAAAATATATGTAAAAATAGGAAACAATTATTTTAAAATTTACAATATTACTGTTTTTACTGTATTTCTTTTAGCCTTGGGGACTTTTGACCGATGTTTCCATAATCTTGTGTTTTCAGATGAAGGAGCGCTGGTTAAAGGTGCCAAAAGTCTGGGCTTTGTTTTTACAGCTCGAACGCCACGTTCAGTCATCATAGAGGCGGTTAGTATGTGTTTTCTTGCCATTAATGATGAACCGAAACTCTTTGTATGGTACTTTGTATGGTTAATGTGTACATTTCTTGTGTTTATTTCTCAGAGAGGAAAAGAGCAGACATATGAGCTTCTTAATGTACTGGAATTTTCCAGGTAGGAACCAGCTGCGAGCTCTCACACCTTCACACATACTCCGTTACATCACAAATACCCTGTACATTTTGTTTCAATGCCTGTGTCTTTTTTTGTAGCAATCGCAAACGGATGTCAGTGATTGTCAGAACACCTACGGGAAAACTTCGACTTTATTGCAAGGGAGCGGTGCGTGTTACATAAACCACATAATTAGCATAGAGACAGAATGTAAACTACCATTTAAAAGTTTTTTTAATGTTTTCGAAAGAAGGCTCTGCAAGACTATATGTGTAAAAATAATGTTGTGAAATATTATTACAATTTAATTTAATTTTTTCAAATATATTTTAAAGTGTAATTTATTCCTGTGATGATAGCTGATTTTTTTTAATACTCAATATGGGTATGATTAAATGACACAAGCCATTGTAATGTAGTGATATCATGCATGTATTACAGGACAATGTGATTTTTGAGCGTCTGAATGAGACGTCACAGTATAAGGACCTGACCGTGACCCATCTGGAGCAGTTTGCCACAGAAGGTGAAGAGTTTGTTTGAAGGTTTAACATTTGATCTTCTCTTTGGATTAACATTGGTTTGTTTGCATGCGCAGGGCTGCGGACACTTTGTTTTGCGTATGTGGACCTTGAGGAGGGTGCATATCAGGAATGGCTGAAGGAGTACAATCGTGTCAGCACTGTGCTAAAGGACAGAGCACAGAAACTGGAGGAATGCTACGAACTCATAGAGAAGGTATGTAATCTATGCCATGCATGTTATTATTAAATTTGATCAAGGGTTAGGAAAGGGATTGTTCAAGGGTCAGTGTGTCTTTACTTTGACCAGTCCAGACTTTTACCACAGATCTGGTTAACCTAGATGAACCATTTTTTTTTACAAAGTGTAGATTTTAAATTGGACCTCTTAGATATAACAGAGCAAAATATACAGTCGTGCTAAAGGATCCACTGTTTATTGCACACATTTGATTTCATTTCAAATCTGATATACATTCTGCAGTCATTTTACAAGTGAAGATATTTGATTCATTTGTTGAGTCATAATGAATATCTACATTCGTTGCTATATGTTACATATTTGTCACATCCTGAATGATGAAAAACTTGACGATTCAAACTGGGATGCGAAAAAAAAAAAGTTTCTTGACTACAAGTTTCTCCCAAAAAAAAAAAAAAATCATATTTTTATATAAATATTTTATATTTTTGATATAAATGTAAAAAAATATATATTATTATTATTTTAATTATTATTTTAATAGTATATCATTTTAATTATTTCATAAATGTAATTGAATGAATAAATGTAAAGGATATACTATTCATATTTTTATATCTATCTCCCTATGTCTATAAATATCTATATCTATCTATCTATCTATCTATCTATCTATATATATATATATATACTGTATCCGAACAAAGCCTAAGTGTATGAATATTTCTCAAAGGTTTAATGGCATGATGTACTCCATAAATTTGTTTCTCAGAAGTGCCTATTTTTAGCAACTTCGTATCTTTGTAAAAAAAAAAAACTTTAGTGCCTTTTTGTGTAAAAGGGAGCAACTCTGTGTTATGTTCAATATGCATGAGAGTCTGATGCTGAGACTAGCCTGTTTTGGCTGTGCTCCAGATGCAGTGCTTTGACTGGTCAACAGGTGGCACTGTAACATTACATTTTCACAGTTGTGAACTCAGATTTTGCAGAAGGTGGTGCTCTATTGTTCTCTCATTAACCGCTACAAGCTATAAACTCACTGCCTCCCCATCAGGCCGGATTACACAGTACTGCAAACTTTGAACCTACTGATCAGAGATCTGAGCCCCAGGACACAGACGCTGTTATATGGAGCAGTGGAAATCCAGTTTGTTGGGTTTTGTGTGCTTTTCAGAGCTCTGGCCCAGATTAGTAGTCTGAGGAGGGGTTGGTATACCACAGCGAGGATAATTACCTGCACCAGTCTGCCAAGAGCCCCATAAAACCAGAGTCAACAACACTACTGTGTTACCTCTACACACACACACACATAAATACACCAAAAACTCCTCAAATATCCCCCTACATACACATACTTTCACAGAGGGAGAGAGAAATTAAAAAGAATTGGATAAGACATGGTGAAAGATGGAGAGGAGAAGGTGTGAAAGATGTCGAGGTTTCAGGTTGCCTGTATTTACTGAATTTCTGTATGCTTTCTGAATTTCGGAGGTTTTCAAAACATGAATGATACTTTAGATCGTGGAATTTTTGAAGAAGGGTGTGCTATTACTTTGTCAAGAAATCAGACTTAGAATTTTTGCCTGTGGAGAAGAAAATAAGTTTAAAAATAGAAAAGACTGACATTAAAGGAGGGACTTAAATCATATTTAGAGACCAGAATATAATCAAGACTTAAGGGTCAATAAAGTAACTGCCTAGTAAACCACACATAACTCCCTAGCATCATAATCCAGTTTATTTTCTTAAGTTAGAGAACTGAATGCAGAATTATAAATAAAGTGATCATTTAAAAATTGAAATTTATTGAAAAATGAATTAAAATTATTTAAAATTTAAAATTATTTAAATGTATTTACCTGCTGTAGTTTTTTTTTTTAATAATACATGTAATTTTACACTATAAATTACCAATCAACATGTTACGCACAATATGGTATGTTTCTGAGAAACAAGTTATATATATATATATACACACACACACACACACACACACATTATCCTGGCTTCCTGTATATAATTTTTCTCTTTAATTTTTTGTTTTTCATCACTGTCACACACAGAACTTGCTGTTGCTTGGTGCTACTGCCATAGAAGACCGACTGCAAGCGGGAGTCCCGGAAACTATAGCAACACTCATGAAAGCCAACATCAAGATCTGGGTTCTGACCGGAGACAAGCAGGAGACGGCCATCAATATTGGTGTGTGTCATACATAGATATATACTTATTCCACAAAGTCACTCCATTGATTGAGTCTGTATTATCATATCGTCAGTAGAACACCACTTGTAGTCAGATTTCTAACTCATATAGAAATCCATAACCGTTTGACATCAGACAATCACGGCAGCAGGGTGATGTACGTGGTTAATATTCAACATTTATTCCTGTGCAAATGTAATGCATCAGTGGATCAAAGCGCTGAAAAACTTGTTGGTCTGTTTTGCTGGTTTAAGAGGGCTTTTGTGCGTTTGTCAGCTGGACAGGGAGACCAGATAAACTAATTAAACCAGACAAGCAAATGTTTAAGTTTTTTCTTTTTTTAAACATAGATTACATAAAGACACACCTGTTCAGAAACAGGTGTATGAAACTAGTAAATGAGATAGCACTGCATTATGCATCTTCTGTAATTTGTTATTTGTTTGCTAAGAGACTTTATTTTATATAAATAACTTTTTTTTTTTTTTTTTTGGAGTAATAGATTTTTCAGAATAATTGGATTTTTTATGTTTTTGAAAGAAGTCTCTTATGCTCACCAAGACAGCTTTTATTTGGTCAAAACTACAGTAAAACAGTGATATCGTGAAAAAACATTTTTAAATATTTAAAAACTGTTATAATATATATTATAATATAATTTCTTTTTGTTATGGCAAAGCTGAGTTTTCAGCAGCCATTACTCAGTGTCACGTGATCCTTCAGAAATCATTCTAATATGCTCATTTGCTGCTCATTTGCTGCTCAGTTATATCAATTATTATTCCTGCTGAATTGCCAATAATGATTCCTCTTATTATTATTTTTTGATTTATTGTGGAAAGTGTGATATATTTTTCATGTGACACTGAAAATTGGAGTAATATCTGTCAAAAATTCAGCTTTACCATCAGAGGAATAAATTAAATTTTAAAATATATTAAAACAGAAACGGGTTATGTAATATTTTTTAACCATATTACTGTTTTCACTGTCGTTTTGATCAAATAAATGCAGCCTTTATAAGCATGAGTGATATTTCAAAAAATTGTAATGATGTCAAACCTTATGTATTTTTTTACTCTATAGTACATTAGATTTTAAGCTAAAATACTTATTTGTATTTTAATTTCATAATAAATTACAGACAGCAACTTTAAAGTAGGCTGACAAGGATTACACAATTACACAACGCAATATAATATCAAACAGACACTGATTGAAAACCCAGAAGCAGACTCCTAGATTAATGAAATCGCAGAAGGACAGACAGATAGGCAGTCAGGCGGGCGCTGCAGACAGACAGCTCAGAATAAATTGGGTGAGACTGGAGATAAACCAGTGGACAGCAGACAGGCATTAGTGGGTAATGACAGATATACAAAGAGGTTAAGTTGTTGTTGGGGCGTGTATGTGTGGCTTTGTGTAACGCCTCTACTGTAACTCTCCACTGTGTCTCAGGTTACTCCTGTAGGCTGGTGTCACATGGCATGTCCCTCATCATCGTCAATGAAGATTCCCTGGATGTGAGTACATATTGTGTTTTTATATGTGTGTGTGTGTTGGTAAGTGTTCTCAGGCTGTCTCTGGAGGACGCTGGGTGTGGACAGGTGAGGGAAGTGTGTGTCTTTGTTCTCGTACAGGTGAAGGTAATTAAGGTGTCTGGTGTCATCATTGAGAACATGATGAAAGCGTGATGGATCGTATGGACACACATATGAGCAGAACACACACTCATATATGTTATGGCATAAAAGCACATGAGAAAAAGCTTTGATTTTTCAATTAGAGCAATGTTTATAGTCTCTAGGATGATTTTAAAGTAAAATGCTTCATCATTCCAGTTTTAAAAGGTGAATTATAATGGTTATCAATTGTATTGTGTTTCTTTAATAATGTTTTCCTTATTTTTTTCAACTACTCTCTACTTCATCGACTTCTCTATTTTTCTCACACACACAGGGTTAATTACTTCCAGGCAAAGATAGTCATACTAGGGAGCTTGTAAAGTCTCAGATCTCTGAAAACAGTCAGCCAGACAGCAGAGCATCACACACATTAGCGTGCATAAACACACACACACACACACACACACACACACACACACACAGACTGAACTGCTCGGGAAGTCGTGGCCTAATGGTTAGAGAGTTGGGCTAGTAACCTGAAGGTTGGCGGTTCGATTCTCACACCAGCAGGAATTGAAGGTGGGGATTGTGAATGAATAGCACTCTCTCTGCCTTCGATACCATGACTGAGGTGCCCTTGAGCAAGGCACCAAACCCCCAGTTGCTCCCCGGGCGCTGGAGCAATGGCTGCCCACTGCTCCGGGTGTGTGTTCACGGTGTGTGTGTGCGTTTGTTCACTATTCACTGCTGTGTGTGTGCACTTGGATGGGTTAAATGCAGAGCACCAATTTCGAGTATGGGTCACCATACTTGACAATACGTCACGAAAAAAAAAAAAAAAAAAAAAAAAAAACTGCTGAAGTGCTGGAAATAAAGGCTCCTGGGAAGCAGCAGGATTCATGACTGTTCTGCATGGAAATTGTTTTTCAGACATTTCCCTGTTTAGAATGAAACATTGATAATGGTTTGTAAAAGCACCGTTGCCAGATTTTTGGACCATTTTGTTTCCAGTTATTCTGTTTGTGAAATGAAAAAAGTATGTTCAGATGAGTCTGATAGTTGTTGTTGTTGGATAGAGACTTTAAGAGGCCATGCTATATTGTAACTATAATTATGGCTAAAGGGTATTGATACCCCTTTGGTAGCATTGAATTGCTTTTATCAAACTCAGAATAATTTTCAGATGAGATAAATGAGTTTGCACGAGTGCCGAATGTTGCATGTGATTAAAAAATGATTGTATCGATTTAAGATCCCTGTTAAAAAAGTAATATTTTTATACATTTAAAATACATTTATTTCATACTAAGTGTAGTTCAGATCTACAGTATTAACATATTTACTGACATATCGCTCAAGACTTACTGATATAAAAGTTCTAATTAAACTTTATTTGGAGTACTACTTGTTCACAATGCATATTTCTTAATATTAAGCCTAAAATGTGTTTTAATGTCACTATTGATGAGGATTATATGATCTCTGAATAATATCTGTCTTTAAAAGCAATATATTTACAGTGTACCTGAAGTATACTTGCAATAGTTCCACTTTAGCACAATCAAATATACTTCAGTATATCTTTAGTTGGACTTCAACACTACTTCCACACAATTAAAGTGCATTAAGTACAAAATTAGTTGTTCCAATTTAGCAGACTTTAATTATACCAATTTAGTATACTAAAAGTACAATTGCAGGGTATTTTTATTAAGTACATAAATATGTAAATGTATCTGTAGTATACTTAGCATGAAATAAATGTATTTCAAATACATTTTGGTATATTTATTTTTCACTAGGGATGCTATAACACTGTGATAGTTTCACTGACCCTTAGCATTAGTCAGAACATGTAGAAATAATGTTTTTCATCTTATGGCATAATTTTTCAGCGACAGTATGTTCACGAATTTATGGAGTTACATTATAGCTTGCTTTTATACATAAATCAATAATTTTAGTGAACATAAAAATCACAAAGAAAAGTTTCATGTAAAAAATATAAAGATAGATATGTGGATATACCCAACCGTTAAAAAGTTTGGGCTCTGTAAGATTTTTTTTTTTTTTTTTAATGTTTTTGAAAGAAGTCTCTTATGTTCACCAAAGCTGCATTTATTTCTTATTATATTCTTATATTGTCCAACCACATTATGGGATTTATTGAATGAGTGTTTAATGGGCTTTTATTTGTACATTTTATGCAGCTAGTAAAAAAACATAGTAAAAGGTTGATGTTTTGAGGAGATGGGCACCTTTCGTCTCGGTTAAAGTCTCCAGAAGAATTCTTTCTTATCTTACCAAGCTCTTAAAATAACCCACAATACCTCAGACACTGCTGGGGTGAGCCTAATGTCACAGCTGTGTGTGTTTGTGTGGAAGATATGGAGTGTGTGTGTGTGTGAGTGAGAGACAGCTGCCATTTCATGTAACACACAGTTGGGCCAACACATCACACTCCTTCATGTTTTCCTCCTTTCTTTCTGTCTGTCATCTATATAATGCACAAATAAGTTCATCATTGTTGATGGTGTAAATGGTCGATTTTCTCCTGTCACACAACTCCTCCTCCGTCTGTCAGCAGCTCCCAAATTTACAAGAACAGTGTGTGCATTAGAGTGTGTTGGAGCGTAAGTGTGTGTGTCGGGTGAGGAGTAACGTGATCTCCTTTTGGCGCTCAATCTCGTCAAAACAAATTCTGCCAGCAAAGCCTCCTGGGTAAACATGATGGCTTTTGACTCAGACTCTGTGACAAGTTCCATCTGTCACTCTGCTGTGACACACACACACACACACACACACACACACACACACACACACACGGTCCCATTCAGACAGCTGGTGTCCTTGTAACACACAGAGGCATTCTTACTCAAACATTTTCTCTGCCTCCTTCCTTTGTCACACATATTCTTTCCATGGCCCACACATATTCGCTCTTACTTTCCCAGACACACACACACACACACACACACACACACAGCTGTCTATCTGATCTTTCTGATAAGCTGCATTCCACGTTTGCTGTCACACCGCCTGCATTACATGACTTACACAAACACACTCACTGTAGTCATCATTAATCATACACGCACAGTTCGTGCTCTTCTTTTCCGTTCTCTTTGTGTAATACAAATACTATACACAGCACTAAGAATTCAGCACATGCGCAAGACGACTGACATGTGATCGAAATCTTTCTGTCACGCACACTATTTGGGGGCCAGGTATCACACAGGTATCCACATGTTTGTTTCTTTGTTTTATAAGTATGGGGCTGTTTCTGGCATTTAAAGGGGTAGTTCATACTAAAATGAAAATTCTGTACTTTCTCATAGGTTGTTGTTGTTCCATACTTGTTTGAGGTTATTTTGTCTTTGAGATGCAAAAGGTGATAATTTTGAAGGTTAACGCAGCTATTCCTATACAATGACAGTTCAAAGTACCATAAATGTGGTCAATATGACTTGTGAACTATATTCCAAGGTGAAAGCCTTGTGATAGGATTTTTTTCCCCTGTTTATGCTGTATGTGTTTTCTATTAACTTAATTATGGCATGAGAGGAACTTTTAAGTGAACTGTTCCTTTAAACTTAATGAAATTCTTATATAGCAAATATAATCCAGGTCATTTATTATTCATCATATTTATTGAAAGGATAGAACATTGTTTGGAATTTCTGAGGGCATTTGAAATAAAAACAAAGCAAAAAAGATGCCATTCATTCAGATTAAAATAGGGCCTCTCGTACATTATTGCTTTTATAAAAGTTCCTGACCTATATATCAGTCAAAAATTTGTGGCTGGTTGTCTCTTGTGCTCATCAGGGCTGTATTCATTGTTTTTGTGGAAACTGATACATTTTTTTTCAGGATTTTTTGATTACAAGAACATTATAAATAGCATTTATATAAAATATTTATATATTATTTAAAACAATAATGTATTTATTGTCACTTTTGATCAATTTAATGCATTCTTGCTGAATAATTCTCTTTAAAAAATATAAACTTTTGAATGGATGTGTGTGTAACAGGGCTGATGAGACGTGAGACGTGCGGATCCAAGTGCAAGCTTTTATTGTGAAACATGGTCAAATACGGGCAGGGTCGAACAAATGGCAAACAGGTATATAGAGGGCTAGCAATAGTCCAGGCAAGAGATAGTCCAGGTACACAGATATAATCCAAGCAGGGGCAAACAGAGTCCGAACGGTGAGACAGGGTTAAATACAGGGAACACAGACTAGAAAACAAGAAACAGATTCCGTATCGCAGCTAACACTAGGGGAGTGAAAAACGCAGGACAATACTGGAACTGAACAGAAACGAGGAATGGCACGGTAAGGTAGCTAGCACTTGAGGAGTGCTATATGCAGATCAATACTCGGCAGTGTAACTGTGAAAGTCCATGGCTTATGTAGTGTGAGTGATTGTGTAATGAGTCTCAGGTGTGAGCATGTGATTAGGGAGATGGCTGCTTGTACTTAGTGCAAAGAATGATGGGAATTGTAGTCCGTGGTTGACATGCAACAGTAGTGTAGTGCAAGAGTCAGTGTAATGGAATAGCGACTTCCGGTGGCCAGCGGACAGAAGTCCATGAACCAAATTCATGACAGTGTGTGTGTGTGTATGGGCTATTCTACAGAATTGGTCCAAAGTCAGAGTTAGAAACACCTTGAAAAAAAAATATTTTTTCAAAAAATTTGTATGTATGCAAATTGTATAATATCCAAGGTACACATTTCTACTAATTTTGCAGTTAATTCTCATATTATATTTTCAAAAAGTTTTGGAATATTTGTCCTCTCCCCAAATTTGTCACTACCGAAACTCAGTAATAATAATTTAATTAGAAGGGTTATATTGACCTATTAAGATTTTGCTTACATCTACATTGTAAATCTATTTTTTTGCCATTTTTATTATTAAAAAATTTTCAGAGGTAAATCAATAACAATTACATTTTTAATAATATTTCAAGCGCAATTTATGAAATTTATTGTATTTTGAATCCAATTTTTCTTTGTAAAAGGCAAAAAAGTTGATCATACTGATTTCAAAGTTAAGGATTCATAAGTTTCAATATACATTGAACCAAAAACCTCATCATAACATCATAACATGGATCATAACATCTTAGTTGATAATTCAGTATACTTTATTTTTGACAAAACATCCCATGTTTCGGTAGTGACTGCACATTTTCGGTAGTGACAGTAATGCTTTGGTAACAACCACATCACATTACAGAATTTTAACTTGCATACTAAAACACTACTAAAACAAATTAAAATACAAAAAAATTGCATAACTGTACTAAAATTTAGTTTTTTTCCCCCAAATATGAGGATTATGTGTTCCCTTTTGTCACTACCGAAACATTCTATAATATAAAGTAATTCTATAGTAATTTTAAAATATAAATATAAGTTTTTTTTAATATAAGCCATGACCGTTTCTGTGTGTGTGTGTGTGTGTGTGTGTGTGTGTGTGTGTGTGTGTGGAACCTCACTGCCTTATGCTGTTTATGACACAACTGCCTTGCTGCTACATTGCCATTCAACAGATAAGGTGACCTGTCATGTCAGGGCAGTTGGCCTTAATGTCTCACTCATTTATGTGTGTGTGTGTGTGTGTGTGAGATTTCTCTATGAATGGAGAATGTGATCTGTGATATGTAACACCAAAGGGGCCTTTCTCTCTATTCTAAATATAAATGTGATAAGATCCCTTTCGCAGGAACCTGAGAACACAACAAAGCTGCAATGTGTGTGTGTGTGTGTGTGTGTGTGTGTGTGTGTGTGTGTGTGTGTGTGTGTGAGAGTGTGTGTGTGTGTGTGTGCGCTTGTACTGTAGTGTTTTCTATAAATGTATGTGTTTTTGTGAGAACATGTACTCTATTCAGTTCCCAGCACAAAGACATACAGAAAATAACATTTAGCTTGGATCATGAAATACATTCACTTCTGATATCTGTCAGGGAATGACATAGAAAAATGTACAGCACATCCCAAATAAGGGAAGTCTGGAGTCTAAATGAGTCCTTAATGGGTAAAACACTAGTTTTCACTAGAGTGCCTCATCAGGATTTCCAAAAAAGAGGTCTCGATAGAAATTACAGAGTAACAATGAAACATGGGGGCGTCATCTGTGCATTACCAGCAGCTGTCCAATAGTCTCTGTCCACTTATCCCATCCTGTCAATCAAATATCTCTTTAAAATTCATCACCACCTGAACTCATCCAACACACTGACTTCATCGCAGATCATTTGGGAGACACTAGTACTAGTCTTGTATACTCTATAACAAGGTTTCCCAACCTCTTTTTTTTTTTTTTTTGTCAGTTGAACCCCTGGGGGTGTTTGTTTGTTTATTTGTTTTATACATTTATTTATTTGTAATTAATAACCTAGATATTTTAAGTAATGGTTTAATCTTTTGTTCATTTTAATAAATAACAATTTAAAGTAATTCTATATATTATTGTTTTAATTTTACACATTTGAAAAAACAGGCGTTTTTGAATGCAATGTCACACCTTTAAACACATCAAAAAAATCGCCCACTGATAAAACATCTATAATACAACTAAATATTTCCAATTAATATGTTGCTTTCAAAATATATTTTAGTGGTAACAGTTTTTAATATGGTTCATTTCAGTAACATTTTTGAATTAATTTAGTATCAATAACAAACAATGAACAATACACATATGCAATTTTTTTTATTATAGTGTATATGTGTGTGTGTGTGTGTGTGTGTATGTATCTATATATATATATATATATATACACACACACACACTATGGTACTTATGTATTTCATGTATTAATAAATATTAAAGAAAATTTTAATTTAATATATTTAATATATTTTTATTTCAAATTAAAATGAAAAGTAAAATTAAAGTAAATGTAATTTCAAATTAAAATGTAATTATATATATAAAGTCATTTACATATATAATATGAATTGTATTTCGTGTATTAATGAATATTGAAGAAATAAATAAATTTTATGAATTTCAAATTTATATATGTATATGTATGTGTGTGTGTGTATATATATATATATATATATATATATATATATATATATATATATATATATATACTGTATATAATACTTATTGTAAAGTTCTACCATTTTATTTAAAAAAACAAAAAAACTACTGTCAATTATTTTTGCCTCCAGAATGGTGTATTTACAATGTCATTAGTAGGTTTTATTGTTAATGTAAGTTTTTCTATTATTTTCTAATGAATGAATTTTATATGTTTCTTTTTGTTTTTCTAAAGTAATAGCGTGGTTATAGTCAGTGAAACTATGTCTTGAGTAATGCAGGATGAATTTTGTGTTCAGTGTGTTGTTTGCTCAGGGATTAAGATTTGGTGACTGTTAGCAGTTCCCATGGACACAGCGCTGGCAGCCGTGACAGCGAGAGGTTTGACTGGCACGTTCTTCTGGCTTATTTGCACCTCTGTGTTGGAGTATTACGATGTTTACTCCTACACGAAGCTAATTGCCCACACACACACAAATCCACGCACCCACTCATACACAAACATTTCGAAGGTCATTAATGTGGTCATTTAATTGTTAAATAAATAAGATATGCAAACAGTTCTGTTAGTCCCAGATAAAGATTTATAAACTCACCCTGAAGAGAGACACATTGACATTTCCTGTCTGAAGTTCAAGAGTTAATACTAAATCGAACCAGCCGTGAGTGTCTAATGGAGAGAGAGCGGAAAAGAGAGAGCAGTCTTTAATAATAAACTGGGAAATTTAGTTGGTAATGAATTACAAGTAGCAGTTTTCTTAGGCCACTGTTTATACACTAAGACACACACACACACACAAATGTTTTGACTTTCAGCACTCCCTTGATCCATGATCAGTCTTAATTCTTCCATTACGTTTCTGTTTTTCTTTCCCTCATGTTTTCCCGGGAAAGGTGAAAGCAAACAGGAATTCCTGAATGAAAAGATAAACACACACACACACACACACACACACACACACACACACACACACACACACACACACACATTAACAGGCTAAACATGTTGGGGTTGAGCTGAGGAGAGGAGATGAGCTCTAGTTACTCAGGAATCTTGATGGCTGATCTCAGTTCTGCTATAAACAGTTTCCCAAAACCTCACTCCCCTGACTACATAGGCAGCTGCCTTCTGAGGGAACATCCTAACCACCTTGGAACGCTCTGCATAGACAGAAACAGTATCAACTTGTGATTAGTTTCAATAGAATTTGATATTTGCGTGTTGCTTAGCTAACAATTCAATAATCGTTATAAGAATACAAATACGGACAGATAATAAATAACCAATAAATAACCAATTTCTATGGGCTAATTTAAGCAATACTTTACAGTGTTGAAAGAAATTGTGCGTTTATTAATTTTTCCACCATCTTGAATTTTTTATTTTATTTTTCACTGAGCTCACTCTTGGGAAAAAGTAAACACACTTTTAAAAAGAGTATTTGGGTATTAATGTATGGAATTGATTTATATTATACTTAAGTGTGAACTGAATGTAATGTTTTTGAGACATTTAAATGCATGTTATTTACAATTAAATGAACGTATTATAGTTTAAATTTATATTAAATTTCAGAATTCTGTTGTTTGAAATATGGTTAAAGTGTACTTCTGAATGTACTGACCAGCATTTATGGTAAACTAAAATAAACCTTAATGTAATTCTATTGAAAATCTGTCATGTATTTAAATATATTTGTAATTACACATTTGTAATGATGAAGCTGCAATTTCGTACATATATTTATTTTAAATGATTATAGAATATATCGATATTGATTATTGATTTATAATCAAATGCGTTACATATGTTTTAGTTTGTTAGTTAACACATCAAATTAAGTGTACTTTAAAGTACATTTTAAACCATTTTTTTTAGTTATGATTTAAAGTTATCATGCTTTAAAGTAAAGCTTTATATTTTGCATTATTACAAAGTACATTTTTAAAAAGTGTTCGGTAACACTTTATTTTATGGTGTCCTTTTTATAGGTTACATGTACTTACTATTATATTAAAAATAAATTATTCATAATTGCATGAAAGTAACCCTAATCTTAACCTTAACCATATAGTAAGTACATGTAGTTAATTAATATTACTCAGTATTACTTAAATGTAAAATTACACTGTAACAAGGACACCTTAAAATAGTGTAGGAGAAATGTAACCAATTGTAACCAATTGTTCTTAAGTGTGTTAAGTAACAGTCATGAAAGTTTTTCACCTTTTATTTCATATATATATAATTCTTTCTGCAACTAGCTTTTAAAAAACTTATTTTTAAGACAGCACAGTGCATTCTGGGATAAAGCGCACATATTATGCCCTAAAACACTAATTATATAGGCAGCTCGCTGAGTTTTGGAGCAGAGCGATAGTTTCAGCAAGATATTGATTAGAGTCGGCAGTATGGAGTGAATTCATCCTCTGTGTTACACGAAGGCTGTTGTAGCGCTGACAGAGACTTCAACAGCTGCGCTCATGTATGTTTGTGTGTGTATGCATGTGTGGCCGCCAGCGCCGTGCCTCGTTGCATGCTGCGTCATCCACATGGTTCTCGTTACAGATTGAAGGATGTTTGTTTTCTCTATTAGTGACTCTGTCCCATTATCAAGATCTCAATCAGAAACCGCCTGCAAGCACAATTCAATAAACATGCATGCACATATTTCACCTTCTCTTTTTATCTCTACATATCTTTTTGTCTCATATATGCATTCATGCACACACACACATTTTGACCACTTATCTTAATATGGACATACACTTCCAGTCCAGTACCATAGTTTTTGAACAGTAAGATTTTTAATGTTTTTTTTTTTTTTTTTTTTTTAAAGAAGTCTCTTATGCTCACCAGGCCTGCATTTTTTTTGATCCGAAGTACAGCAAAAACAGTGACATTTTGAAATATTTTTACTATATAAAATAACTATTTTCTATTTGAATATATTTTAAAATGTAATTTATTCCTGTGATCAAAGCTAAATTTTCAGCATCATTACTCCAGTCTTCAGTGTCACATGATCCTTCAGAAATTATTCTAATATGTTGATTTGCTGCATAAGAAACAATTATTATTATTATTATTATTATTATTATCAATATAATTTTTTTTAGGATTCTTTGATGAATAGAAAGATTCAAATATCAGCATTTATCTGGAATAAGAAGCTTTTGAAACATTAGAAAATATACCTTTCCAAGGCTTAAAGTCTAATTGTTTTAGACTTGGGGGGGGTGGTAAAGACATTTATAATGTTGCAAAAGATTTCTATTTCAGATAAATGCTGTTCTCCTGAACTTATTAGAATGATATTAGAATGATTTCTGAAGGATCATGTGACTGGAGCAATGATGCTAAAAATTCAGCTTTGAAATCACAGGAATAAATTACATTTTAAAATGTATTCAAATAGAAAACAGTTATTTTAAACAGTAAAAATATTTCAAAATTTTACAGTTTTTGCTGTACTTTGGATCAAATAAATGCAGGCTTGGTGAGCAGAAGAGACTTCTTTAAAAAAACACTAAAAATCTTACTTTTCAAAAATTTTTCACTGGTAGTGTAGTTGTTTTATTTATTATATATATATATATATATATATATATATATATATATATATATGAATGTATATAATGCTAACTAGCTAGCATTTAGTTCTTGACATAAACTTTCCATTCCTTCCTCCTTACTTTATCATATTTCTCTTTCTCTCTTCCCATATAAAGTTCTTGTTGGCCAACAGTTCATGCTTTCGAGTCCTTTAAGGGCTTAGAGTGTCTCGGGTGACAGGATTATGTGTAACAGGTGTGTGTGTGTGTGTGTGTGTGTGTGTGTGTGAGATTGTGGCGCTAACAGCCCCAATGACACCACTTAAAACATCCCCTTCAACTTCCTTTGGCATTACGCTCTTGCTCTGATATGTGTGTACGATCCATGTGTGTGCGTGAGAAGTGTGTGAAGTGTACTGTTAGGGAAATAAATGTGTGCTGGCATGTTTCTCAGGAAAGGATTGAAGTGGTTTTATATAGCAATGGACATGGTATAGAAATCAAACTGTAAAACTGACAAATATGAATGTATTGTAATGTGTGTATTTATGGGTTTTTAGTATGTGTGGTCATAAATTTTCTCCCTTTCTTGCCCCCCAGGCAACCAGGGCCACACTAACAGCTCATTGCTCCTCGCTGGGTGACAGTCTGAGGAAAGAGAATGAGTTAGCGCTCATCATAGATGGACAGACACTCAAATACGCCCTCTCTTTCGAAGTGCGTCAGGCCTTCCTCGACCTCGCGCTGTCCTGCAAGGCCGTCATCTGCTGCAGGTACTGTATATCGACACAAACACACACAAAAATTCTCACAAATGTGTCAACATCACTGCATTCATAAACATGCCAATGATAAACCCAGAGGAAAATATCATTTATGTCAGTTCTTTTGGAGAAATACAAATATAATCAGTAGAGACATGGCAGTACAATTTTATATCGGCATCTCACTCACGATATGATAGTGTGTGTGTGTGGGTGTGGAAGTGTGTATATATAAAATGTATTTATTTATTTATTTATTTATTGATGTGTGTGTGTGTGTGTGTACATCAGTGTTGGGTAAGTAAAAAAAGTAATCCACTACACATTACTAATTACTTCTGTAAAATTGTAATTGATTACATTACTGATTACTGCATTTCAAAAGTAATCAGATTACTAATTACTTTACTTTCAAGTTACTTTCAAGTTTACTTTACTTTTCAAGTTATCAAATCTGAATAATACACTACAAAGTGAAACTTATATTTCTTTGAGTAATTTAATATTGACTGAAAAATTACATAAGTATCAAAACAGCAACTTGAACGATCGCTTGCATTTTTTCCTGATAAGCGCAAAAAAAACTAAAAAAGTATCCTCATTTTTGATCGTACAGATAAGAGTAATACATCATTTGAAACTGTAAAAGGTCTACTTTTATTTGTATACACTCGCAAAATCAACAAAACATTATACTTTTGTAAAATAAACAGAACAAATAGGGTGCGCTCTCTGCAGTCACCGTGAGTATCTTCCTGAAACGCGTCACAAAAATGAACAAAACTCAGCGAATACTTGACACGCAGACATGAGAAGTATATCTAAAGAAAGTTTGAAGTGTCTACTTTTAAATGAAGTCATGTTGAAAACAAATGTTCTCTGATATTTAAAGTAATCTGTACGAAACCAATGCAACTTATTGTGTAACGTGTTATACCCAACTCTGGTGTACATATACTTTTTATATTTATTTATTGTTTTATTTATATCTATCTATTGATCTATTTATCAATCTACTGATTTTGGATTTTGATGGAATAAAAGTACTTCATATATATATATTTACACAGAAATATTTAAATACATAAATAAATAAATAGCAACTTGTGCTGTGTATGTAGATAGAAATATGTATCTATGCAGTAAATATTCTTATAATTTTTACACAACGTGCTGTTTTTTTTGTAATAGTTGGTAATATAAACATCTTCTTAATATATTTGCAATACACAATATACTTTGTATTTTATAATTATATTTTATATAATTTTTTCCTACATCACTAATTATATACAGAAAGAATATAGATTTAATGTGAATGTAGAGATATAACATCAATCTAGATTAATCTAATTTGATTAGAATAATTGAGTTCGAATTGATTAAAAAAAAAGTAATAACTTCATAAACATAAGTCTCAGTTTGCTCACCATATAATTGCATTGTTGTCTAGGAGAAACATTTAAGATATTAAAGAGACCTTCTCTGGGGTTTTTATTTATTTTGGGTATTCATTCAGGCATTAGCACTGAATAGCTGTGTGTGTGAGTGTGTACCTTTATTTCGTAAAATGGGAGATTTTACTCTGCGTGGATGTGCATGTGTGTGCGTCCTTATGAAAGGTTGTGTCTTGCCCTGGGTGACTAAATAACTGGTGAAAATAAGCGCTTGGCTCCCAGAACAGAGAGGCTTTGCAGAGGTAATGTAATATACTGAGCTCTGTGCAAATGTCAAACTAATGACTCACTTACTGTCATTATACACTCACACACACTCTCACACACAGGTAGACAATGCAGTCATTCACATTACATTGTTGAGTACTGTAAATGTTTATCTGAACATAATCTGAATATAAATAAGTGTGCTGTAAGTTTCAGACAGTTCTGATTCGATAATAAAGTGTGTTTCCATCTGTGAGAGGGAGTAATTGACTTGCTGTTGCATGAAGCTCATATCCGGACTGTGGTCTCCAAGGCCCTACAAACCGACTGAACCAACCCTTCCAGCACCCCCCACACTGTCCCGAACCGCACAAATCCACAGACAACCAGCAGAGAGGAGCACAAATGTGTGTGTGTGTGTGCGCTTCATGCATGGTTTCCTGAGTTCACACTCTGTTTGTTTAAAGAGCTGCTTTAACCTTCTTATTTTCTGCTCAATTCCACCATGAAGAACATTAGCCAGCCTTTCATCTGCCTACTGCCTCAGATCTCCCCTCCAGCTCACTGTGATTGTGTGAGGTATGGAGTTATAGTGGAAAAAGGGTGGAATCGATCAACAAAATGACAAGAGAAAGTGCTTTGGGGAGGATTTGTCTTTTCGATTTTCGATTTTTATGAGTATACCATGCCCACGCTATTAGGGAGATCATACTTCTCTACTAGCTTGCACTTTTCTGGCCAATTCTGAAACTTTGTATTTGTAGCACTTCTAATGTTACAGTCTCCTTTTGGTTAAGTATTTATGTTGTAGCATTTCTCATTTGTTGGGTAACAGCTGCTAAATGAATATATGTAAATGTGTCAGTGATCATTAATTTTTCTTGGAAATCACATCCAACACCTTCCATTGGGAGATTATATATTGCTGCTTTGTTTCTACGAAGTTTCATGATTAGATGTCTTCTGGGCTTACAAAAAATGTGTTGTGGTGATAGATTTTTTTAATACCCTGATATTTTGTTACTGACTGAGTAATGTATTAATGGTCCAAAACACATTTACTTCAAAAAATACCTTGGTATATGTAAAAAATAAAATAAAATAAATACAGTTATTTCAATGTTCCAAAACACATTTACTTCAAAAAAATACCTTGGTATATGTAAAAAATAAATAAATAAATAATAATAATTAATTAATAATAATAATAATAAAAATAAAATAAAATGTAAAATGAAATAAAATAACATAAAATTATTTTAATGTTCCAAAACACATTTACTTCAAAAATGACCTTGGTATATGTAAAAAATTTAATAAAATGAAATAAAATAAATAAGTACTGTTAATTTAATGTTCCAAAATACACTTACTTTAAAAAATACCTTGGTATATGTAAAAAATAAAATAAAATAAACACAGTTATTTTAATGTTCCAAAACACATTTACTTTAAAAATATCTTGGTATATGTAAAAAAAAAAAAAAAAAAAAAAAATAACAATAATTTAATAAATACAGTTATTTCAATGTTCCAAAACACATTTACTTCAAAAAATGCCTTGATATATGTAAAAAAATAAATAAATAAATAAATAAAAAATTTAATATAATAAAATAAATAGTTATTTTAATGTTTCAAAACACATTTCCTTAAAAAAAAATACCTTGGTGTATGTAAAAATATTTATGCCACTATTATCACTTTGGTATACATATTTGTCAAAATATTCAGCTAATGTTAAATTCAGTTAATGATGGCTGTCTATAAAGAAAGATGATTTTTTTTTTTTTTTTTTTTTTAGTAGGCTAAGTGGCATGGTAAAGTGGTACAGTATGCTTAGCTAGAAACATGAAGAAGACATGAGGACAAAAAAACATGAAGAAGTGTTTAATTTCGCAATTTATAACTTAAATAATTGGCAGTGTGACAGAAAGGAAATAGTTAACCTAAAATGTAAATTCTGTCATCAATTACTCACTGTGATGTTCCAAACTCAAGATTTTCATTCAGTGAAGATATTTTTAATATTCTCTCATGATATTTGTCCATCAATTGATTGGTTCTCATTGGTTCTCATGCATCAAGCGCAAGGTGATTCAGACAATGCATTATAAAACATTTTTGTAACATTTCTAATGGAATTCAGTGGAATTCTAATTCAATGGAATCACTTTGTGGTCCGAATTGTTCTTGGTTACTTCTGTTGTTGTCTGATGATGTTGTCACTTTAATGGACAGATTCAGACATTATTGACACATTATAAAGCATATTTGAGAAAACTGAAGTTTTATAGTACTTGTAACTTTTGTCATTATTTCTTTCAGGGTGTCTCCGCTGCAGAAGTCAGAGATTGTGGATATGGTAAAGAAGCATGTGAAGGCCATCACACTGGCTATCGGAGACGGAGCCAATGATGTGGGCATGATACAGACAGCACACGTGGGAGTGGGCATCAGCGGGAATGAGGGCATGCAAGCCACCAACTCATCTGACTACTCTATAGCTCAGGTCTGACACAAGCACACTCATGTAATTCATTATTCTGTGGCTCGGTCACACACACACATCTCATCTTTAAAAACATAATTACACTACCACAACACAAAACACACAGCAGTCTTCTGCCCACAGCGCTGTTGTATCCAGGTAGCTGCTCTGGCAGTAATGGTTCACATGTGTTCCTGTGGGCAAACTAATTCTTCTCTCAACCTCTCTCTCCTTAGTTCTCATACCTGGAGAAGCTGTTATTGGTTCACGGGGCTTGGAGTTACAACCGAGTCACCAAATGTATCCTGTACTGCTTCTACAAGAATGTGGTTCTGTACATCATAGAGGTGTGTACATTAATCGCAGTCAAGTGTGTGTGAGACTTTTAAAGGGGTAGATCACTTAAAAATGACAGTTCTTTCATCATCTGTCTTCATTTTTCCTACCTGTATGTTTTTCTTTCTTCTTTAGAACACGAAAGGAAATGTTAGACAGAACGTTCATGCTTCCGTTTCCATACAGTGGGTTTCATGCTTTGTTTGAATAACAGAACAAACTGACTAAATAGTGCCAAGTCTGACATTAATGATTCAGAAATTCCCTAATATGTGTTTTATTGTGAGAGTTGATAGCAACAGTGGATAGCAGTATTTTCAGAAAATTTTAATTTCTCACACAAAGCTATAAAATGACTATATGAAAGAAAACCTGGAAATATCAGGGAATTTTAAAATTGCTATTTCCAGGCATAGAGTATGTAATGCAAATAAAAAGCAAAAAGGTAAAAATAATATATATATATATATATATATATATATATATATATATATATATATATATATATATTCCAAATTCCATTTTTTCCACTTTAATTTTTCTGGATTTCTTTTTTTTCCATTTTAATTTTTCTAAACTCTGTTTTAATAGTTATATTAAATTTTAGTCATCAAAAAACATGTCTAATTAATTGAAATCATGAAACTTACAATACTAAACAGCAATCTATTAAAAATTTTAACAAAAATTATGTTTTTAAGGCCATATGAAATGTTTTTATTTTTTCTCAGATTCGGTTTATTTTGACCAAATTGTGTTTTCCTTTAATTTTCTGAATTCCATTTTAACAGTTTCATTAAATATTAACAATCAAAACCATCTCTAATTAATTGATTTTATTTAAAAAAAAAAAAGAAATATTATTATTTTATTTATTTATTTTTTTCCAGAAATACTGTGTTTTCTGCAAAATAAATTCTGGTAAATATTCCTTTCCGTCCCTGTTTTCAGCATTGCGGAAATCATAGGGCCCTTTATTTATATATATATATATATATTTATATATTTATATATTTATTTATTTATTTATTTTATTTAATTTTTTTTTAATATTATACAGTGTATAAAACCACAATGTTATAAATATACACAATGCATTTCAAGAAAGTCATGCGTGTTTGGGATGACATGAGGGCAAGAATATTTTTCATTTATTTTTGAGCAAACTTTTTCTTTACACAGCATAGTTTTGCCTTTGGAATGTGTTGTACTTAAATGGTATGAGTTCAGATCACTTTTTAAAGAGAGTCATCAAATTAGCCCTGATCCACACACACAACACACACACACTATTTTTTTTCTCTCCTTTTGCTTGCCTTTTTTCACACAGACATCCTTGCGTACATTAAGTAGACTGCTTGCAGCTGTTTATGGAAGTGTTTGACAGTGATAAATGAGATGCCCCCTCTAGTCTCTGCTTTCCATCACACACACACACACACACCCCACACACACACCAAACACACACACACACACACTCTCACAGGCACAGACAAAGAGCCGCTGACCCCTATCTATAGTGCCTGGGTCCTTCCAGTTCAAAACTGCATACCAGATACACACTGTCATCCGAGAGCTCTGTAAGTATGTGTGTGTGTGTGTGTGTGTGTGTGTGTGTGTAAGCGCTAGGTAGAGTGTGAGCTTTACTAACAGGGTCACCGTTCTGTCCGCTGGAGCATTTGTCAGCTGTGCCACCCCTTAAAATGGCAGCAGGTGCAGAAACATGCCCCCCTCATTCGCCTGAGGACTCTGCCTATGTGTGTTGGAGTGTGTGCTGATGTGTGTGTGTGTGTGTGTGTTACGGGAAGAGCTGGGTAAAGGTTAAATGTTTAGATGTCTCTATATTTGTGAAATGCGATTGTCCATGCACATCTGTCCGTGTTTGGGGGAGAGGGGCGTTTTGGGAGTCTTACCGGGGATTAGCTTCCACCAAAGAAGAGCTTTAAAGGTCAAAGTTCACAGACTGTCTTTGTCTTCATAGCAGAGACATTGTGGGGGATGGACAGCAAGTGTACGCGTGTGTGTATGTGTAGGCTTTTGTTTGTAGGAATTGACCTCTGCCTTGAGTTTGATGTTGTCCGATAGTATTTTGCTAGAAGGTTTCCATGTTACTCATCTTTTTTGTGTCCTCTCTTTGTAGTATTGTTTATCTTTACTTCTATATTTTTAACACACTTCCATCTCTTTTTTCCCTCAGCTTTGGTTTGCGTTTGTAAATGGTTTCTCTGGACAGATCCTGTTTGAGCGGTGGTGCATTGGCCTGTACAATGTGGTATGTATGTGTGTCTCTGTCTCTCTATTTATAGTTCTTAATATTTTATGGTCAAACATATGGTGCATACGGTCCCCTGAGAAGGCTTTGGTAGCATCAAATTTCACAAATAGACCACCATAAATACAATAAAAATTGTTTAATAAAAAATAGTTTTTTACAGAATAACAGTTTTGTTTGCTTTGTATTTTTATCCTTAATAGAGTATGGCATAGTTAGCTTAGTATCATGCTAATCCATTCCAGTCAGAGCGTTTCAAATCAGGTTCCATTTTGGTTCTGCTTTGGTTTAGATACACACTGTATATATAATACACTGCAACGCTTGAATGTTCATCTGTTTTTCAGATCTTTACTGCTCTTCCTCCTTTCACACTGGGAATATTTGACCGGCCATGCAGTCAACAGAACATGCTACGCTTCCCTCAGCTGTACCGCATCACACAGAACGCTGAAGGTTTTAACACTAAGGTACCAAGATTTCAGTAGCCGATACAAATGCGCCATTTCAATCACAAATTACTCATACTGACACAACAAATACCTTGAGACCTATAAATCTGTCTGCAGTGAGTGTCAGACTGTTATTATGATCATCACGCTAGCCTACATCCTGTGTTATAATTGATTATCACAGTCTGATGTGGTTAGCAACATCACCGTATTGTTTGACTTGTGACTTTGCCATAGATAAACAGGAGTGCAAGAAACAGCTCTGCCTCCATCCAGATAATAATGAGATTCATAAGCTGAAATAATACAGTCATTCATTTATAGCCGGGGATCAGTGTTTGTGTGTGTGTTTGGGGTGATCTGGGGGACATTGCACTGGCTGTGCAATTGCAGAGAAACTGTTTGTGTGGGCTGTGTGTATCTTGGCATTAGTTTGTCTTGACTGACTCTCCCCTTTTCCCGTTCCTGCTTTCTGTCCCTCCCTTCCTCTCTCTTTCATTGCCTCTTTCTCTTTTTTCAGGTCTTTTGGGGTCACTGTATAAATGCTCTCATTCACTCCATTATTCTCTTCTGGTTTCCACTCAAAGTTCTGGAGCACGGTAACTATCGCAAGCACTCACACACACACACACATGTAGACCACTCCAGCTCGAGTGTGTAAACCGTTGGGTATCTTTCATCGCCCTTTTTGTTTCTTCAGACACTCCCTTTGACAATGGCAACAGTGTCGACTACCTGTTCGTGGGGAACATCGTCTACACGGTGAGTTGTCAGCGTGGCATTTACTGCGCCGTAGTTCCCTGCCAGTGAGAGGTCACACATCATTTCCTTGCTAGTGCTGTTATTCCGTTCGCTGGCCGCCAGTGTTTACACTGTAAACTTGTTAATGTCTCTTTTCGCTGGCTATTCTTGAAAAAAGTTCTTGTGAAATGATCCCACAACTCAGAGCAGAAACGACAGGAACTCTGTGAGGAAACTGATGAGAACTGACAAGACCTCTCACCGTTGGCATTTGTGGGCAGTTTATGACTGAAATTCTGCATTTCAAGTCTACCATTATTTACTATTATTTATTGCTTTAAAATGCTTGGAATGGTTAATTTAGATTTTTTTTGGACTTCTAAAATTTAATGTTCTGTATCAGTTTTTGTAGTCCTAACTACATACTAAAGCTATACATTTTTGTTACATATTTGAATGTGTGTGTGTGTGTTTTTTTTATTTAAGTATTAACTAAAGCTAAAAATATTAACTATACATCTAGGGATGTGGAAAAATACATTTTTTCAGAATTGACTGATTGAAAGTTTGTCCTAATCAGGGCCAAAAACTCCAGTACGCGCACACACACACACACACACACACACACACACACACATATATAAAATTGAAATATTAACTAAAAATCTCAGGGGTTCGTGAAAAGTTTGTGAATTCCTGATCTAAATGAATAATCAGTTTTAAGGAAGCCTTGTATAGTAGGGCTGGTTTATAAAATAAGACTTCACACCAATCTCTTTTTTTGGGGGGGTGTTGTTCACATAGGCCATGTTCTTGTGGTTAAAATCTGGACGGAGTGCAACAGAATGGAATAGTACGCAGGGGTCTTGAAATACATTTTTGACACTCTGCCTTAAAGGCACAATTCTTATTGCACAAAAGCCTTTAAAAATTTCACAAAATACAAAGCAACTGCCAAAGAAATCTGTCTGCATATGTACATAAACCAGCATTTTAAAAATAACTTTTTATTGCAAAAAAAACTCATGCTCACATTGCTCATACCAGGCAATTTGAAGTCCAAAAATTGCCTTAAAGTTGATGGTTTTGTTACACAAGCTGTGTTTTAAAGATATAGCTGTGCAATAAATGCAGATTTTCAGAGAGAAGGTTCAATGTGCTAAAACGGTCTCAGAGAAGTTGCATCTCTTAATTCACTCCTTTTAAAGTCACAATGAATTGGTAGTGAAAGATCTTTTCATCCATATTTTATGTACAATCAAATATTGGATTATGGATTATCAAAAAGAGAAAAAAAAAAAACAAACACAAAAATCCATAAAATATTAAAGTTAAAAAAAAGTCTAGTTTGACTAGTTGACCAGTCTGACCCATGCCAAATGACAACAAAACACTTTTGTGAATTTTTTTTTTCAAAGATCTGATCAGTAAGCGAGTCAAATTTTATAATTGTTTCAGCTAATAATTCATTACACAGATCCTATCTCTTGAGTCTTAAGTCTTTTGAATGAATTGCAATCAACTCATTTCACGAATCAGACTACCCTGATCAAGCTGCATGTTTGATTTGCATGCAGCCTGCAAAGAAAATCCTAAGATGTATCTCATTATTTCACAGTATTTTTGCCTAATCACAATCAATACAGACTGCAACCCCAAACATTTTCATGTCACTTTTCAGCCTCTAAATCACTACAATTCACTCTCCACTAGCCAATCAGTGAGCTGTATTTCAAATATAGCTCTCTGTGTTGTTGTGTTGTTCTTTTGGCCATCCATTATGACAATGAGGCCATGTGTGTATGTGTGCAACCCAGACTATTAAATACAGTACGTTGGGGTTTTTGGAGGCGATACTAGACTCTAGCCATTAAAACAGTAATGAATGAGTCCCATGGGGAGTGAAGTCTTTGTGTGCTGGACTGGTATTTCTTTTCTGTTCCTCACAGGTTTCTGTGTGTGCGTACGATTACTTTAAGGGCTAAATATGTAATTGTGTTTTAAAGCAGTGGGCATCGCTAGAGGCAATAGTAAGTCGATGCCTGTGTGAAAGCCCTCATCTGTTTTTTTGTGTTGAAGCTGTACAGAACGTTTTACCAGGATGATGAGTGCATATCATTACTGTTATTTATGACTCTCTCTTTCTCTCTCTCTCTTCCTGGCGCAGTATGTAGTGGTAACTGTATGTCTGAAAGCTGGTATGGAGACCACAGCATGGACAAGGGTACGTCAGTCCCCATCCTCCAACGCAAACACACAAACATACACACACTCCTCACCGCCTGCCATCTGAGCTCAAAGCAATGAGCATCTATCTGGAATCAAAGGATGTCACATTATAGAATTTTAGAAGCAAAATTACTTAAAATATTTTTAAAAATTATATTAAAAAAAGTCAAAATTAAGTGAAAAAATTAATATGTAATGGGCTAAGAAAAATTACCTTGTTTTTCTTAAACGCTTAATTTTGATTAAAATTTTCAAAATTAAGTGAACAAATAATATGTAATGGGCTAAGAAAAATTACCTTGTTTTTCTTAAACGTACTTACAGAGCTCCCACACTTCTTGAAAGTACTTGAATTTCAGATATATGGATTCAAGGCCTGGAAAGTACTTGAAAACAAACATAGGTGCTTGAATTAAATTTGAAATAAGTTTTGTTTATGGCATTATTTCAAAAATTGTCCTATATGTGCTGTCAAAGACAGAACGAAACGGCACTAATGATTGGGGTGGAGATGGGGTAGCGCGAAAAAAAAAAAAAACTTAGCGTGTGTGTTGATGCGCAGCCTAGAGCCCCGCGCGGGACAGTTTTCTTAAGCCGCTCCCACTGAGTTTCTGACCATTACCACCTACTCCCGCATCGTGTGTGTCCTGCTCCTGCAAACATTCTAATATTGTATATAATTTTCACACTTTCAATATGCTTATTCAATATGCTTTGAAATCACATTTGAATGAGCGCTCGCTGTTCACTTTCACTTTCAATTTCGCGATCATGCTTACTCTGTGTAAACTGAGCACATCTTACAGTGCATGCATAATTATTAGGCATGTTGATATTTGATCATATTTTTTTTTCCAAGCACATTTGACCAATTCCAATCAATCAATCTTAATAACTACTATTAATTTTGTATTTAATCATTTATAAGTGATATATAATTGTCCATGAAGTCTAGAAGTGAAAAACTCCTTATATTCAGGTGTGCAGAATTATTAGGCAGGTTTTCTTTAACAGATGAAATAAGCCAAAAAAGACTTAACTCAGACTGAAAGTCAAAAATTATTAAATCCCCATGAGAAATATTCAAAACTGATGCAATACAGAAATTGCAAAGTTAAGGCATGACCATTGGTCAGCGAAATGCTCTTTGGGTCAGCGGGCTCAGAAAAAAACAGGTCTGCGTTAACAAGAAAAGACACATGTTAACTGCAAAAGAATTAAGAATTAATGTGAAGAATTAGGTGTAAAACCATCAGGAACTATTTAGTCTCCAGCGCCACCATTTTCCAGAACTGCAACCTACCTGGAGTCTCCAGAAGTGCAAGGTGTCAGGTTCTCAGAGACTTTGCTTGGGTAAAAAAATCTTTAAAAAAATTACCCTCACTTAATAATAATAATATGCTGAAGTGTTGTGAAATACATAAAGACTGATTTTTTTATAGGCTTTATAGACAGATAAATTGAGAGTGACTCTTGAAGGACCAGCACCACATCCTCTTGTATCACTGTTTGAAGAATTTATCCTCCAGAATCTGGCAGTAAGTTTCAGGAGCTCATTTTTAGTCAATCTCTGCAAGACAGACTATTTTGGATAGGAGATGGACTAAAAACGAACTCCCAAAACTTACTGCGACATGGAGCTAAGGAGAAAATGTAGAACTTGAAAAATTGGAAAAACAGCTTAGTGAAAAGTGTTTACAGTTTAAAAGTAAATAGAAAGTCCTATTTTTATTTCTTTTCTTTATATATATATATATATATATATATATATATATATATATATATTTTTTTTTTTTTGCAGATTCGCACATGTACAAGGTTTAAAATGTTTATGAAATATTTTCAAAAAAGCAGCTGCATGTTTGAGCACCTGCATTCCTCTAGGTCAAAGATGAAAAAAATGGGATTTACAATAAAAAGTCATTTACAAAATCGTTTTGACTAGAGTTTATTTATTAATGAATAACGTCTCTATTGAGAGAATGTGCAAATTTTTAATGTTAACAGGTTTTAACGTGTTATTACAACATTTAACCACTTTTTATTAATTTAAAAATTGAGAAATTCTTTCAAATTTAAATCTTGTACAAGAACTACAGCAAAAACCAGTTTGATGCATACTTTATCAATATTTTAGAAATTGTATTTGAATATTACCAGTATTGACTTCAATGGATTTCATTAAATTCCTTTGAACACAACTGCTCAAAACAGTCTAAATTTATGAAACCTACACATTCAAAACATTATTACTCTGAAATTTTTAATGTAAATGTTAAGTGTAAGTGAAATGTTAAGTACTGTAAGGTCTTTCATGACACGACATACTGGGGTCTGAATTTGATAGGTGCTTGATATAAAATAAATGGTGCTTAAAAAAGTCCTTGAATCTGGTGTTCATGAAAGAGTGGGAACCCTGTACTTAATTTTGATACATTTTTCAATATTAAGTGAAAAATTAACATGTAATGGGCTACGAAAAATTACCTTGTTTTTCTTAAACTTAATTTTGATAAATTTTTCAGAAAACAGATTCAATATATTAACTTATTTAGCATGATGTGAGAATTTTTACATATTTTTACAGGAAAACAGAACAAAAATACTGAGTAAGAAAATATTTTTTGCAGTCTATGATGCTGTTTAATGTATTGAATATTACAAAGCATTTGTTATGTCTGAAATGAAAGATCACATCACAGAAAAATTTGTACTTGATAATGTGTCTAATTTGCACTGCAAAAATGATTTTCTTGCTTAGTATTTTTGTCTTGTTTTCTGGTATAAATAACTAAACCTTAAAATGTAAAAGATACATTTGCTTGAGAAGCAAAATGACTAAAGATATTAAGTCTTGTTTTCTGAAAAAAAAAATGTATCAAAATTAATTGTTTATACTTAAAATAAGAAAAATAAGAATAAAATCACTTAATTTTTATTATGTTTTCAGAGCAAAGAATTATATTAAGTCATTTTGCTTAATTTGAGAATTTTTAGATATTTGTACTGGAAAACAACTCATAAAACTGAGTAAGATTTTTTTATTTTATTTTATTTTATTTTATTTTATTTTTTTATTATTTTTTTTTTTCAGTGTATCAAAGCACTGTTTAATGCATCAAATTTATTCCATTGCATTTTTTATATCTGAATTGAAATCAGATCCCACTATACAACACTTTGCACTTGACATTATGTGTCTTACTCTATAGGAAGGTCATATATATATTCTGGGAAGTGCTTTAGATAGATGGGGAACATGCTGCTATGTCAGGACATTTCTCTGTCCCGCTGCGGTGTGTGTTGAGGAGACGTCGACACTCCTCGTCCGTTCAGCTGTCCTCACACCAGATCTTGTGATGAAGTAGAGCAGCCTTGGAATTCACGTGGTTTCCATTACAGTTGAAGAAGTCTATATTCAGTGTGAAACTGATCATGACCTGTTTTTCTCTTGTTCTAGTTTTCTCATCTGGCTGTATGGGGCAGCATGGTGCTCTGGATGTTGTTTTTTGCCGTCTATTCTGCAATCTGGCCAAGCATTCCTATAGCACCGGATATGTTGGGCCAGGTGAGTGCAAATACACACACACACCTGCTCATGTTTGTGCTTTCTCACTCACCTCCTGTATCTGACTGCCGTCCGGCGCCTGCATGATTTGCTCTCTGGGTGTTCTGTGTCATATTTATGGCCAGTCGTCCCATTTCGCAGTCTCCCTGCACCTGCCACACAGTTACCTGAACCCCAGGCTTTTACGGCCTACCCTGGAAGTGTTGACTCAAGCGAGTGGGCTGGTTTGTGCAACCCTACAGACATCTGTGTGTGTGTGTGTGTGTGTGTGTGTGTGTGAGAATGAGGAATACTCCAGAAAGGTTTTTGCCCTGTCCCCACAGGGATATATACACACAGTGGCTCTGTTCCATCACCTAGTGAGTCGCCTCACTATCTATTGCTTACATAAGCTCCATCCTAACTGAAATGGAACATGCTAAGTAATAATTTGAAACACTCTATAAAGGCGAGAACTCTGTACGTTATGCAAATAACACGCCTCGTGTAAATTGCACAGGAGACTTGACTCAAATTAGACAATGGTGTTAGCATTTTTACTACGCTAAAAAACAACAACATGCAAATAAGCATATTAATCACAAAAATTGAGTAAAATGTCTATTTTATTTAAATATTTTTTGTTTAAATTATTATTAAATTTGTATTAACACCTTTTAATATTGCATTATTTTATATATTACAGGAACATATATATTACATATTTTATATATATATATATATATATATATATATATATATATATATATATATATAATATATAAGTTTATATATATATATATATATATATATATATATATATATGAAACTTGAGTAAAAAATGTAGTAAAATGTCTATTTTTATTTAGCTATTTTTTGTTTAAATTATTATTAATAATAATTTGTATTAACACCTTTTAATATTGCATTATTATATATTTATAACCAACATTTCTCCTCTTCAACCCCTTCAAAAAAAAATATTTAAAACAATATATGCAATTTAAAAAAGAAAATATTAAATTGTTTATATGAGATTTTTTATACATAATCAAAATTTGTGTAGAAAAAATATGTATGTGTGTATATATTTTATATATGTATTTTTGCTTCAAACAATTACATATAACACAAAAAATACATTTTGTATTAATGTTGGATTAACATTAAAAGTCACTTAAAGTCACTATGTTAAATAATGATATATTAAATAATATTACTATAGTAAATAAAATTCAAACAAAACCCCTTCAAATAAAAAACTTATATAAAACAATATATACAACTTTTTTTTAATTGTATTTATTAAATTGTTTATAAGAGAATAAAAATTTGTGTAGAAAAATGTGCATGTATTTATATATTTTATATATATGTATTTTTGCTTCAAAAATTTTTTATATATAACACAAAAAAACATTTTGTATTAATTATATTTATAATTAACACTTTACATATTAATGCTATTCCAAAAATATGTAGAAAATAATTATTAAAAAAATATTTAAAATATTATTATATACTTATTTATATACTTTTAAAAATGTTTAAAAGACTTTATCATCATATTTTAGAATTGTATTATATTTATAATTAGCAGTTCGCTTCAAAAAAGGCCACCCTTACAAAAATTTTGTGTATAAAACATAAAATTAACATAAAATTATAAGAAAATATAAATAAAATTTGTATTGAATAAATTACATTTATTATTAATATGTTATACATTAATAAGAATGTTTATAAATTATAAAATAAAAATTGGTGTTTTTAAAAAATTGTATTACATTTTAGTATTACCACATTTTAGTATTATAACACATTTAATAGTGTTATTTCTATAATTATGTTTTTTTTTCTTTGTCCACCATCTTGGATTTTTTACAGAGTGATATTTCAGTTCTTTCAGGGATTGTAATGCATACGTCTCAGGAAGCAGCATAATTGGAAGTGTGCCTACGGTGCCCTAAAATGCTACATATGGGGGCGACTCACTAGATTTTTGAACAAAGCTAGTGTGTGCGTGCTGTGGGAGTGTGGAGCGGTCGGGGGTGGGATAGAGCTCTCTGAAGCCCTCCGGCCCATTAATTCGATTTGTGTCAGAAATCAGGAATGTGCTCAAGTATCACCACAGCTGCTCTCAGAGAGAGGGAAAGATGGGACATCCCTCGCTCTTTACCCTGCAGCGTTGGCTTTTCTTTCCTCTCTCTTTCCAGCCGTTCATTTTTTAATCTCTCCATCTCTCCATCCAGGCCAAGCATGCATGTTTTTCCAGTGCTGTATATCAGTGTGTGTATTTTTGTGTGTCTGCTCGTCTGAGAATTCGGGAGGGTTGGTCTGGGGGATGTATGCGCAGCTGTCGCGAGGGGATGCCGTTTAATGGTTTTCGGAGTCTAGTAGATTCCGTCGGGGATATCAGCTGTGGAGGATCCTTACAAGTGGGATGACTTGATTGCTCACCATGAAGTTTTCTTCAGTCTGTTAGATTAATATTAAAAGTCACTTCAGAAAAATATGTTCCTGTAAAAGATTTTTAAATCAGATCGATTAGTAGTAATAAAGTGGAACACATGTAATGCTCTCATACTAAAATATACTGAAATATGGTTAGATTGATATATCAGCCATCAACCAGCTGACATTGGCTGTTTTGATATTTACATTACATAAGTGAGGCTTTAGTGTCTAAATATATATATATATATATATATATTAGGGCTGACAATCGATTAAAATATTTAATTGCAATTAATCGCATGATTGTCATGAGTTAACTCATGATTAATCGCAATTTAATCGCACATTTTTATCTGTTCTAAATGTACCTTAAATTAATACTTTTCATGTTTTAAATACTCTAATCAACATGGGCAATGACAAATATGAATTCTTTATGCAATATATGTTTATTATTAGTGAAACCATAGTTAAAAGAGCCTGAAGACTAGACATGTTTCAAAGATCAAAGCTGTGTTTCAAAGAACTTGCTCATGTCTATTAGACACATGAAAAAAGAAATACCAGGTTCCCATTAATTCTCTTTCTTTGCACTCAGCAATTTACTTACACAAACCTGTTTAGATTTCCGCATGACAGGGCATCTCACTTCTTCTGAACATGCAAAATGTACATTTATTATTTATTGTTACATTTGTTTGCCTCTCTGTGCCCACATACTGTGTTTTGATGCAGCTAAATTCTCAATAAAACTGTCTTCATTGATATATTTTATTGTTTCTGTTGTCAGACAACGGAATGAATATGAAATAGTGACTGAAACGCGACCCATAGGACTGAATAACCAGCTCTCCCTTCCAAGATGTTAATCTGCACAAAAATCCTGATTTATAATCCAGCCGTCATCTGATAAAATCAAATAGGCTATACATAAGATAAAGACAATAGCTGTGCTGTGATTTCGGCTATACTTGCATGTTAAATTAGAGAAGCAACATAATATCTGTTTTAACTGAAAGCGCTGTTCCTCTCATCCGCGCGCTGAACAGAGCAGACGCGGAGGGAGAGAGAGAAAGAGGTGTGTGTACAGCGGGAAAGAGGGACCTCGCGCGGCAGTACTGGCGAGTCTCAGAAACTAAATAAGGTTTGGGCAAACCCTATAAAGATTAGTCGCTAGGCGCTTTTTGAAAAAAACAAAAAAAACAAAAAACAAACAAAAAAAATTTGCTAAAGTGATCTGAAAAGTTGCTAAGTTGGCAGCACTGTCAGCATCTCCGTCCATTTCCATTTCTCCAACTATAGTAGTACGGGCTAGGCCACGGGTCAAACAGAAAATGCGCACTGCGTTAATCGCGCGTTAATAAAATTAATGCCGTTAAAATGAATTTTGCGTTATTAACGCGTTAACTTTGACAGCACTAATATATATATATATATATATATATATATAAATATATATATATATATATATATATATATATATATAGCATTTTATTTTTTATTTTTATTTATTTCATATTAAATAAATTATATAAAAACTAAATAATATATTAAATAATAATATATGAAATACAATTATAGAATTTTATATATATATATATATATATATATATATATATATATATATATATAAATTGTTTGCCCCCTTCCTGATTTTTTATTTTTTTGCATGTTTGTCACACTTTAATGTTTCAGATCATCAAACAAATTTAAATATTAATCAAATATAACACAAGTAAACACAACATGCAGTTTTTAAATGAAGGTTTTTTTTATGAAGGGAAAACAAAATCCAAACCCACATGGCCCTGTGTGAAAAAGTGTTAAAACATAACTGTGGTTTATCACACCTGAGTTCAGTTTCTCTAGCCAAACCCAGGCCTGATTACTGCCACACCTGTTCGCAATTAAGAAATCACTTAAATAGGTCCTGCCTGACAAAGTGAAGTAGACCAAAAGATCCTCAAAAGCTACACATCATGTTGAGATCCAAAGAAATTCAGGAACAAATGAGAAAGAAAGTAATTGAGATCTATCAGTTTGGAAAAGGTTATAAAGTCATTTCTAAAGCTTTGGGACTCCAGCGAACCACAGTGAGAGCCATTATCCACAAATGGCGAAAACATAGAACAGTGGTGAACCTTCCCAGGAGTGGCCGGCCGACCAAAATTACCCCAAGAGCGCAGCGACGACTCATCCAAGAGGTCACAAAAGACCCCAGAACAACATCCAAAGAACTGCAGGCCTCACTTGCCTCAGTTAAGGTCAGTGTTCATGACTCCACCATAAGAAAGAGACTGGGCAAAAATGGCCTGCATGGCAGAGTTCCGAGACGAAAACCGCTGCTGAGCAAAAAGAACATAAAGGCTTATCTCAGTTTTGCCAGAAAATATCTTGATGATCCCCAAGACTTTTGGGAAAATACTCTGTGGACTGACGAGACAAAAGTTGAACTTTTTGGAAGGTGTTTGTCCCATTACATCTGGTGTAAAAGTAACACAGCATTTCAGAAAAAGAAACATCATACCAACAGTAAAATATGGTGGTGGTAGTGTGATGGTCTGGGGCTGTTTTGCTGCTTCAGGACCTGGAAGACTTGCTGTGATAAATGGAACCATGAATTCTGCTGTCTATCAAAAAATCCTGAAGGACAATGTCCGGCCATCTGTTCGTGACCTCAAGCTGAAGCGAACTTGGGTTCTGCAGCAGGACAATGATCCAAAACACACCAGCAAGTCCACCTCTGAATGGCTGAAGAAAAACAAAATGAAGACTTTGGAGTGGCCTAGTCAAAGTCCTGACCTGAATCCTATTGAGATGCTGTGGCATGACCTTAAAAAGGCGGTTCATGCTCGAAAACCCTCCAATGTGGCTGAATTACAACAATTCTGCAAAGATGAGTGGGCCAAAATTCCTCCACAGCGCTGTAACAGACTCATTGCAAGTTATTGCAAACACTTGATTGCAGTTGTTGCTGCTAAGGGTGGCCCAACCAGTTATTAGGTTTAGGGGGCAAGCACTTTTTCACACAGGGCCATGTGGGTCTGGATTTTGTTTTCCCTTCATAATAAAAAACTTCATTTAAAACCTGCATGTTGTGTTTACTTGTGTTATCTTTAATATTTAAATTAGTTTGATGATCTGAAACATTAAAGTGTGACAAACATGCAAAAAAATAAAAAATCAGGAAGGGGCCAACAATTTTTCACACCACTGTGTGTGTATATATATATATATATATATATATACAGTATCTCACAAAAGTGAGTACACCCCTCACATTTCAGCAACAATTTTAGTATATCTTCTCAAGGGACAATACTGCACAAATGAAACTGGGATATATATTAGAGTAGTCAATGTGCAGCTTGTATAGAAGTACAAATTTACTGTCCTCTAAAATTAACTCAACATATAGCCATTATTGTCCAAATAACTGGCAACAAAAATGAGTACACCCTAAGTGAACATGTCAAAACTGTGTCCAAAGTGTCAACATTTTGTAGGGGCACCATTGTTATCTAGCACTGCCTTAATCCTCCTGGGCTTGGAATTGACCAGAGCTGCACAGATTGTTGCTGGCATCTTCTTCCACTCCTCCATATTGACATCACGGAGCTGCTGGATGTTAGACACATGGCGCTTCTCCACCGTCCACTTGTGGACATGTGCTCAATAGGGTTCTGGTCTGGAGACATACTTGGCCACTCCATCACCTTCACTTTCAGCTTCATCATCACATCTTGGCGGTGTGTTTGGGGTCGTTATTATGTTGGAAACCTGCCGTTCAGCCCAGTTTCTGAAGGGGGGCATCATCTTCTGCTTCAGAATGTCACAGTACATGTTGGAATCCATGTTTTCCTCAATGAACCGCAGTTCCCCAGTACCAGCAGCACTCATGCAGCCCCAGACCATGATGCTACCACCACCGTGCTTGACTGTAGGCAAGACACAATTTTCTTGGTACTCCTCACCAGGGTGTCGCCACACATGCTGGACACCATCTGAGCCAAACAAATTTATCTTAGTCTCATCAGACCACAGGACATGGTTCCAGTAATTCATGCTCTTGGACAGGTTGTCTTCAGCAAACTGTTTGCAGGCTTTTTTGTGAGCCAGCTTCAGAAGGGGCTTCACTCTGTGACGACAGCCATGCAAACCAACTTGTTGCAGGCTGACCTTGACAAGCTGACCTTCCGCTTCTGCAACCTCTAAAGCAATGCTGGCAGCACTCATGCGTATATTTTTTGGAGTCATCTTCTGCACCTGATTCACAGCACGAGGACCTAACTTCTTTGATCGACCCTTGCGAGGCCTGTTCCGAGTGGAACCCGTCTTGGAAAACCTCTGTATGCCACTGGCCGCTATACTGTAACTCAGGGTTATTGAACTCTCCCAAAGGTCAAAGGTGATGCAGTCAGTCAACAGCTGTTGCAAGGAGAGAGAAATCCAGCATTGATTGGGTGCTGCAGTGTTTGCAGAGCATTGATTTCAAATTGAGGATCTGTTTATCTTTGTTTTAGGCTGGCAGGGTGATGCAATGCTGGAGCTTCTGGCTGGGCCTGATACTGGTGCCAACAGCATGTTTACTCAAAGATGTGGTGTGGAATGCGTGAGTAATGTACCACACACATACACACATCAGTGTATTTATGGAGAAAATACAGTGTGATTTGGCAATATGCATTAGTCACTCAAATAAACACTGTCAGTTTCTCACTTTATCTTGCTTGTGTATGTCTGCATGCAGAGGACGGCGCACAGTGAGGAAAACTCTGCTGGAGGAGGTGCAGGAGCTGGAAGCTCGGGCTGTGGACCCTGGGGCAGCCGTCCTCAGAGACGCCAGCGGCCGCAGGTGTGTTCCTGAATATGCATCTATAAACTCTATATGAATCTATAAACTCCCCTGTAATACCTCAGGTTGATTTACAAGTTGTTTTAATATAGATTCAGGCAAATGCATAATTTAGTTTTTTTTTTTTGTATTATTTTTAACATTTTAGCTCTGTTTCAAAACTTAGTGAGCTGACTCACTGCCAGCATAGGCAGTTGCATACTATAGCAGAATGCTAACTAATGAAAGTGACTGAACAAAGGCAGCAACCACATACAAACAGCAAGTCCATGAGGAATGCCAGAGAAAATTACACAATACTTGAAGCATAAATATAAATAATAACATAGCACATAAAAAAATAGGTAAAATAGACCATTTTTTATTTTAAAAATATTTATATTTTATTTTTAAAATGTATCATTTTTTTTTTTAATTTTTAAAATTTTTAAAAATAAATATTTTATTTTTATTACAAAAATATAATATTTATTTATTTACCATTTCTCTTGATTTGTCCACCATCTTTTTTCACTTGAATATAAATAATAATTGTAATAATTTATTATTATTGTTATTATTAATAAGAATGTATTAATATATATGTCAAATATTACAATTAATTGACAATTAAAGTTAAATTAATTGACAATTATTAATATTTTTACTTATATATTTTAATTTTTTAAATTAATTTTATATATGATTTTATATAAATTTAGATTAATTTAATAATAATGTATTAATATATATGTAAAAAAATTTAATTAATTGACAATTAAATTTAAATTAAATTATTTGTCAACTATTAATTTTTATATATATATTTTGTATTTTTAATGTATTTAATATCTGATTTTATATTAATTAACATTAATGTACAGTTAGAATGGTTAAAAATAAAATACCCAATTAAATACCCACATTTTGGATTTTTTTTTCCCACACTTTTTTTTCCCCCATTTTCTTTGCTTATTGCAGGAGGAGGCTCACTAGGTTTTGGAGCGGATTTATTGTGTTTATGATTTGTTTATGTCTTCATATTGTTTGCACATTAGTTTGTGGATGTGTGTTTCGGAAAGAGACTGCGTTTGTGTTCATTGTGATCCTCTAACCCCTGCCTGAACACCCACAGACCCAATGCTGAGGATTCATAGACTCATAGAGTCAAAGTCAGACGTGCAGGTAGAACCAGCTGCCTGAATCTCTCTATAGGATGTGCAGTGACCTATTTCCTCTTTCCCTCAACCCTCCTTTCATCCCCATCATCATCATCATCTCACGACTTTTCTTTCACTTTTCTCTTTCACGTTCTGCAATGTCAGGCGGCCATGAGCTGGTCAGGTTTGCCTAGCTATAAGCACTGGGTGTGTGTAGCTTCCTTAAGATCGTAGCTCTGTGCATGTGTTTGTTTTCATACTGTGTGTTTGTGGTTTTGAGGCTGACTGCGTGGAGCGATTGCATGGATTTAACAGTTTAGCCCAGAGATATTACTCTACATATTGCGTTTGGTGTACAGCCCTATATGAGACAGGAACTTGGCAGACAGACGTGTAGTCTCATGCAGTTTTTTTGTAATACCTTGGAGTGTTTCGTGGTCTTTAGGCCACTAATTTATGGCCAGGGAGTTGAGAGAATGGACTTCTAATCAGAGGGATGTTGGCCGTAAGCCCTGCTTGGGTTTACCCCCTCATTCCCCCAGAGCAGAACACTTAACCTCATTTGTTTCAGTAAATATCCAGCTGTAAAAAGCATAATGGTTGTAAGTCACCCTGAACGAGTGTAGAAATCCGCCGAATGATTAAACGTCAGCTTGAATTCGACATCACTGGGCGGAGGCTGACACAATTGAAGAGCATATCCTAGGCGTTTACATTTGAAAGTCTGTTTACCCAAAAAGACCCCAACTAGCCCTGCCGGACAAAAGCGAAGTATTTTCCAAAGTACAAGCCAAGCCTGGGCTCGTACATGAGGGACGGTTCGAGAAAAATAAGTTATTGAAAATTTGATTAATCAAAACAACTGTCTGATATTCCAAGGATTGTCCACGTTCCAGAGAAACGACAGAGGAAGAAAGAGCTCCGGTTACCAGCGAGCCTATGCGTCATTCCATCCTTTTATTTCTTTATTTATCCATTCATCATCCCCATCTTTCAACCGGTCATCTGTTTTGCAGACATAGTTTTCGTTGGCCGATGTTCTGCCATATCTCATATACTGTTGCCGAATTTTTCTTACAGCGCAGTCAAATGAATGCCACGTCCTTCCCAACGATAACAGTGCAAACAGTCCCCTTCGTAGCACAATATGAGTTTGAGCTGTAACCTTGAGAAGTTTGGCCTTGCTCCATAACAACTGGTTTTCGGATCACGCTTTCTTTTATGGATGAGGGGAAAGATCGCTTTCATCTGATTTACAGGGAAACATCGTAGACTGATTGTTCTACATGGAATGTGTTTATCAAAGACGGGGTCGGGCTCCTTTGATTTCTCATCATTTCCAAACTGGCCGCAAAATGCCATCGGATTCAGTTTCCAGAACTGAAATTTTGCCATTTAATTCAGCAACCAGAGACTTCTTTATTGGCTGCATTAATTTTAGAATAAAGAGCTGTTGAATACTTCTCATATTGATCGATTTTGTTTGAAGGATTGGAAAGCTTGAGGATTTAGTGCTGTGGAAATATTCGAGGAGATGTTTTTGGACCGCAGGGCTAAGTTTAATGTTGTTTAGGAGTGCTTTGGGAAGCCATTTCTTAGAATTGTATGAGTATGTATGTGTAAATGTGTGTTCTGCTCGAGTGAACATCATTAAGAGTATCTGCCGTTCGCCAGGATAGCCACACGGCAGAGTAGAGGACTGTGTGTTGTAGAAATGCATGTGGTTTGACCTCTAGCTGTCATGTGTGTAGCGTATCAGTCAGTAACTGTGCTGTGATTGGTGGTTTAACCCGTCTGTCTCTGTCTGTCCAGTCTGAACGAGCGTGCCCACCTGCTGACACGGGTCTTCAGGAAAACGCCTTCCAGCGTGGGACGCTCAAACTCTGTGCAGCAGACCGTGTCACGTAAGTGCATGTTCCTCGGACCCCCTTTTTTTTACACTTCACACCCATCTGCAGAACCTGTACGACTGTAACTAATTATTATGATAGTTCATTAATCTGTCAGTTATCAGAGCTTCATGAGTTTCTTTTCCGAGCTAATGAAAAAAAAACGTAAAAAATTAATGTCACGAAAAATAAAGGCAAGTTTTATTTTACATTTTTATTAAAAAACAAACAAACAAAAACAAATAAAAAAAACATGTTTTCTGCATAATCCACATTTGAAATCCAAAAAAATTTAATGTTTTTAACAGTTGTCTCTTATGCTCACAAAGACTGCATTTTTTTTATCAAAATAATAATATTGTCAAATATAATTAGAGTTTCAAATAACTTTATATATATATATATATATATATATATATATATATATATATATAATTTTTTTTTTTTTTTTTTTTTTTTTTTTTTTTTAAATAAAATTTATTCTTGTAATGTCAAAGCTGAATTTTCAGCAGTAATTACTCCAGTCTTCAGTGTCACATGATCCTTCAGAAATCATTCTAATATGATTATTTGATGCTCAGTAAACATTTCCTTTTATTATCAATGTTGAAAAGTTGTGCTGCGTATTTTTTTTTTTCTATTTTAATTTTTTTGTTGTGGAAACCATGATATATTTTTCTTCAGAATTCTTTGATAAATATGAGGTTCAAAGGCATTTATTGGAAATATAATTCTTTTTTTGTAACATAATGTCTTTACTATGATCTTTAAATGTGCCTTTGCAATTTATTTTTATCAAGAAGTTGGAAACCCAAACTTTTGAACAAACATTGTAAATATATGATAAAAATATATAAATGTTTGATTTTAAGCTATACATACAAACACAGAAAATATTTAAAATATAAATGTTGAAATATTGTGGCCTCCATTTTTAAATGCATTATTTAAAATATATTATATTTAATTTGTTGACTATTTCCGCAACCAGTGTTATCTGTTCACCACTGCTGCCCTAATATGACGAATCAATAACAGCTAGAGGTCAATAGTGTGTGCTTTGCTTACCACGCTTGCAAATATCCCTATAATAAAGGCTAACTACTGTTTTCTCTCTCCCCCAATAGATGGATATGCATTCTCACAGGAAGAGCATGGCGTGGTGTCTCAGTCCCAGGTTGTTCGCTCCTACGACACCACCCGTCAGCGGCCCAGTCTGTAGCTGTAGCCACAGCGACAGCTGGTAGAGACTTTAACGACACACCTGTGCTGGGTGATCCTGCTGTGGCCTTTAAGCTGAACTAAACTGAACTGGGCGCAGCTAGCGCAACACTCGGCCGAGCTACATAACACACCGCCTCCCGACGAGGGAGTGGATTTACAGGAAACGGAGGGTTGGGGTGGGTGGGCATATTCTCACACCGAAACGGCCAGTCGAAATGCACTACACACGAACGGACAGGCGAAAGGAGCCAGGTAGCATCCAGAAGCGGAAGCCAGAGACAATGGTGTCTGTATCACTATCATGAGTCACAAGACTGCTTCATTTGGTTCTATATGGTGCGGGTGCGTGTTTGCATCTGCACTTTCGTGTATGTGAGTGTATATATTGAGAAGGATGTGCATATGGCTTGTCTGTTGCACTCGCTCTTATCCGTCGTGTGTGTTTGTGTGTCGGTTGTGGGGCGGCTGTTGCGCTTCTCGGTGTGTCTGCATTTGTGTGTTTTTGTTGAGTCCTAGCGTCTGCATCTCCAGAGATGGGAGTTTGGCGTATCCGTCATCACCACGGCGAAGCAGGAGGGGAGGCCACTCTAAACAAACACAAAACAGCCACCCACATGCACACACTCTTTTTGGAGAAATGCTCATTGCAGACCTGAGATGGGGGAGGTGTGGCTTACAGATGCCGCATGCACCCACACGCATGCACCGTTCCCATCCAGCGAGGCTGCCAAAACACACAGCGATTCCTCTGAGGCGGAACCCCCACCCTGCAGCATAGAGCTTCCCAGCTTACCACACACACACAAATACACCTTCTCTCGCTCTCTGTCTCACCTAATCTTCTGCTTAATGGCGGCCTCTGTATCTTAGAGCTCATGTTCTCTCCGTCTGCCTCTCTCTTTTATTCTCTCTCCTTTACCAGATCAGCAATCTCCATGTCTCCTTGTTCTCTTGGTCTAGTTATCCTTTCATTCCCTCTCTGTTCCAGTCGGTGGCTGGTGTGGATCACAGCTGTAGCTTTTGCTTTGTCCGCTTTCATTCAACCTGTCGGGTTTCTGGACTGTTTTGTCAAATAAACTGGACTTGTGACTCTGTGTCATTCTCTTTTAAAGCCTTGCTTTTGTCCTGTTATTGTTGTCCTCTAGTATGAGTGAGTCATTTCAGGCAAATTCTTATAATTTATAAGTTTAAATTTGTGGATTTACAGTCATGTCGTTCTAAACCGGTATGACTTTCTTCTGTGGAACAAAAAAGGAGACTGTTCATGCCGCTCTTTTTTTGTGGAGCAGGAGCTGTCATGTATATGGTCAGAGTGTCTGCAGGGTTTTTAAAATCAAAGACTTTAAGACCTTTTTAAAACCTGCACACATAACATTAATACCACACGAGTGGGGTAGGGCATTGGTTACATTAAACCTGACTGTATAAAAATATATATATATATATTAGTTTTAATTCATATTTTAAGTTAGCTTTTAATTTTAGTTTTAGTAATTTTGTTTTGTGCTTTTGTCATTTTTAATTTTTAATATTCTCTTTATTTTATTTCCAGTTTTAGTTATTTTAGTAGTTAAACTTATTTCAGTTAATTGCCAAGATTTCTAATTTTTATTTCATTTTTAATTGCAGAGTTTTATCATCTAATATTTATATTTCGTTTCAGCTTTAGTTATTCCAATTAACAAAACTATAACAAAACTACATCTCTATATGTGCCTATTTATTTCAAATAGACAAAACGACTCTTAGTAACTGCTCCATTCACTGACTGCTGGCTGAGTATTTTTAACTCACCAGTAACTCACTAGAGGATTCGAAACTGGTTTGTGAGTCTTTTGATTTTGACCTATTGAAAAGAACCGGTTCTACCACAGCCTCACTTATAAGTGAAAAAAGAAAGTTCTCCTGAATAGATTTGAACTCACTGCTTCAGATTCATAGTGGTGAGTAAATGATATCAGAATTTAATCCATTATATTTGAATTTACACCATACATTCATCAAGTTTTCAAGGGATTACCAAACTTTGAATAGCAGCCTATGTGAAAAAGGGCTCACAGGCTCAACAAGAGAAATCGTAAAATTACTGAGCTAAAAGATGAGCTTAGCGTGATTTGGTTCACTTACATGCTGTCTTAAAAAAGTGAAAGCCAACATTCACTAGCGGGCTCATAAGTGGAGTTTGATTTGTGCTTTCTCCAGCCGGGTTTGTTTGAAGTGCACTTCAGAGCTGAGTCAGTTACAGGTTAGGAAATGAGCTGAGGTGGAGTGTTATTTTAAGATTAAAGACAGGAAAGAATGGAGAGTACTAACACATTTACAGCATGTGTAGATCTTACCTTATTTAAACCCCGAATCATTCAATTCGCCAAAGAACACATTGTATATCAGTGCACTAGTGTGTATGTGAAAGAAAATCTATGTGAAGGGTGAACTACACATATGTGCTCAAATAGATGTTCTGTATTAACTATAGGTGCGACGAATGGATATTTAGAATAATCCCATGCAAGTTCATTTAAGTCTTAATATAACTATAAGGGTGTGTGTGACCCTGTAAACTCCATCAGTCCCATGATCCCTCATTGCTAAGAAGTCCACACCCATGTCTCTGAATTTGAGCCAGCTCTGTCCAGCTCCACTGCCTCCAATATGGGGAATCCATTCCTGTTCCACCTCAGCAGGAACCACATGGATCCATTTCAACTCTGTCCAAAGACTCCTCAAACGTTAGTCTGAGCCTAAAGTTTCCATATATACATGCCAAGAACACAGGCAGACTTAACTAACTGCAATTATTGTGGATTTTGTTTGTATATTATAGTTGCAGCCATTGTCTGGGTGGAAAGTGTGTCTAGTGACGTATGCTGTTGTTAAGTGTTTAAAGACTCTTGTTTGAGGAGTTTTTATTCCAGCAAACTATGAAAAGTTATGTTTTAGCACTTTCAAGTAATATTTATATAAATGTATCTTTAAATTTTCATCCTGTGTCATTTTCGTCATGCGCAATGACATAAGGTCAGTTCTGAGGTCATTTGGTTCAATATTATTTTTAAACGTTGCAGATTTTTGTAGCAAATGTCTATATCACATGGGGAAAAATATTGTTAGTTTTGTTCAAGGTGATTAAATCAGGTGTTTTAATAATCGTAAATAAGTGGATGTATATGTATAAAATATCACATCATACTTGGTGCAGTATGTGTAGTTTTAACAAAAACAATTTCCACTAAATTGATGATTCCCTTCATTGTAGAACAGCCTGTTAACATCTCTCTATTATACAAGTTAACAGCCTGTAAATGACTTTTGAACTGGCAGCACTTAATCTTTCAACAACATGAACAATATGACCATTTGTATTAATCTCAATTATGTTGACAGGCACCTTAATTTACTGTCATTCATCATTTTCTAGTTTATCAGTATCTCCCTCAGAGAGACCAGAAAAAAATGACTTTTATCTTTTAGAGTACTTTGACCAACTGTAATTCTTATTATTTTAAGTTTTTGGAAGGAAATTAATTCTTTTATTCAACAAGGATTCATTACATTGATCAAAAGTGACAGTAAAGACATTTCTAATGTTACGAAAACTTATTTGACTGTTATTTTCTATCATTTAAAAATCCTGAAAGAATATTTCCAAAAAAAAAAAAAAATCACAGTTTTGATATTGATAATAATGCTTCTTAATCAGCAAATCAGCATATTAGACTGATTTCTGAAGGATCATGTGACACTGAAGACTGGAGTAATGATGCTGAAAATTCAGCTTTGCTATCACAGGAATAAATTACATTATAAATTATACTAAAATAAAAATAAATGTAATAATACTTCACAATATTACTGTTTTTATTGTATTTTGATCACATAAAAGCAGTCTCGGTGACTTTCAAAATCTTACTAACCCGAAACGTTTGAACGGTAGTATATACAAATATAATTTATAGCTGTTCAATCATGACGTCAACTCAGGCTAATTCAGATTGGTTTACAGTATCTAGTACATATATTTAAGAATAATATGAACATGTGCATAGAGTTTTATGACTAAATGTCTGTCTGTATATGCAAACACTTAGCATGGAAACTATGCAAAGATTTATGCACGCAGCCCTTGGTCTCAGTTTCGTCATGAGTGTTGAGAGTGATGAAAGTCTGAGCACTTAAAGTCTGTGTGTAACAGGAGCACTCGGGTTTAATTTAGCCACGGCAGTGGTGCAAACGGGCCCTGCATGTCTTCATTTGACAGCGCCACACATACCGCTGACAGCAGCACTCAGCATCTCTTACAAACAACCCAGTGACACTTCACAGTCTCTAAAAATATTTATTATAATTAATATATTTCATATGTAAAAGACACATAGCACCCTGCTCTCAAAGAGAGAGGCACATTCAAGCTCAAACACTCATTCAGTTTAACAAACACACATGTATCGTACACAAAAATAGATCTGATGTGCATGTAAAGTTGCCCACAGATAGACGAAACAGACATGCTCCCTGTCAGGACAGATTTGGTACTTTTTCTGAACTTTAAAAGCATAGTTCACCAAATGAAAATTCTGTCATCATTTACTCACCCTCATGTCATTCCAATCATGTGGAACCCAAAAGATGATATTCTAAAAAACTGTCTAAAACAACCCCACCTTTTCAGTATTATGTATTATTGTAGTATTTATTAATATTTTTATTTATTTATTTATTTTCAGTTTTCACTTTAATTTTAGTTTAGGTTTTTACCAATTGTGTTGCTTTTTTCATGTTTTAGTTATTGTAATAATTTTATTAAACTTCAGTTTATTTTTAATTAAGTTTTAGTTCAACTTTAGTATTTCAAATTAGACTTTAGTTGCCAAAGCAACATTTTTTATTTTTGTTTGATTTTTTTCAAGTTCTTCATCTATTATATAATTTAACTTGTTTAACTTTTAGCAATTTTTGCTAGAAAAACTATTTCCTTTTGCCATTTTTATTAGTTTAAGATAAAAATTTATATTTCTATCTAAAATGATTTTTAATAGTTTAGTTTTAGTTAACAATAACAACACTTACTTGCTTTAGATGAAAAACGTTTAGAATTCTAAAATATAGCTTTTTATTAAAATTTTAAGTTATTTTCCTTTATATTTTCCAAGTTTTCCTTTTTATTTTAGTTTGTTTTAGTAATTCTGTTTTGTGCTTTTGTAAAAAAAAAAAAAAAAAAAAAAAAAAAAGCAAAGCAACATTTTTTCACCTAATATATAATTTTAGTTTAACTTTCAGCAATCTTTTGCTATAAAAACTATTTGCTTTTGCCATTTTTATTAGTTTAAGTTAAAGATTTCTATTTAGCTTTTATTTCATATAGATTTCTATATAGCTTTTATTAGTTTTAGTTGTAGTAACAAACTTGTTTTATTTCAGTCCATTTTTATTTCAATTAGTTCAGCAAGTTTTTAATCTAATATATAATTTTAGTTTATGTTTTAGCCATTTTGCTGTTTTTTCATTTTTATTAGTTTTTATTTAAATATTTTAATTACATTTTGTTTTTATTTCTATTTTACTTTCAGCATTTCTAATTTTCATTTACATTTTTCATGTAATATATTATATTTCAGCTGTATTTCAATTAATAAAAATTATTCTTAATAGTTTTAGTTAACAATAACAACACTGACTTGCATTAGATGAAAAAAAAAACAGACATTTTTAAAATATCTTCTTTTGTGTTCCATGGAAGAAAGAAAGTCATAAAGGTTTGAAACATTTTTGAGTGAACTACGTTTTTCACTTCCAACTCTAAAATCCAAATAACTCAGACTGGTGATTTTAAATGAGGCAGCGTTTAATTTCATTGTGATTTTTCTGCCAGTCTGAGATCTAATGCTGGAGTTTTAGTAGTTCAAAAAGGTGATGGCCTTCTACCAGAGGAGCCTGGGACTTTTCTTTCCTCGCTAAACTGCCGCCTTTGAGTGTGCTGAAAGAAACCCACTCCAAATGAAATGCCCTGGAACCCTTTTGGTACTCCTCGAGTGTACCTTATGCTAACAGAGGGGAAGAAAAGTGGCACACATACACAGTCCTTTCACAAGGCAGAGACTTAGTGAAGGGGAACAGTTGGCAGACAGTTTTTACTGCGTAATTGACTCTGGTGCTTTCAGAAGACCGCTGATCTCAGTTACACACACCTTCGCACATTGCTTCCCCAACCAGGCCTATATTTTTGTATATTTTCTATTCAGTTCCTTGGCAATGCGAAAATGACTTTGGTTCTGCAGAATGTGAGTGTGTATATGTGAAAGTGTAAGTGTGTGTGTCTACTGTACGCAGTGGGCAGGAGGGTGGAGCGTCACAGTCTGTGTCCTGTGTTCACTTCATTAGATTTTAAGCATCCAACAGGGAGCCAGGACTGTTTTTCACATTACAGCACCTGTGATTCCCATTACACACGACATATAGTGCACTACACACACACATATTCACATACTGCATCTCATAAACCAACACACCTATACAGTCACGCACAGAGCGCACATGCACGATTATACAACACAAATATACATCACATATGTACACACACGCGCTTCATTTACAACGGCACCGTTAGCACTTTTCAAGGCACGTTACACATACATCCAGTCATTTTTTAAGCACTGTGTCCTTTATAAAGGACCGGTTTGAGAGTCTCATTTGTGTGACTTTCTATTTTGTGCCCTGAACTGATTATTTGTGTGATTTTAATTCCTATGATGGTCCCATTGGGATTCACATGGTAACCGGAGGGTATTTCTGATCCCCTGTCACACTGGCCACACTAGCGACGCTGGTTGGCGGAGGGAACGGAGACTGCAATGGGCGGTAACCCGCTTGAGCGGGATCTAGGAAGGCAGGAGCTGGAGTAACAGGGTGGGCGAATCCGATGTACTGAGGATGTAGGAACTGGCCTTGGTGAGGAAGAATTTGAGTGGCTTGCTGGCAGTTTAGCACTGAGAAGTTGGTAGGCATGTTCACGTAGACGCTGGCGTCCGGCGGGAGGCAGCATGAGGCCTGGGCGCGGAGCAGAGGGGCGGGTGCGGGACGGGGAGCGGCGGGCGGAGCTGAAGAGCTGGAGGAGGTGGCTGTGCTTGATTGGCGGGAGGACGAGCCTCGTGATGTACCTGTGCTGGCCATCATGGGAATCGTCTCGAGGACGCGGGCGCTGCTGGACCCTCCACCTGAGCCACCACCTGATGAAGGCTCCTGTTTGGGACGGAGACATCGGCAACAGCACACGGCAACAACGGAGCCCACCAGCACAAAGGCAACGAAGACCGAGCCCACGATCAGGAAGGGCACGTAGATGGGTACTGCAGAGCAAAAGCAGGAAAAATATGACAAACTCATTAAATATATATATAATATATATATATATAATAATATATATATATGAGTTAAAGTTAAAATAAAACTTTTACTTAATTTACTTAATTGATAAATTCAGTATTTAAATTTTGAAAATGTGGTGAGTATGTGCCATATAAATATCACTCAGTTTTATAAGAATATTTCTACCTGTTTTTTGAGTGGACTAAAATATGTTGGTTATAGCTTCAACATGTTACCCAACACAAAGTTTCCCAGTTGATTCAACAATTGGACATATGTTAATCAATTGCCCATAATATTGTTTTTGTAAAATATTTGATTTTTTTTTAAAGAAACAAAACAATTTCTAGGACTACGTTGTCATATTAACCCGATGTAATGGCCCATTCACATCAAAAACTATATTATATTAGGGTTCACACCAACAGACGATAACATTCTGTTTACTGTAAGTGCTTGCTGTGGTTTTGTCATCTGTCGCTTTAAATGCTTGAGCTGTACATTTGGGTGGATTCTGTTTGGTTTACAATGTTTTAATCTTTCATCTGGAAAGTTCTGAAAGTGATTCCAAGTGATTAGGTTCTCTGTGTTGTTATTGTTATAGCTGTGTTGTGGATTTTATGGAAGCCCGTTTCTGCAGCTGAATAAAAAATAAAAAAGGTAATTATGAATTTTTATCTCACAATTCAGACTTTTTTTTCTCGCAATTCTGCCTTTATAACACAGTTGCAAGTTATTAAGTCAGAACTGTGAGATATAAACCTGACAACATATCAGTCATTTTTCCTCCTCAGAATTGGACTTGCGAGTTTATATCTCACAGTTCTGACTTAATAACTTGCAACTCGCAATTCTGAGAAATTAAATCAGAATTGCAAGATATAAGCTCAGAATTGAGAAAAAAAGTCAGAATTGCGATACAAACTCGGATTTGCAAGAAAAAAGGTCAGAATTGCGTTTTTATCTTGTATTTCTGACTTTATTTCTCGCAATTGTGAGCTTATATATTGAGATATAAATTCGCAATTCTGAAAAATGAAGTCAAAATTGCGAGTTTATATCTCAATTCTGAGAAAAAGTCAGAATTGTGAGATTAAAAACTTGCAATTACCTTTTTTATTTTTTATTCAGTGGCGATACGATTGTTAAAACATTATAGTTGTGGTTACATGGCTATAATTGTCGTTTTTGTTGTGAACGGGCCTTTACAAAACTAAAGTACACATTAAATTTCAAATAGAACGTAAAATGACTCGCGGTTCAGTGAGGGGAATTAGATGTGAAAAGTCGCAAGTTCCATCATTATCAATAGACTTCAATGGAACTTGCGACCATAGTTAGCTAACAATGCTTTTGGGAAACGCACCCATGAAAGACTGATTCACTGTTCATGCAAACTGCTAAATTGCTAGCAAATTCAAGGCTGTTTCGTAAAACTTTCTGACTGAATCATTAAAAAGAACCTGTTCATAAGAGTCATTTCTTCGTAAATCAGACATCTTAGCTTGCGCTGTTTGTTGTTGTGTACAGGAAATACTGGCGCACACTCTAACGAGATGATATCTGATAAAACAAAGCTTGTAGGTTATAGATTTTAAATTGATTTCAATTTTTAAATTGTTGCTGTTTTTGTTTGTATCACATTTGCAATCATTACTCGCAGTTTGGGAAAACTAAAAGTGGTTGTTTACTGGACCAGATCAAAAGAACAAACTCAAATGTGCATCGGCTTCCTGCTTCAGTGTAAATCTTTGGGATTTTTTGCCTGTTTTATCATCCACTAGGTGACAATCAGATCACTTAGAAAAGTAATCTCATCAACAGGCAAGCTGCTAGATTTGACATATCATTCATAAAGTACAGTTTAATACCTTGTTTTTAAAATGTGATGCTTGTAATGAAACCTTCATGATGTATTTAGGTCATCCAGCTGTATTCACTGCCATTGATACTAGAACATGTAATGTTATAGTGTGTATCAGGCCTCCTTAACGTCAAAAATAGAGAAAAGTGCTGGATTGCAGCACATTGGAGGACTTTGGGGAGTTTTATTTGTATATAGCCCTTGAGCAATATTTTTCCTTCTCTTTAGAAAGCACACATCCGTTTCGAATTCCAGTGCGCATCTGAAGCAATTGTACCTCCAATGCCATAAGGAAGACTAGGATATCAGTAGTGTGACTGAGCTCAATGTAAATTTTACACCTTTAAAAATAACAATAAGCAAGTTTGAAGCCTAAAGCATTGCTGAAACTTGTTGATGTGTCACAATATGCCATGCGTATGTATCTTTAAATCAGAGAACAGAGTGCTCACATGTTTCCACCCCGCTCACAGATGGGTAACCTGCGGGCTCATGTGAGATGAAGGGATTTGAGAGAGAAGCAAAAATGAAAGATGAGATGTTCCAGCAGTGACTCGTCCCCAGGGGTCCAGGGCCCCTCATTAACACTTATTAAGACAGGTCTGATCTGCTCTAATCTCCTGCAACCAGCGTTGACCTTTCTGCCCTTGCTGCCTGACCGTGTGCATGCTTTTTTCGACAGGTAACTCTGCATTAAAAGTGACCTTTATAGCTTAATTAGACATCTGATCGCCTGAGGGAAGCTTTCAGCATTTACTTTGTTGCAGCTGCTCAGGATCTCTCACCCTCATAATTGAGTTGAATCAAATCATCTATAATAGCCATGCAAACTGGCTAAAAGACATGATTCCTGTGCAAAAATGACAGGGGAGTCATTTTTACAGGAGCTCTTTTGGTAGTTATTACTATAACAGTGGAATTTTGGCAAGCTTTAAGTTTGTGTGCATGTTTTGAAAATCAGTGCTTTTTTGGTAGTTGAAACACCCCCTTTTTTTTGAAACACCCTATTCACAGTTACACACAAATGTGTGGAAAAACAATAGAGAATCTGTTGTACAGGTTATTTCCATAGATTTATTGTTCCTCAGAGATGCTTTTTGTTATAATTCAGAGTGTGGTAATGGTAACAAAAGGTGTCTAATAAGATGGATGGTGACAAGCCAGGAGTTTTTCAATAGTTTTGTTAAAACGTAAAATATATAGGCTATTTCTTTACTATTTCTTTACTATTTGTTTAAGTTTTTTTTCCACCACAGGATAATTGCAACATTTATCTCACCATTCAGACATTTTTTTTCATGCAATTCCATGTTTATACCTCACAATTCTGTCTTTTTATCCTCACAATTCTTAGAAATATCACAAGATATAAAGTCAGAATTGTGAGATATAACAACTGCGAGATGTTAACTTGCAATTGTGAAGTAAACTTGAAGACAAAAGTCAGAATTGTGTGATAAAATGTCGCAATTACCTTCTTTTATTTTTAATTTCATGGTGGAAACGAAAAAAAAAACAGAATTGTTAGAGTTCTAAGGAAAAAAGTCAGAATTGTGAGATACTCAGAACTGAGATGTAAACTGGGAATTGTGAGAAAACATCAAAAATTGCAAGAAAAGATAAAAGGAAAAGCTATGTAGGCTACATGTAAACCTGATTAATTTGCATTGTTGTAGTCAAATTAAGACTGTTACTAGTGGATCTGAAGTTCACTGCTGATACAGGATGACAGCAAAGCCCTTCTCGTGTCCTTAAAAGGATTTGGGGCCCCTAAACATGAATTCACACCTGTTGCATTATTGTCCAAATGGAGCCAAGTCTTCAACTACCAGACAGGCTGTCAAACTTCATGCCCACATGCTGCAGCAGACCACCATTTCCTCTTGCCTTTCAGATATGCATCATTAGAAGAGCCTAAAAGCGCTCTAATTCTTAAAATAAATAAATAAATAAATCACTGTTTTCGTCTGTTAGGTTATAGGTAGTTTTTAGAACTCATAAAAGCTACTTTTGTATCAATTTGATTTATTAGGTTTATAAATTGTCAATGATGCTGAAAATAGCAAGGTTTTGACATTGTGATTTTTTTTCAGCTGTTGCTTTTTATGGTCAATAACAGTGGAAATATCCGAGACATTAAAGTATGTGTTCATATAGAAATTTAAAAAATGCACCTACGCTGAGAAACATTCACTGCATGAAAAGTGTAACAACTATAACCCCGGTGTCCTCGATTTGGTTCAACTGAGGACTCCAGTTGAATTAAAAGTTTTTGCGCTTGCACAAAGTCAGAGGAAACGATGCACCGGAGAGTGCATCGTTTTATGAACGAGGCTGTCAGCACATCGCACTGGAGATCCGGTTAAGTCTGAATTTGATCCTCGTGGGGAACCGGACGACTGGAGTTCACGCGCACCAATTCCTGGCGGCGCTCGCGCTCGTTACTTAGGACAAACAGCAGCTATTTATAACCGAGCGCAGTACAATTTACCATTTGTGAGTGAATGGACGGTTAGGTGGCAATTTGGATGCCAATTTAACTGCAGCTGTCAAAACCTGGATAAGCAATGACATTTAACCCTTATATTTAGGGATGGGAATCATCAGTAACTGAACGACTCTGTTTCCGATTCTTTTTAAACGATTCCTGTTAATGATTCTTTTAGGAAGAAACAAATCCTACTGCATTTACAACTCTCAACAGTCTATTGATAACACATCATATAATTTCAGATTTCAATAGGCTAAAACAGCTATAACTATCAGAAATAAATATTGGGAAATACAATCCACTTATGGCACTAAGATATTACATAGAAATAGATGATCAAATGATTCTTGCATTAATTAATTTATTTTACAAAATACTGCAACAAAACCCATAATGTGTATCTTTAACTGCACACACAGTACATGGTTCATTTCGAGTCGGAAATGACGAAATTAACGATTTGCGGTTCAGTCAGTGAGTCCGATTAATTTAGAAACCGCTCCAATTGATTCAGAAGTGATTCACTAAAAGAGCCTGTTCATAAGAATCGTTCGTTCGGGAATAATGAAGCTCGTTCTAAATAAGAAGCGCTTCTCGTTTAGATGGCTTCTTGGAGACAAACATCCAAACAACATTAACCTTAAACGTTTTTAACCTCATTTGGACACGAAACTCAACCCAAATTTCTCATTTAGTGGGGCTTTTACACAGAAAACGCCTGAGGCACATATTTATTTAAGTGGGTCGATATACGTACACTGCTGCTGCTCTGAAAGTTATTGAATTAAACCATTTAAACTTAGCTGGTGGACAATTTGATTACAAGGTAATTGGCTAATTTGTTTCAGACAGGCTCTACCAGAAAACAATGCAGACTTCATATTACCTGCTCCAGAATTTTTGTCGTCCTTGTTCCCAGAGTTGGTGTCCTGTGTCTGCTTATCGTTATCACATGTGCCCTGGTCCAGACGAGCTTCTGAGCTGGAGCAGCAGTATCTGAGCTCGCATTTCCCGCAGCAGATGATAGCCTCGGCGCTGTCGAAGCGCTCTGGGCACTGATAGCCGTCTCTCCATGCGCCCTGAGCGTCATGAAAACCGTGACAATATTCTCCACTCGCCTTCACGTTAATGATGGTCAAAAGTGTCAATACCACCGAGACGGCTATCGGGAATCCCGTGCATCCCCGCATACTGTCACAAACCTGTGCGACTAAATACCTCAAGATCTGGTCTAGACCTGTTAAGTTAATGACTCGGTAAATGAAACTAATAAAATGAGGAGACGCTGCAAAAAGGAACCCAACTAACAGCTTTGGAAATGTCATTGGGCAGAGAAATTCCGAGGTTAATTCAATAGATCCAGACAAGTATCCACTGTTTACCCCAGCCGTCACAAGACTTCCAGTAGCTTTGTTTCGGATTGAAAGTAAAGAGGACACACATGAGAACGCATAAAAGCCATAAGAGATGGGGTTTTGTACTTTTTTATACTCATAAATTCAGAATATCCCATATTCCTGCAGGACTTCAGACGAACTTTGCATCAATATCGCCACTTCTCAAATATCTTCCCTTGTGAAACCAACACTGACTTCTCTTGTAATCCATACGCTCGATTCCTCAATGTGTTCTCACGATTTTTTTTTTACTGACCAGTCAAGTAAGTTTTTCCACATTAATCCATATCATGCGACTTCAGGAAAAGTTTTAAGAGGTCCGGCTCATTAATATTTAAAAGAGCACTCAACTGCAACAAATGACTTCCAAAGGGTGCAAGCAGTCAGCTGGAAATATCTCAAGCAGCACTAGTGCATAGTGAGGATTTGGCATTGATAGACTGAGAGTGACCCAGTGATAACTTCTCCTTCATTCAGGGGGTAGCTGCACACCCGTCAGGCGGCGCATGCGCAGTGCCGTGCCTCAGAACTCCTGGTTTTTTGCTTCACCGCCAGTTGCACACAGCAAACAAGTGTCATTGTATGCTGACGGGGCCCCTGGGCGTTTCAGGAGCGGCTTCTGTGCGATGGGTGTTTAGCGGTGCCCATGGGGATCTCCCTGAGCACAAAAGGGACGGAAACGCCGCATTGTAATGCATTTAGCTCGCGGGTGGCTCACATCCATTAGAGCCCGCAATTAGGATTAAGAGATCGCTTGTGTGAATAATAGGCCACTATTACCAACAAACGGACTGAAAAGTTTTATCTCATCAATAATGCTTGGATAGATAATATACAATTAAAACCATGCTACATTCAAACCGTAAAATAATAATTATATATCAACACAAATAATACTAAGTTTGTTTTGCGTTACATGATGTATGTATGTATGCAATGTACAACATGTTACATGTAAACTGTAAAAATAAATAAAAACGATGCCACTTAACTTTTTCTATTAGTATCATTTTTAATAATTTCATATTTAATAATATTAAATGCTCTTTACTACAGTAATGTTTAGTCACTAAAAAGAAACGATTTTGAGCGTGATCAGTGTTGTGTAACATATATTTTATTTTCTATCTGTACACAAGAAGACCTTTCCTCTTTCTTCAAGACAAATCTAGTCGAGGTCACATGGTGACAATCTTGCAGAACTACACAAAGATATTTAATCTGGTATTATATTGAAACAATGTAACTCTAAATAGACAGCGCACTCTGGTGGATATAATGATCTTGGGATTCTTTTGTTTGTGAAACAAGTAATACAAATAAAAGCGTATTTAACAAAGACAATATTTAGTTGATCTGTATTGAGCATATATAGCCTTTTAAGACACTCCCATCTTTAGGGATATTCTAATCTTTGAGGAAAATGATTATTTTATAGTCCAGAACACTAGGACTTTTATTTTGAAATGTATTGTAGCGGTGCTTTTAAATTTGTCCTGAGCACCGTTTCCTGTTAGCGCAACACCAACAAAAACAAACGGTAAAATCTTGGTCCGTTGTTTTTATGTCAGTTTCAAGTAAAAATAAGTATATGTTCTTGTCAGTATTAAGCCAAATTGTGTCGGTCATTGTGCATAACACGATTAGCTAGTAGTTAGCAAGGATGTGTTTGAATTTCAGCACGTAACGTTATATAAATTAAAAGGTTAGTTTCATAATTTGTAATGATACGTTAATTTACAATGATTGTCATAATGTTCTCTGTTCTGCACATACAAAAAAACTATTCCTGTGCAAACTTGATCGTTATCAGCGTATGTTTTGTCCAGCAGTATAGCCTGTTGTTTGTTTTTATAGGTGCCCCTGTGTCTGTAACTGTGAGATGTCTTTAGTGCGGATGAACCGTCCTTTATATGGTGCGGGGAAAAGACCAGTGCGAAGCAGGAAGGTGTCTGCACCCAAGAAAGAATGGGTGGTGAGAAACCGTCATGTAATCAATGATTTAAAATCCTTTTCTGGAGGGGATGCCTTATAATTTCTGTTTTCCTTTTATTTCAGAGCACAGTTCATGATCTTTCAGTGCATAAAGCCACACCAGAGGAACTGGTAAGGAGATTACTGTGAAAGCCCTAAGTGTATTCTTAAGGATTTATTGATTATATATTTTTCTCCATGCATTGATCTCTCAGGCTCGACGTCATGAGATGCACAGATCTCAGAACAGGGTCGTGGCGCAGTGGGAATTGAAAGAAAAGGCTCTAACACGCAGACGGCGGAAAAACCAGCCACCCAGTCCTCCAGGACTTGATAGAGCCCGACTCAACATCATTAGAGAAGTGCGTATGGATTACAAAATTCAGCTTGTAAAAACTACAGCTGGAAAGAATGTAATATGTTTTAACCTTATAAAGCCTACAGATGTCCAATTTATCTAAATTATTAAAACTTTACTAAACACCTGTCATATACAGTTAGACTTTTTAGCAACTAAAAGGTCTTTTAGTATTAAAGTTTTAAAGAACTCATTGATAAATATCAACAGCTACACCAAATTTGCAAACTCTGTTTTGACCACTGAATAAAATCGAGGTGCTTTTTTATCTTAAAGTGTAAGCTCCATGTTTGCACTTTATGAGCCATAAAAGCCTATTGTATCAAATATGATACTCGACAAAAAGTTTAGATATAGATATATACAACTGTCCCGTATCAAAAAAGTCAGTTTTGTCTGACTATTACTTTATATGTCAGGCTTTACAAAGCTCATACTAAGATTTTGTTAGATGATAAATCAGATCAGATAACAAAAAGGATATGAAAATGTATTTGTTTAGGTGTTTTCAGATCAATGTCAGTTGCAGGATGTCATTGCACGGTCTGACAGGGCTTTGGCTGAGGTGAAAGACCTGTTTGGTGATGCACCCCGTCGACGCACAGGTAGTTGATTCTTGTGCAGTATGTACTAATGTGTTAGTATCTGATTTAGCATGTATTATGTAAATGTACTTGTGAAAGCTCATAAATTTATGTGTTTTAGGATTCCCCACCATTACTGTGGCACCTGACTGTGATTCTGACTCTGAGCTTCCTGTTCATCAAAAACCTGATCCTCCAACCCAGCTGTCATTGCTCAGCCAGACTATGATGGATCAGCAGGTACCGCCACAAAAGAACCACCTACATCTTCTACTCTGTAATAAAACCTACAATAATAGTCTTTTATAGGCTCTGAATGAGTTGGAGGAGTGTGAAGAGGAGCATGATGAAGTTCAGCATAGCTCTGTGATGCACAGGTGTGAATGACTGTTAATTTATCTTCAACAAACAACTTCTAATGCATTTTGATTGTCTTTAGCATGTCACTTTTAAATGCTTGTTTTCAGAAAAAGAAATAAATGTAGGTCAAAGCCCTTTCCATGGGGCTCAAACCATCTGGAGCAAGAGCTACCCAAGACACCATGTAATACTGGAGTCAGAGAAGACAAGGCAGGTAATGAAGGCATGAGCTGCTTTATATCATTGCGGGTTAGATGTGATGTCAAGATGAATCTGTTGAACTTTGTTGGGGTTTCTTACATATCTATGCTTCTTTTGTACAGGCCTCAACGCTACAGTGACTGTACAGCGTTTAAAATCCAGACAGACTCATCCTGATGTAAATCAGTCTACCTCACTATTAAATCAGGTTCTGAACCCAGAGCCTGCTTCCTCTCAACCAGGTTGAGCACTGTTATAAGACACTATTTTTTTTAGTATATTGTGCACTAATGTAATAATATTTCACTAATGTAATAAAGTTGAAAACAATTGTAATATTTCACAACATTATTGTTTTTACTGTTTTTTGATCAAATAAATGTAGCCTTGGTGAGCCTGACAGACTTATTTAAAAAGACATACAAAAAATATTACTTAATATGTTAATTTAGTATTATTATGTTAATACTAAAAACATAACAATAATATTAATGCAGTTCATTTAAATATTTATTTAAATAATTATTTATTTTAATTGTGCGTGTGTATTTAGGTGTGTTTCAAGGATTATATAGAATAAATGGTAATATCTGCTTTTCATCATTTTTATTTATTTATTTATTTTTTTTATTCAGGTATTAAGCGCAGGTCAGTTCAAGCCAGTAGGGGTCACTCAGGACATACTTCTGGTCTGAATGGCTCAGGATTAAGCTCTGTGGCAGGAAACCAGTCCAGTCTGGAGCTTCTGCAGAGCATGCTTGAGCAAGTGGAGACTGAGCTAGACTCGCTAGACCACCAGAATCCTTCACCAGAAGCTAGACCACAGCAACAGAGACCAGGCCTTACTGGTTTTTCTGTGGCTCTAGTGGCGACACTTGGACGTCTAGCCAGTCATATTAGAAAAGTGAGGGAACACACAAGTGAAAATCCAAAAGTTTCTTTGAAAAATTGGTCAGATGAGTCACTTACATCACTTGCACACAGAAAGAAGAGGAGGCTCTGAGGGAGGCACAGGAGAGAAGACGACTAGAAGAGGAGGTGAAAGAGCAGAGAGCTTTGATTGATGCCCTAACTGTGGAGTCACTGACACTGAGGGAAGAGAGCACCGCCCTGCAGGTGAACTGTTTATCATTCAGCAACATTTTCCAGATATTATTTGCAGGTTTGTCCATTCATATGGCATTTTTGATGGTGTTTGTTGTTTTCATGCAGGCGAGGCTGCAGCAGCAAATATCTGACCTAGAGCAGCGTCTAGATGCTGTAGTCCTGGTAGTAGGAAGACCAGATTCTGCAGAACCACACACAGAGCAAATCACAGATAATGCAGCTCAAAGTAACTACCACAAATTGTAGATCTACAGATCATGCACCTGTAAACCTCATGTTGTTCCAAACCCGTAAGACCTTAGTTCATCTTATTTTTGATGAAATCTGAGAGCTTTCTGACCCTGCATAGACAGCAACGGAACTACCACAGTCAAGGCACAGAACCGTAGTAAGGACATCGTTAAAATGGTCTTTGCGCACAAAAAGTATTCTCGTAGCTTCATAAAATTATGGATGAACCACTGATGTCATATGGATTATTTTAACAATGTTCTTACTACCTTTCTGGGCCTTGAACGTGGTGGTTCTGTCTATGCAAGGTCAGAAAGCTCTCGGATTTCATCAAAAATATCTTAATTTGTGTTCCAAAGATGAACGGAGGTCTTAGAGGTTTCATTTTTGGGTGAACTATCCCTTTAAGAAAAGTGTTGTGTTCTGTAGAAAGCAGAAGTCTGGAGTCTGGCTGTACTGAAAAGGATCTACAGCAACAGGACTTTGTCTCTGCAGCCGTGCTGCTCTCTCCTCCTCGTCAAAGAGATGGTCTGCCTCTTGCAGGTCAGTCTAAAGTGTAGAAAGATCCCTCTACACTAAGACAAGCATCACTATTATTGTCGTTCTTACAAACCAAATGCAACATTTGATGAAATGGATGAAAAATCCACATAGACATTAAATAAAAAGGTCCCTTACATGTCTACGAATTTGAACGTCCTAAAGTATCCACCAAGCAACCACTCAGAACCCCCATCAGCACCCCTGGAAAATACTCAGAACTCCTTAGTGATAGATTAACAAATATTAGGAAAGTTGTTAGGTCACACTTTCTTTTGAAAATGGATAAAAAATGGTTGTGGCCAACTTTGCATTACTGAAACCACTCATTAGAAAATGTAAAATATTGGTTTATGTTTTGATATACAGTATGTTCTGAAATGAAAAACTCTGCCTAGCATTTATGAATCAACACTCAAAATGCAGAAACTGAGTTTTAAGGTTGAAAAAAATGTGTATTTTAGGACTTCTTAGGAAGTTACTTTTTTCTCTTTTGAAAGCTTGCTAAATCCAATTGAATCATCAATGCAAGTATGACTCAACATTATTTTGTTACTTCTCCCAGCATGTCGTCCACATTCACAAGCACCCCCACTCCACTACAGTGGCTCCTATGCAGCAACAGGAAGTCAGGGTTCACTGGAGGACTTTGACATCTCCATCTCTCCTTCCTCCTTCGTTAGCCTACCACGGCCCACTCCTTTGCTGGATGATCTCTCTCAAGATGCCATGTTAGGGGAGATCGCAGAACTGACGCGTCAGAACGCAGCGATCAGGGCCCAGTTGGGGCGGCACCGTCTGTCTCCAGCTGGAGCTTCAGTGTCGAGGGAGCAAAGCGCAGACCGGCTTTCCACAACCAGTTCTGTAGTTAGAGAAGTGTCACCCTCTACAGAGCCACAGCACACACAGCAGGTTAGTTACATACTGTGGACTAGGAGTAAAGTAGTCTGCAGCTCCTCATAACTGTTTTTCAATTTTTTTCCACAACTTTTTATTTCTTATAGTTGTTCCTTTACATCTCAGAAATATGACTATATAATACTGTTTAAAAGTTTAGGGAAAACTTTTAAACAGTGCTTACCAAGGCTGTATTTATTTGATCAAAAATATAGTCAAAAGACAGGGATATTGTGAAATATGTACATTTAAAACAGCTGGTTTCTATTTTAATATATTTTTTAAATGTAATTTATTCCTGTGAGAGCAAAGCTGAATTTTCAACAGTCATTACTCCAGTCTTCAGTGTCACATGATCCTTCAGAAATCATTCTAATATGCTGATTTGGACAAGGAGCATTTCTTATCTTCTGCCAAATATATTTGTGGCAGCATTTACTTGAAATATAAACAATATGTAACAATGCAAAATCTTTACTGTCACTTGTTGAATAGAAGAATTATTTTTTAAATTTCTTTAATTTCTCATAATTGTACCTCACAATTTTATCTAACAGTTTTGACTTGTAATAGCGACTTAACACAATTACATATTTTTTTACTTTGGGGTAGAAACAGGCTTCCATAGTACACAGTGAGTTTGGAAATGGTAGTTTCTTACATTTACATCTTTTTTGTACAGTCTATTTCTATAGAGAGATCCTCAGCAATGGAGATTGAACAAAAACTGCAGGAGTTGAACCGCCAAAGTGCCGAAGCAAGAGCTAAACTACTAGAGCTCATTGAACAACAGAAACAGAGTGCCTCCCTCAGAGTTTCCCCTGCCATTTCCCCAGTACCTCCTCACTCCAGCAGCACTCACACATGTGTGTGTCTCTTTAAATGAAGCTTACAATCCTCTCAGATCCTGCAGAATGAGAGTAACTGATATATGGCGACTATTCATGTTTTACAGTAGTTAGAGGATTAACTCCAGAGCAGTTTTTGACACTTCCTGAGAGAAACCATTCACCACAACCCAGTGCAAGTAGTCGAAGGTGAGTTACAAAAAGCCAAGAACAGATTTGCTTATAAGATATGAACAGAAACACATTAGACTGGACTGTTCAATCCAGCTGTGCTAGTATAATTACAAAGCATTTTTCAAATTGGTGTAGCCTATTGCTTTTTAGATTGATCTAAGTAACCTTTTTAATGCTTTTTTTCCTCAGGTCAACTGGAAGAGTCTCACCACAAACTTTGGATAGTGTGGAAATCCAGAGGCTTGAGAATCAGGTATGAAATCTCATTTTTATTGCACATATAACCATCTATATAGTTTCTAAAACGTAAGAGAGATACATATAGTATGTAAAACTTTATATTACATACTCATGTTTTCAAACTTTGTATTTTATTTCTGACAGGTGGACAAGCTGAAAAGAGAGGGCTGGTTTGCGTTGTCAGCTCATGTCAAATGACTTGAGCTCAACAGAGGAATATGGTCTATGCATAACACCATATTTCCATGCACAGTAGCATTCCAATTATACATTTGACATCTCTAGTTTGGGCTGATCAAACATCCTGACTTGCAGCATTCCCATGTAATGCTCATGTTGAGAATGTGATGCCCAATGGGCCTGTCTATGCTTAGGTAACAAACTATGAGAATTAAGTTGATTGATTAACAAAAGTACATTGATAAACCATTAATAACTTCAGACAGTTTTACCTAGTATGACATTTACTTGAATCCTCATATGAAGTATTTTAAATTTCAGTGTGCAAGCAGGCAAACTGATTGACTGTTCAACTGTATTTAATGTATTAGTTCTATAATCTTTTTTAAGAAATGGATAATTTCACAATAAATTTGTTAATTAAATTCTTTATCGTGTTGTTTTTTTATATCACATTTTTATATGCATTGTCTCCTGATTTTGTGAACAGTGAAAAAGCAAAGCAGCCAAAAATGCAAAACAATTGGAATTAACATTTCATAATTCCAATAAATGTTAAAGAAATGATCAGTTTGTAACGCTGGCATGGTAACAAAGCTATTAAAGTGTTCTGTAAATAATTCCTGGCTGATTATTGATTTTCAGTCACACAGCAACCATGTAAACCACCTAACAGGAGTTGATATTATATGCAGTTAGTAATACCTCAGTATGCTTTAGCATATTGATCTCAATACAGCACAAATATGATTTTCAAAAATAATCAAATTTATGTGAAATTTACCTGATCTTTTCCTATTTTATGGAGCCCTGCACTTGACATGTGGACAGAAATGTATTTATTGTAGCCAACAATTTGTTCTGTCATTTTAGTAAAATTATGACCATGTTGTATTAATTTGTTCTAATTTATTTAAAGAAATTAGTACAATATGGCTGCAATTTATCTAAACCAAGAGAACAAATTTGAGGCCATGATATGTGTGTGTATGTAAATGTGTATGTGTGTGTGTATATATATATATATATATATATATATATATATATATATAAATATATAAAAAAATATATATATATATAAATTCATTCGCTTTTTGTTTTTGCAGTGTTTCCAGATTACAGATTTGCAAATCTTTTGCAATATTTTATAAATGTCGATGAAAAAACTGTTGCGAAATGATGCCATTTCCATGTGACTTTTTTTTTTTTTTCTCTCGCCACAAGTCATGCTGAGGGATGTTGGTAGGTTTACATATATCGCAGCCACCCCACTATCCATTATTTTTAATCGAAGGAGATGTAGGCGTGTATCTTTTGTGAAGCAGCACAGAGAGCCACTTCTGAAACGTGACTAATGTTAGAGTGGCTGCGATCAGCTCTGGTGGCCCAAGCATTAATGGCAAAGAAAGCCCCTTATACTTGAGAGCGACCGCTTTCTTGGAGGATATAGTACATTAAAGAATGATCATGTGACTTTTACCTACACCAGGTGAACTGTTAATGCGAAAAAAAAAAAACTGTTTCCATTGCAGATTTGCGAAATATTCCTTTTTTGAATTGCCCCAAAAACCACCTCATGTCAGCGTAAAAACTTTTGTGATATTTGGAAGTTTTTGCGAAATTGATGTGTTTCCATTGGCTATATTTTCAATTTGCAATTTCAATTTGTGAAATTTGATGGGTAATGGAAACACCGCTACTGTTTGTTACTGCAACGTCATGTCAACTACTCATATTTTTAATCTACTTCACAGTCCCTATGTGGCATAGCCCACAGCCTTCCACTCCTGTATATAAATTTGACCTCGCATTCCAACCCAGAGGTCTTGACCTTGAAACAGCATCCTTCATCCTTGAGCTGAGCGGAGTGTCTCTGAACCAGCGCCTGTAGCTCATCCCAGCCATCACTTTCTCCCTCTCTGACCCACACTTTCCCACCTACCTCAGCCAGAACGTTGCCACCGCACCATTGCATGTCACGCAGCCCTTCTGCGTTGAGCAGATACATACATGCGCAACGTGGCGCGCATACCTTGAAGCGTCCCCTTCCTTCTTCATAACAAAGACAATGCAATCGTACCAGGAATGAAGTGGGTTCTGATGTGATAAAACGAATGACCTCCTCCACCCCATTGTCAATGGCGACAGGCCCATGAACCCTGCTGACGGAAAACAGCTTCGCAGGACCAAGTATCCGTACCGATTCGAGAATAAACTGAAAGTTGTGGTGCTCGCCGAGTTGTAAGTATGTTTGGAATTCGGATAGGGTCTCCTGGTGGAGCTGCATGAGAGAGCCCAATCCCAGCTGTGCAGGATTGAACTCCAACACTGAAAGCAAACGATGGCGAACTCCAGCGTCAAAAGCTTCGGAATTAAAAGCAGGATTTGATAGGACAAACTGCACATGCTGAATGACCGTAGCAATGGGCACGTTTGAAAAGTCAACAGTGGTTCGTTTGAGCTGCACGACATCTAGAAGACGTGCGATACGAACACATGCCTCCATGTACTGTCTAGCAAGAAGAGTCGCCTCCTGGTTCGAAGAGGATGGAACCATGCTGCTTAGAGCTTTACGGATGACCCGCGCAGAGACGCCCTGGAAGGAAGTGACCCGATGTAGCCTGCTAGGCCTGCAGGAAAACAACCCTTCAACTGAAGAGGACAGCTGGAGGCCTTCCTGGAGGGGATGAAGGTCTCTCAGCACCTGAGCGAGGACTCTCACGCTCTGCAGCAGACTCTCAGTATCCCCTTCGGTCCAGCACTGCTCCACTTCCTGTAGCAAAGCGGCCTCCACTCTGCCGCTGGCGCTCAGCTGCTCGATCATGCCTAGTATGCCTCCACTAGGCTTTGCTTCTGGCTCCTCCAGAACCTCTGCCATGCAGTCCCACACCAGAAAGCTGAAGATGGCCCACACGGTGCGCTGATCTGTGCAGTCATCAGGACACAGGTGGTCCCAGCTGCGTAAGTGGTCCTGATCGTGCAGGTGGTCCCAGCTGTGCCGGTGACTGTGGATCCCGCTGCGGAGAAGAGTCTCGGCTTTTTGCAGCAATCTCAACAGCAGACACCCCCTTTCTGAAAGCTGGACCCCTACAGATTACAACCAGATACATTTGTTCGTTTCATATGGTTTTGAAATACTATACTGTTTAAGTATTCATAAAGTAAAAAAAGTAATATTTTTTTTTACAGCATGAATAGATGTGGATGTAAAAGTTTAATCACACATACATACATATGAGTTCAAATTTTTGGGTTGGTACATTTTTTTAAATGTTTTTGAAAGATGCTTATACTCCCCAAAGCTGCTTTTATTTTATCTAAAATACATTAAAAAATAAATTAAAACTCAAAATAACGGTTTTCTATTTTAATATATTTTAAAATATAATTTATTCCTGTGATGGATGGCATAGCTGAATTTTCAGAATTTATTACTCCAGTCTTCAGCGTCACATAACCCTTCAGAAATCATTCTAATATGCTGATTTGGTGCTGAAGAAATATTTCTTCTTATTATTAATGTTAAAAACAATTATGCTGCTTAATATGTTTATGGAATCAGTCATACATTTTTCAAGATTCTTTGTTGAAAAGAAAATTCAAAAGAACAGCGTTTATTTGAAATAGAAATCGGTTAACATTTTAAATGTATTAATGTCTTAATTTAATGCATTTTTGCTGAATAAAAATATTAATTTCATATTAAAAAAATCATACTGGCCCAATACTTTTTGAACGGTAGTGTATTTTTTAGGCTGAAAAGTATATTTTGTTTTTATGTTATATAAAGTATATATTTTTTATATTTTTATAATTTGTAATGCATATTTTTGCATGTTGGTAACATCACAAGACTTTATTTGTCAAACCTTTATCAAATATTAATAAGCAGTTTAAAAAATTATATTCGTACATAATACTTTAAACATTTATAAATCAACATTTTTAATAAAAATAAATAATAATAAAAGACTATTCCAAACTACTTTCTGTTCAAAGTTTTCTACAATTCTAGAGTCTTTCTTCCTTCATTATGATATCAGGACAGTTTAATCATTATGACATTTGCTGCCCTCTAAAAATAATCAAAATTATTTTTTTTTTATGTATTTAGAAATATATAATAAAAGAGACATACTCAAAACATTATATCTAAAGTCACATAGTGTCACCGAGCAATTATGACTAAGCCTTTCTAAGGATAAAATAATCTTTATTTAATCCAGAGAAAGACTTGTCACAAAGTAAATGAAGTAGAAATGTAACACTCTACTGAAAAACGATTTACAACTAAAAAAAAAATTCTGTAAATATTTGCTTTATTTAACTTATTAAACAGAATCTGAGGTTAAGCCTGAGATAGATTGGCCTTCACTTACACCGAGGGCTGAGTTCTGCCACTCTGTTCAGTAGTCTGTCGGCATCCTTTGTCTTCTCTATATACAGGGACACTAGGGCCTCCAGCTGGGCTGAGTCTTCAATGCTGACCCCTTCCAGAAAATACTCTCTGACCGTCCGACGTGGCAAACCTACCGCCACACCAACCTCACAGACATTAAACCTAATCTCATCTCCCACAGTCAAACCCAGCTGAGTCATGACCTGCTGCAGACCTCCTGATGGAAACGAGATCAACAAGGACAGCATCATTTCAGCAAGCTTAGATCTTAGATGAATTCTGGAAACCAAAATAATTTTTTTTTGGTCTGAGCAAATTTACCAGCCATAAATAATTCTTCAGTCTCTCTCATATTTTTCAACAAAATGAGTATAATGTTGAAATGTGAATAACCTGACAGAGGTAAAGCCCTCAAGTGACCTCTCGTTTCCTCCACTGCTATCGGCACACTGCTGCCTTCAGGCTCTTTATTAAAGTCTTCCACCAAACTGGTCACTGAAAAATGAGAAGATTGTAAAGAAAATCTGATAACAGCTAGCTGAATTTTCGGCTGAAACAATATTAGGAGTTCTAACTGATGTTTATTACTTTTCTGTGGTATTATTTTTTATGAAAACTGGATACAACTACCATAAAAAAAGTGTGGGGTAAAAAAAATTTTTATTCCACAAGGAGGCATTAAGGCCCGGTTTTCACAGACGGGGCTTAGACTAAGCCAGGATTAGGCCATAGATCAATTAGGACATTTAAGTAATTTTCATAAACATGCTTAGAAAAAAAATATTACTGGTGTGCCTCTTGAGACAAAACAAAGGCACTGATATATTTTAAGATCAGTCAGTGCAAGTTTATTTCAGTTGAAACAGCTCAGACTTACATTTTAGTCTAGGACTAGACTTAAGCCTTGTCTGTGAAACCGGGGGTAAATTAATCAAAGTGACAGTAAAGACATTTTTAATGTTACAAATTTTCTATTTAAAATAAATACTATTCATTGAAATTTCTATTCATCAAAGAATCCTAAAAAATGATTTCCAAAATATATTGAAATAGAAAACAGTTACTTGAAAATTTATATCAAATAAATGCAGTCTTGATTAGCAAAAACGTTGAAAAATCTTAATTATTCCAAACATTTGCATTTAGATTATAATATTACATGCATCTCCATTTAGATTCTACTGGAAAAGTTGTCCTGACCATTAAGTTCCTCAGCTAGCTGCTCATCCTCATTCTGTAGTGCGGCGTAAAAGCTCTTGCATGCTTTTTCTCCTTTCTTCAGACAGATGGACAGCAGGGTTTGTGCTTGCTGGGTTGGGATGAGTATTGCTTGGATTTTCTCCAGCTCTAACTGAGTCAGAATGCTTCGGGAGAAGAGCTCGAAGGAGACCGGCAGTACAGAACAGCCCAAGCGTGAGCATAAAACATTAAACTGGGCTTGTAGTTGACATTCTGCATAGAGACAGGACAATGGTGAGGCCTGGGAGACCCTTACATATACATTAAGTAAAAGTGAAAATGCTGAGACTATGTCCTACCTGTTGGACCTTGCATAATGCCTGGTGGTTGGGAGTGATCTGATATGAGAACACAAAACATTTTAGTATTTACGTCATGCTACTGCATTTGTGTTTTAACACAGAACGCAACATTAGTCATAGCATACCTTCTTCTGAGTTCAACCAAGTTTGTAGACGCGGGTAATGTTTCTTGCATTTTCTCAGGCACTCCATGAAACTAGAGGCACCACTTTCGTCCATCTGTGCATCAACAATCTCTAGAAGTTTTCGGACTTTGTTGGATGGCGTTCGCTCAGCTCCAATTTCATAACAGTTTTCTCTAGAGAGCAGACCTACAGATATAACACAGTCTAGCAGAGGGCTCAGGTGATAAAGAGCATCCACCAGAAGCATCTGTGAAGACAGGAGCCGGGCCTTCACAGTTTGCTTCTCCTCTGCTCCTATAGGGGAGAGTGGGGGAAGATGAGCCATGTTTCTCTCAAGTAACACTCAGATTTTACAACAGTTTCCTGTTCATCTGAATTCTAAGTTCTCCAGTGAATCAAGTTAAGTCTAAGTTTAGCCATATAGACCAAAATATGAGCCAAATTTAAAAATAAAAATAGATTAAATCTGATAGATAGATAGATAGATAGATAGATAGATAGATAGATAGATAGATAGATAGATAGATAGATAGAGCTTACCTGAATTGTGGGGTCTCTCCATAGAGGAAGCCATCACAATATCACATGGGAATAATTAATACTCATCTTCAAACTGTAGCACGTTCATTCAAAGTTTCACTTCTGATCTCAAGCGATTCATTGCAGATGGAAAATCCTGACACGCAGAGACTGTAGAAGCCAGAATCGACGATGACAAATGTCACTCAGCGGCACTTTATGTCAAAAATGATATACTTTCTCTGAGTTTTATGCATCAGCTAAACGCCAAAGTATGTTTCGAGCAGTTCCTCAGTGTACCACTTCCTGGAAGAGCTGAGCTACCCGAGAAAGCTTCAAGTCTGAGTCAACAAAGTTTCATATTGATAATCAAATGTTAAAACCTCAGCTCCCACGGTCATTAAAGATTTAAGTGCAGAGATTTTGAAATTAAATTATATACAGTCTCTGGAAACTGTGATTTAAATATATGGGCGTGACCTCTTGTGCCCGCCACCTATGTGAGTTAAAAATGAAAAATGAAACTAGTAAAAACACTTTATTATATAGTAGTAAAATCTGAAGCGAAATGTCTGTTGCAGGGCTGGAAGTTAGTTCTTTGTGTGTGAGGTGAGCACCTGCAGGTAGGACTGAACACCTGTGAATGCAACACATTTTTTTGTGTATCATCTTGTGTGAGGTTTTGCAGTCACATGAGTTGTACATATTGTCCCTTTTCATCTTGTTACATACTCTAATAAAGAGTTAAAGACTACAGTCCAGTCTCTTATCATATAATGTTGGAGAGACCAAGGCAATTTTCACACTATTTTTTTACACCGATTTTCACAATATTTCTCAGGGTTATTTATTCATGTATTTATTTTTATTTACTACGTTATATTCTCTATTATTGCCCATGAACAAAATGTTCACTAAGCATACACTGAACTTTTGCATTTTTGTAGCATTTTGTCACACTGTATGGGGTAAGTTGGAAAAATATAATATTATATTAGAGTGTATTTTTTTTTAAAGATATTATAGCCTATTATAGGATTTTTAAAGCAAAATGTAAACTGTTAAATAATTCTAAACAATTAAAACAATTATGAAACAAAACAATTCATTAAATAAAAAAAATTAAAAAAAAAAAACTTTAAAAGAAAATGTAAAAGGTAAGCCTACAAACCCTCTTAGCTGTTATAAATTCACCGTAAACCACGGGCTTATTGCTTTTATAAAACGGTTATTCCATATAGCCTACTTAGTAAGGTTTCACAAAATAAAACAGAGCAAATAAGTGTAAATATATTAATGAAAACAGTATTCTTCCACCAAACAATGTAGTTCCTCAGAAACAGTTGTGGTTGGAACCTATGGTTGGAACAATGTGGTTACCAAGCAACACACAAAGTAAACAAAGGGTTCGAACGTGGCTCAACCAATCAGAATCAAGGACCGGAACTATCCGTTTTATAATGTCTTTTATAGAACTATGCTGCTTTTCTGTCAGCAGCTATTAACTTGCAGCAGTGTTGTTATTGTTAGCTAAACTAAAACTATTAAAAATCGTTTTCAGTAAATTAAATAAAACTGAACTAAATGTAAATATTAGATGAACAACTTGGAAATGTTTGAAATAAAACCAGCTAAAACTAAAATGAAGTTGAAATAATAAAAATACTAAAACTAAACTGAAATAAAAATAAATTAAAGCTAATAAATTGAAGCTATATATATATATATATATATATATATATATATAGCTTCAACTTATTAGCTTTAATTTATTTTATATATATATATATATATATATATATATAAAATATTAATAAACATTATAATATTATATAAATAATACTAAAATAACAATGCCTTTACAGCTCTCCATTGGTCAGATATGACACCTACAGTGCCTGTATAGATTACTGCAGATAGAGGAGTTATCAGTGAGGCCAGCAGGGGGCGCTCAGCCTGTGGTCTATGCCCCAGTAGTGATGCAGACTATACTGTAAAAAAGCCACTGCACTTCAAATGAGACATTAAAACAAGCTCCTGGTGGTGATTGAGGGGAGTTCCCTACTCTAAATCACTTTGAATGAAAAATGCCACTGTATGTGCTATAGAAATGTAAGGAATTTTGATTGTATGCATCCATTTCCATACACCAAGGGCCACTTCACTGATCACTACCCTATGTAATATCTCCAAGCATTTTGGAAGTGAGCGGGTATGTGAAGGATATGAGGAGGAGTAAATATTGAACAAAGTAACTGTGTGCTCTCATAAAGTGGTTGGGAATAGCAGTGCAAACTGCCAGGTTAGGGGTCGTCACAGAAACCCTCCATACACAGGGTGGGGCCCTTTGTGCCAAGAACGGTGGAGTGGAGGAGAGGCTGAATGGAGGATTAATCCCACACCAGTGCATCTCAATGCTCCGTCCCCGCCAAGAGCCAAGAGCTCATTCCCATGTGCTGGTCTTTATTTCATCCATTCAGGAGTCAATAGGTCTGCTATACCCCCACCCCTCCACTCACACACACACTCCTGAACACTGAAAAAACATGGCAGTCCATATAAATGAACATATGGGGACATAAGTGTGTTTACAATTCATTATAATAACTGATCAATTAGTTTAAGCATTCTTTATCAATCCTAGTGAGTTCCTAATTAACACAGCGTAAATTCATTCACATTCAGTCTTTAGCGTTTCTCACTCGTGAAAACACATGAATTCCTAAACTTGCGCCCTCAGTAACATCCCTCACCTCCTACATACAAACACACACATCCGTGCAGGCCTAAATACACATTCATTCATGCTCACATACCCACTTATTCACTGACACACTTGTTTAAAACAATGAGGAGCTCTTATAATGAGTGTGTGTGTGTGTGTGTGTGTGTGTGTGTGTGTGTGTGTGTGTGTGTGTGTGTGTGTGTGTGTGTGTGTGTGTGTGTGTGTGCGTGTGATGCTGACTGGTTCTTCTTTAACACATTTAAATCTACCTCCACTTCACTTTCATGGAGAGCCACAACACCCTCTCATTTCCCAGTGAAGTACATTCACTCAGATTTTCTCTTTCATCAGCACTTGACAGGTTCAATATGCTAATCAAACTGACGTCAAACTTGACATGACATTGGTTTGATATAAATTTAACTTCAGCCATATCAGCCTACATATACATTAACCAATTTCAGTGTGGGATTAACTTCCTATTTTCACCCAGTTTCCACTGGAAGAAACTACCATCCAAACTGATCAAGTCTTGACTAATATTTGATATCAAAGTGGGTTGGCACGAGGACGGTCCGAAGATGATGTGTTAATGTAAATCCCCAGCAGAGGGCTGTAACTCTGTCTGCTTGTGGACAGTCACCTCTGTGTGTGTGAGTTATAAGGGGATTTCTCTCATTTTTTCATTCATGCTCATACCTTGAAGAATTTGTTTTGTAAGTTGTTTTATTACCCTTATCACTTCTACCTGTGTAGTTGGCATGATATAAACATTTCTTATCTCAAGCATTGGAGTATGGTGCTACTAGTAACGTCCAAGTAATGGGTTTGCTTGGCTTGGATTAAAATTATCTATCAAATGTAAAAATACTTTAAGAAAGTTGACATGTCCTGTTGTGTGATATGATAAACTCCATCTAAAATACAACTATTTTAAACAGCATTTTGCTAATTCGTAACTGTTTGGAATTATTCCAAATTTTTTGCTCACCAACGCTGCTTTTATTGTGAAACTTACAATTTAAAAGAAGTGATTTCTATTAAAATTTATTTTAAAATGTTTTTTTTTTCCCTGTGATGCAGAGCTGAATTTTCAGCAGCCATTACTGCAGTCTTCAGTGTCTCTTGATCCTTCAGAAATCATTCTAATATGCTGATTTGCTGCATAAGAAACATTTATTAGTATTATCAGTTTTGAAAACAGTTTTTGCTGCTTAATATTTTTGTGCAAACCGTGATACATTTTTTTGTATCGCAATTAGTAGAAAATTCAAAATAACAGCATTTTTTAAAATAGAAATCTTTTTTAACATTATATATGATGTTCTTACTGTTACTTTTGATCAATTTATGCCATCCTTGCTGCATAAAAGTATTAATTTTAAAGTATTAACTTTCTTATTTTGTAAGAAACTTTAGCAGTACTAAAATACTGTACTGACCGTTGACCAATCACAAGCAACAAAGTGAACTGTGGTCATATAAAATCTGTTAGTAAGTAATGATATCTTGTAAACCATTTTAATGCATGAACAAACAAATTGTTTTCAGTAGTGTAGATTGTAGATATCATCAACCAAACAGAGACGTTTGAACTGTATAATGTTTGTACCCAGAAGCAAATGTTGTCCAGTTTACGTGCACATATCTGATTGTGTGTGTGAGAGTGCATGAATTTGCATGTGTGTCCAGGCAAGTGTCCGCCGCAGCTGTGCGGAGCTGTGATCTGAGGCCGGCTTTTGCTTGCTGTGAAAATATTATTGCAAGTGTTTATTATTACAGCACTGAGAGACAGTGGGAGTGTTGTGTGCCGTGCGGGCCAGCGAAAAGGGGGTGTAGACCAGGAGTGTGTGAGAGGAAGGAGGGGTTTTTTACGCTCATTCCTTGTGTTCCCACCGACCGGCCCCCAGCAAGACACGGTGCATTGTGGGTAGTGGGGAGGCCTATTGGAGTTGATTAGTTCCGGCTGAGTCTCAGATAGAGTTCTGACAGGCCGGAGAAACAGGCTCACAGCATGAACAGCCCCTTCCTCACGCACCCCCTTGCCCTCTCCAGCAGACAATAGAAGCAGCATGACAAGAGCTTTTTAAAACACTCCATACACTCCACTCTTCTGTCTGTCACACAAATGTGTGCACACACGCACTCCCTATAACTATATCATATTATGTACAACAGAGCTAACTTGACAAGAGCTTTGTAAAGTGTTCTGATGGTGAGCATCACTATTAAAATTGCACATACTTATAGTGAAGGATTTCAACAAACCCATAACTCGAAGTATTCAGCTTTGGAACTCGCCCTGTGCTGTTTGTGTTACAGACATGAATGACACCTTAAATCATGCAGTTTTTTTGAGAAAAGGTGTGCTATTAGTTTTGTAAGTCATCGGAATTCAAATTTATGCCTGGCAAACAATAAAACGGGTGAAAAAAAATCTTAACATTGAATGAGGGACCCAAGTCAAAAATAAGGGCAACAGTATCATATAAGTTTGTCTTTGTTTTTCATCTTTTGCTCCAGCAATTTCCAAGAAAATACTATTTCACTCACACCTTTTAGTTTAAGTGCATGCTTAATTCATTGTGTTACTTGCCATTTCCTTGTGAAATGTACTAGCAATTTTTAAGTGATAATTGTTTTAAAGAAAATCCTACACCAATTTTTTCCCCTTTCAGCTCTTGAGGCCAGTAACCTCTCCGACCACCCTAGCAACCACCCATCAGCACCCTGGCAACAGCCTACCAACAAGGTGAAATTTACATTTATCCTAGCAAAAAAGAACATCTTATCATCCAAAAAAGAACATCTTATCATCCTAAGATGTTGTATTCAATCATTAAATATTAAAATAAATTAATGTGTTTTTTTGTAATTGTTTTCCTCTGCAGTATTCATACATTCATCTTTATTTATTTATTTATTTAAGTGAAAATTTAAGTCAAAATATTGTAAAAAGCTAGTTTCTTATTAATGTATTATTAATGCCTTCTTATTAATTTCTTATTGATGTAATTAATGTTTTTTTGGTAATTGTTTTCCTTTGCAGTATTCATTCATTCATTCATTCATTCATCTTTATTTATTCATTTCAGAACATAAATAAAAATCCGGTTTCTTATTAATGTACATAAATTATTAAATATTTAATATTAATTAGGTAATTAAAATATTTAATTTGTATAATGTATCATATAATATTAAAATAAATTATTGTGTATTTTTTGCAATTATTTTTCTCTGCAGAATCCATCCATCCATCCATCCATCTATTTATTTATTTATTTATTTACAAACATAAATAAAAATCTGTTTTTTATTTATTTAAAAATCTGGTTTTAATGTACATAAATTATTAAATATTTAATATTAATTAGGTAACTAAAATATTCAATTTGTATAATGTATCATAAAATATTAAAACAAATGATTGTGTTTTTTTCGTAATTGTTTTCGTCTGCAGTATCCATTTGTGTATTTATTTATTTACTTATCTTAGAACGTCAAAATCTGCTTTCTCATTAGTGTACATAAAATATTAAATATTAAATAATAATTATTTAAATATAAATTAAATGTATATAATATTAAATTGTATACCATAAAATATTAAAAAATAAATGATTGTTTCTTTTTGTTTTGCCATTTTTCTCTAAAGTATCCACTGATGTGCCCTTCCAGCTCATTTCACTCATGCCAGTGACCTCAAAGGCCACACTAGCAGCGGCCTAGTGGCCACCGAGAACACAGCAACTGTGAGGTGAGTCACTGACATTTCCTTCAGAAAAATCTAGTTTAGATTGTGAAACTGTCGAATTGTAAACAGAGCTTCATCAAACACACCACTCAAACCTGCAACTTCAAGTGCTTCCTGTGACACACGGACACTGGCTTCCTTGAGCACTTGATGCACAAACACAGTTCAGGAACTGTGTAATCCTCAGCGCTGTTTATACAGCCAGTTACTGCAAACCACTATATAGAGCAAACTCAACACAACACTACAAACCTCCTCTGAAAAATAACATCCCCTTACAAACAGCAACACGTCGCAACCGCACAATGTAGCTAACCAGCTCTAAACCACACCGCTTAGTTCAACATCCCACCACGGTGCACTCCAGGGGCAAACTACATCAACACCTCCCTGCCCCATTTTTCCTCACCTCTCTTATTTTATCTTACTTCTCTGCGCTCTCTTATTGCCCTCTCCCTGCATTCTTCTCTCTTTTCTCTCTCTCCACACATAATTGATTAAGGGCCGCTTCCATAAATCAATTTGGTATGGGCATCAGTCAGTAATGAATGGGGGAAGCCCCCCTCCGAGCGTCCAGTATTAATCTAGCACAGCAGGCTCTTCCACTCAGAACTCTCTGTCTTTCTCTCTTTTTCTCCCTTTCTTTTTCCTTTCACAAACACACACACACACTCGCATACACAAACTGGACACAACTGCCAAAAACACACTCTATAAGCTCAGAGTGGAGCTGCTTCTCATCCTGGATGGAAGAGAAAGAGAGGGACGAGTGGAAAGGATGGAAAAATGAACGGACAGGCATATGAAAGAGAGAACTTGTGGTAAAACCCAGTGATGGCAGAGCAGAAAAGGACTGATGGCAGGAGTATATACTCACGCTCATTGATCCCTCACAACCAGTCTCTGAACAATGTTCCAAAGAAAACCGAAACTTGTTTTCTTAAATATGTAACTTATGTTTAATAATGTTAGTCCTGGAGACTGTGGCTGATTTTATTTTATACTAAGTATATAAGTGTATATGAAGTATGTATATACACACAAACCACTATTCAAAAGTTCAACTACATTCAAAAGATGCTTGATCAAAATTGCACTTATAATGTTACAAAAGATTTTTATTTCAAATACTTTCTATTAAAAAAATGTATCACAGTTTCTACAAAAAATTTAAGCAGCACAAGTGTTTTCAACATTAATAATGATAAGTCATGTTTCTTAAGCAGCAAATCAGCATATTAGAATAATTTCTAAAGGATCATGTGACACTGAAGACTATAGTAATGATACTGAAAATTCAGCTTTGCATCACAGGAATACATTATGTTTTAAAATATGTTAAAATAGAAAAGAGCTCTTTTAAATTGTAATTATATTTCACAATATGACTGAATTTACTGTATTAAAAAACATTTAAACTGACCCCAGACTTTTTAATGGTAGTGTATACAATATTATCATTCAAAAGCTTAATATTTAATATTTGTAAAAATGTAAGTTTTTCCATCTTAAAGGAATAGTTTGCCCAAAAATGAAAATTTTGTCATCATTTACTCACCCTCATGTCGTTCCAAACCTGTATGAGTTTCTTTCTTATGTTGAACACAAAAGAAGATATTTTGCAGAATTTTGAAGAACCAAACAGTTGTTGGTCCCCATTGACTCAATGGGGACCAACAACTGTTTGATTACCAGGATTCTTCAAAATATCTTCTTTTATGTTCAACATAAGAAAGAAATTCATACAGGTTTGGAACGACATGAGGGTGAGTAAAAATTTTCATCTTTAGGTGAACTATCCCTTTAACTGTTACATTTAAAACTGCGAGATTCAGCATCACATTCCTTGCCATTTTAAAACTATTGAAAAAGCCAAACTCCTACTTGCGCAAGGGACTGCGGGCAATTTTTGGCAGAGAAAAAGGGTGTACAGATGCATACTTGAAAATACACCAGAAAAAAATTGACTATCCAGGCATCTACGGCATACAAATAACATACTGTGGCATTTGTGATTACCCATAATGCACTGCAACATGAACAGTTTGGATATTTCTGTCCTGTTCGGTTAACTATTACTTGTAATATTGCTCACAGTAAACAAATTACTTCAGTTAATATGATTAGACCTTTCAGTACTAACCTTTGAAATGCACTAAAAATAATGTTGCATGCTATTTAAAATTGGAACACATACTTTCCTCTTTAAACTTTAGCACAGTTCTCCCTTCATCACACTTTTAGTTTTTCTTCTCTGCTGTTTCTCGCCTTTCACTACTTCAGTCCCCCCCCCACCTCCCAACCCTCTCAGCTGCAGAGTGTTAGTGCTGATGATAGCATAAGCCATATAGCCTTTAAAAACAGTTTGTCTTAATGAGCTCCGAGGAGGCGGGTCACAGCTGAAGCCAATTGCTAGCCCTTCCTATCGGCATGGCTGCAGGCTCTGAGGTCACGAGGGGTCACGCTGGCCCCATCACACCAGTGGACTCCAGCTCAACGGCCTAATCTACAGACGCATACTTACACTCATGGGGACACATCTGGTTCTGATGCAACTCCGCAGTTGGCTCTCAGGGTTTAGGGGAGAGAGGGAAAGGGTCGCATACCTCTCAGTGTCAAAGTCAGGGCCGAAGGTGCCATGTGCTTGCGGGGAATTCCTTGATCTTTCTCCTCTTCCTTGCCGAGAGCAGGTGAGATCTGGATAAATCGACGTGGCAGTGCTTTGAAGGCATTGCCAGTAAAACGCGCAACTATTAACGATCGTAACTAACAAGCTGCAGGCCTCGCTGATGCACATTCTCATGCTCGTTTAATGCTCGTCTATTGCCATGTGTGCACGCTCTTTCATGGATGCCTGAAGCTAATACTTCACAGACCAAATCACTATTTCTTACCCCCTCACAGATCTGAAGATCAAACAGTAATCTACCTGCACACATGCTGGAAACATATGTGGGTTTGTAAAAGATCAGGCATGCATATACATGCACAATGTGATCGATTTATGCGATTATTCATTCATACGCATGCACATACATCAAGGAGTTGTGCTAATCTGAAACTGAATTGAGAATGCTCTTTAAATTCCCATGAAAAATTTATATTCAGAAAAATGCATATATAACGAGTAAACTTTCAGGCTTGACAAAGACTTGTTTGAATGTTCAAAGTAGTTTAAAGAAGTTTTAAGTTTGGTTTTGTAGGCCTTAAACCAACAGATAGATCTGAATACTTAATTCATATATCTTATATATATATATATATATATATATATATATAAATATAAATGGGTGCGTGTGTGTATGTATGTATGTATGTATATGTGTGTGTTTGTGTGTATGTATGTATGTATATATATATACAGGGATTGAAATGAACTTTTTCACTCACCAGCCAACTTGGCTGCTAAATTTTTAAGTTACCGGCCATTCATAACTTCTACTAGCCAAAAAAAAAAAAAAAAAAAACATGACAAAGCGACCATTGCAAATAATTTTGTGTCAGTACTAAGGGTGTGCGATATTGAAAAAAAAAAAATTTCAATATTTTCTGGGATTTTATCGATAAAGATAATTAGACGATATTTTGCTGAGTGTGTTATTGTGCTGATATCTTAAGGACTACCGTAGACAGCTTACTCCTATAGTTTCTGATATTCTTCATATTCTGTGTGGTGGTCAGTTCACAGCAATGATAGAAATTAATCTTTTCCAATAAGTTTAAATTGATTTTAACCTTTTATGGGCATTTTTACCTTTATAAAGCCATTTTTTTTCTAAAAGTGTGCATCATCTTTTGAGTCAAATTCTTACATTTAATCAATCAATTATAATAATAATACATTTAGGCTGTTACTAAACAAATGAAATCAGTATCAAGAAAATTCATCTTTGCAGAAGTTTAGCATTTAGATGTATTTTCACATGTTAATGCAGCTTAGAGGGACATGGAATGCTTTAACCTGCAGTTACAAATGCATAAATAAAGTTTTGATATTTTAAACATGAAATGTTGAGTACTGATATTTGAAATTATTTCATAAATGAAAAGATACTTTAAATGTAAAATTAAAACCGCCAATAGGTGGCAGCAAGTGACTGTTAATAAGTGAGTCATTGCGATTGAACCGAATCATTTAAATGGTTGATTAATTCAGGAATGAAACACTGTCATATTGCTCAGAGACGCAAAACAGTACTGTGGCTGTGTTTAGAATGTTTTTTTGTTGGCGAAATAGAGCAAAAACAGGCAATATGGTGTCTAAAACGAAAGTCTCTTGATATTAACTTTTTGTTTATTGAACTGTTGTATAAAATCAATATCACATTTGTAACTATGCTGATTCTTTAAGAAAAAACAGCACTCTTCGTGTGATATTGATTAACTATATGAATGGATATAAATATATACATTTTCTGCTTCCTTATCTTGAATTATGTGATCATTCTTAATCCATATTAATAGACTGAATCATGCAGTGAAAGAACGCACTCTAAATGCGCACGCGCACTAATTAGTCTAACCAGACTTCATCACGTAGTCGCGTATGAGTGCACTCTGTAGGTGTGTTTTGTTTGGTTTTTGCAATATACTCGATAATGTCATGTCTCACGAGTTCTGTTTTTGCGCTAAACCTGCACAGATTTGGCTTGCATGAACTTCCTCAAGAAATTAATGAGTGAACATAACTTACGAAAAGTAATCCGTTAAATTGGCTACTGATTTGACGACGTTACCTGCCACAGCTGATTTTTACCCGCATTTGGCAGGTTGGCGGGTGTTAATTTCAAATCCTGTATGTATATATATATATATGTGTGTGTGTGTGTGTGTGTGTGTGTGTGTGTGTGTGTGTGTGTGTATAAATAAATGAATATATACAGTCATGGCCAAAAATATCGGCACCTTTGGTAAATATGATCAAAGAAGGCTGTGAAAATTAATCTGCATTGTTAATCCTTTTGATCTTTTATTTAAAAAAATCACAAAAATCTAACCTTTCATTGGATAATAAGAATTTAAAATGGAGAGAAATATCATTATGAAATAAATGTTTTTCTCTAATACACGTTGGACGCAATTATTGGCTTCCTGTTTCACAGAAATATAAATAGGAGGGAAATTCCCTTAATCATCCATCACAACGAGAAAAACCAAAGAATATATTTCTGATGTGCAGCAAAAGATAATTGAGCTTCACAAATTAGTGAGGTGGCTTTCAGAAAAGAGCTAGAGCAGTGAAAATTTCCATTTCCACCATCAGGGCAATAATTCAGAATTTCCAATCAACATAAAATGTTACGAAACTGCCTTGAAGAGGACGTGTGTCTATATCGTCCTAATGCACGGTGAGAAGGAGAGTTTGAGTGGCTAAAGACTCTCCAAGGACCACAGCTGGAGAACTGCAGAAAATAGTTGAGTCTCGGGGTCAGAAAACCTTAAAAATTTGTCAAACAGCACCTACATCACCACATGTTGTTTGGGGGGGTTTCAAGAAAAATTCTCCTAGCTCATCCAAAAACAAACTCCAGTATATTCAGTTATCAGACACGACTGGAACTTCAAATGAGACTGGCTTCTATGGTCAGATGAAACTAAAAAATGAGCTTTTTAGCAGCAAACACTCAAGATGGGTTTGGTGAACACAGGGATAAAAAGTACCCCGTGTGTACAATGAAATATACTGCTGTATTTTTGATGTTGTGGGCCTATATTTCTGCTGGAGGTCCTGGACATCTTGTTTAGACACATGGCATCATGGATTCTATCAAATACCAACAGATAAAAAATCAATAAGTGACTGACTCTGTTAGAAATCTTATAATAGGCCATGTTTGGATCTTCCAACCGTACAATTATCCAAACACAAACCTCAAAAACAACACAAAAACGGGTCACTGAGCACAAAACCAAGCTTCTTCTATGGCCATTCCAGTCCTCTGACTTGAACCCTATAGAAAATGATTGGGGTGAACTGAAGAGAAGAAGCACCAACATGGAGCTAGGAATCTAAAGGGTCTGGAGTGATTCTGGATGAAGGAATGGTCTCTGATCTCTTGTCAGGTGTTCTCTAACCTCATCAGGCATTATAGGAGAAAATTTAGAGCTGTTAAACTGGCAAATGGAGGTTTCAAAAAGTATTGAATAAAAGGGTGCCATTAATTGTGGCCAATGTGTATTAGAGAAAAACATTTATTTCATAATGATATTTGAAATATATAAGTTTGATATATATATATATATTTGATATATAAGTGGGGTGGCCAACCCTAGGCTCCGCCCCTGCGTTAATGGCGTTAAATAATTTTAACGCGTTAAATTGAAAAAAATTCATTGCCTGCGTTAACGCGCTAATTTTGACAGCACTAATATATATATATATATATATATATATATATATATATATATATTCATTTTCTAATAATTGCAATTCAACGTAGTTACAATTCAGATTCAAAAACAGATAAATTCAATCTTTTAAATTTATTTATTTATTTATTTTTTAGTTTTGCCTGACTATTATGAGCATAGTTATACGTTGATGGATTTATTTTTAATTTTTAATTTATTTTTATTCATTTATTCATGAATTTTCTGTGCTGATTTCAGGGAAAAGTCATTGTAAGCTGAAAAAAAAGCAGAAGTATATAATTTCTGTTACACTAGCACAGTGAAATTGCCTGTTAAAAAATGACTGTTTCCAGACAGGATTCCTCAAACATTTTCCCATCTGACATTGGTCAGCAAAACAAATAATTCCACCCCAAACTCACACCATTGGTTGAACCAGAGCTGCTGTTGTCAGGCAGACTGTGATGTTTAAACAAACAGAGTAATATTTTGATAATACCACAGAGTCACAGCTCTTACATTTTTAGGGAAATCAGCCTACAAATGGCTTACTTATAACTTGATAAAAGAAAGTATTTTAACAGAAAAACACTTTAGCTTTAAATGCAGCTGATAATACTACACATTTATTGGTCACTGAAAGCATATTCAGCCAAAATATTTAATAAACAAACATGCAAGGGAATGTGTGGAACTTTGGGAACGGCAGGCATTCTGATTGTGCAGAAATCTGCGGACGTAGATTCATGTGGCCTGGTCATAGTCAAAATAAGTTCATTTAACTGTGTAGATTCACTGAAGCTGGTTCAGTCAAGGTTAAAAAGTCATTAGTCACATTAACCATCAACCATACTCACATTTACACATCTGAATGAAGGCAAACGCACACCTTTGCAGGAACTTGCATGTCTTATTCTTTATTGTTTGTGCTTCCAGATGCTCCATACACCTGAGCCTATAAAACGGAGTGCGTTATGCCAGTAATTTCTGTTCCACTTCTCCACACACACACAAACAAGTACACACATGGCGCCATAATTGGCTCCTACTCCCTTACCGGCTCCGACTCTGTACCCCTAACCCCCACCCCTCCCTTAACAGGCCCATAAAAGCACATCTGGAAAGGCACTCTACCCCTTTCCCCCTCTCTCCATCTCTTTCTCTTACTCCCTCATGCAGCCGACAAGACGAACGCCACAGAAAGAGCCTCTTGCAAGCAGCTACAAACACAGAAATAACACTGTCAGCCTAAGTGAGTCATCCTAATGCGACATCACCACAGAGAAACAGGCGGAGGACGGGCTATGGGAAAAAAACATGTGCATGTAGATAGTGTTAGCCACGATGACTGCACTGGATCTTCTGAGGTGTGATTTCATGAAGTACCATGGAGATCCATCCAATGTATTAAAGGCAGTTTTGGCTTATACATACTGTGTAGTTGAAATAAAGTGCTTTGATGATATAGATAAAGGACTAGTCAGTCTGCTATTGGAGATAACTATATTTCCTCATACAGTTTTTGACCATTTTTATATGTTTTTATGCTAGATACTTTTTTCTTTTTCAAAAATTTGGGGTTGGTTGAATTTTTTAATCTCTTATGCTCATAAAGGCTGTATTTATTTAATGGTAAAAACAGTAATATTGTGAAATATTATTACAATTTAAAATAATGTTTTCTATTTTAATATACATTTATTTCTCTAATGCAAAGTTGAACTTTCAGCATCATTACCCTAGTCTTCAGTGTCACATGATCCTTCAGAAATCATTTTAATATGCTGATTTGCTGCTCAAGAAACATTTCTTACTATTATCAATGTTGAAAACATTTGTACTGCTTAATATTTCTGTGGAAACTGTGATATTTGAACCATTAATTTTTTCAAGGTTTTTTTTGTTAGAATTTTTTAAAAATAGAAATAGTTTCTAACTTTGTAAATGTCTTTACTGCTACTTTTGAATTTAATGCATCCTTGCTGAATAAAAATATTAATTTCTATAAAAAACTGATAAAATACTGACCCCAAACTTTTAAAGGGCATTTTATATTTATGTTGTCCAAAGTAAACAATACATTTTGCATTTACTCAAGACTGAACTGTACTTTCTTGCACTTTGAAGTACATTTTGTAATATATTTTGACATTTAAATTTTTAACCGAAAAATGTTTTCAATTTGAAAAAAATGCCACATTTTTTAAAGCCACTGTCAGACCTGTGTCCTGTCTTGTCTTGTGGTTTTCTGTCTCGTGCTCCCCTTGATTTAGTTTTCCCTCTTGTATGCCCATATTTGGTTATTTTCCTGTTTCTGTCTTTATTAGTTCATTTGTTACCAGCTGTGTTTATTAATTATCTTGTTTAGTTTGATTATTTAAGCCCTGTGTTTCCCTGAGTCTAGTGTCTGGTATTAATGTCGATGTCCTGTTCCTGTGTGTCTCTGTCCTACCGTGTTTTTCCCCCGTTTTTGGATTAAAGACTGTTATTTTGAAGTTTATCTCTCATCTCCTCGCTTCCCTTGTGTGCACCGTGACAGCCACATTGTTTACAACATATATTTTGGATATTTGTAATATATTTAGGCCAGAAAAAATTTGGCATATTGGGTTGCGTGCGTCTACATTTAGAACTGTTATAAAGACCAGATGCCTTTTCCAATATGGCGATTTGTTCTTTTAATCAAGGCAGGATTTCCTTTCTTACAGCATTGCAATTTCTTCAGTTCATATTTCAAATGGCATGTCATGTCCTCATACCATCTCTACATACACATATGTACTTGAAACATATGTGATGTTTCTGACTCTGCGTTCTGTCTACTATGTTTATCCACTGGTGCTTTGGCTCGTGGGAAATCGGAAACATCCCGCTGGGCTCAGTTTATCCTCCTCAGCAACCGAAGGCTGTTCTTACTTCATATCGGAGTAATACGCATTCTTTTTGTGTGAAAAACAGCTTGAACTATCTCCGGCACTGGGACTATAACTATATATACATTTAATGAGAGCCTCTGTGGCAGAGTAATGGTTGGTTGGGTTATGGGGTACGGCACTAGAAGGCGGCATCGGTTTAGAGGAAAGGAAGGAGTGACTTGCTATGTTAATTCATTGAGATATCTCTCCACAGATAAGCTGACACAGTCTGATTCAGTCTGGCTACGATCATTCGCTCTCTGTTTTCCAACGGATCCAGGCACAGGACCAAGAAGAAAATAAAACCAGCCACAAGAATCTCCTGGCTGGGTTCTCTACTCCCTTTTTTTGCTCTACAACTTCTTTAGAGAGGGTGGGGGGGAGGCGAAGGGGAGTAGGAAAAAAGACGCCAGCATTTTTTATTCTCATTTTTAATGAAGTCTTGAGAAATGGGAAGCATTGCAGCACGGGTTGAGTTTCACTTTTGGGCCCAAGCCTCTTAAGCTGGAACATATGCGGCTCCTGGGCCCGAGGGCTCAGGTTACCAGGGGGGCACTAAAACATTGAGTGAGAGAAAGAGAGAGAGACAGGGTTATACAGAGGGAGACAAGCGAAGAAGATTAAGAAAGAATGTATGCGTATTTTGTGTGTTAGAAGTGAGAAGCAGAGAGCAAGAGAGAGAGAAATCAGCAGAGAGGGAGAGGGAAACGGGTGGGTAGTTCTGCGGTAGGTAAATAGAGTTCTGACCCAGGCCCAGTCATTGGAACAGCAGGCCTTCAGCTCCACGGGATTTTCTCTGGGTTTTGTTTTGTGGTTTTTTTTTTTTTCAGGTTGGAGGGGGGAAAGGGGAGAGAGGGGGGGGGGCGCTATTAACGAGCACCGTCGTTTTTCTAATTAGAGCTTTGGGGAATATTTTCTTAAGGACTGTCGACCCTCCCTGAAGGGCTCCCAGGAGAGGGAGTGTGTGTCTGTGAGTGTGTGTATGTCTGGTGGATGGAGGGGAAAAGGGAAAAAGAGATGGAGTGTGTATGAATATGTACTTGAAAACGTGTACTTCTGTGTTTCCATGTGTATACAATTTTTCTAATAATTAAATATTATATATATATATATATTCCAAAAATATTTATTTACTTATTTATTTGCATCTAATATGATACGTATCAGATACATATCTATACATATTTTATATATGTACACACAATATTTTATATATATATATATATATATATATATATATATAAAATGTACATACACATATTGCACATATCTATATTTATATATTTAAAAAAATATATTTGAATAATATATATTTTCTTATGCTTGTTTTAAACGTGTTTTGCAGTGTTAATGTTAATCTTGTACAACTCCAAACTTATTGAGGACACATGGAGCTTAGTCATACTTTCGAGAGTATGACACACACACTTGCCTTCATCTCATTCATACTTCGGATGTAAAAACACCCTCGTCACACACGCACATACTGTTAGTTCATTAGGTTTTGATGGTTAAGATCCTCTCTCCTTGTGTTCTCGGAGTCGAGGAGCAAAGGAAAATTTTCTTTTCTCTTTTCTTCCTTTTCCAAACCTTCTTTTCTTCTCATTTTCTCCTTGTGCTGTTTCTTTTCAGCGAGTCTGCTGCTCTTGTCTTGGCTTTGATCCCCCCACCCCCTATTTGTGGGCCTCTGAGCTCAGTGGAGCGGTTTCCTGAGTCTGCCTAGATTAATGAGTGTGTGTGTGTGTGTGTGTGTGTGTGTGTGCACTTAAGAGTGCATGAAAAAAAAAGAGTGGGAGAGAATGAGAGCGAGAGTTTGAGTCAGTGTGTGTGTGAGTGTGTGGTTCTCTTTTGGCTTTCCAGAGACCGCACATTATTTTTGTGAGGGTTTTTTATCTTCAAAGTCACTGTATCCACAAAGTGCCTGTGTTTGCCTTGCTCGCTCAACATTTTGAAACATTCGCAATCACAGGGCTGTTGTGGACATGACGGCAATCTCGTTTCCACAGTAAAAAAGCAACACGAACGACGCTCATACACAAACCCACACGCGCTCACAGAAGGCCAGTTTGAACGACGAGGTGTTTGAGTAAACAGTGTTAGTCCATAAAGTTGTTGCTTTGTGTTTATGGATACACGTTCCATCCAAATAAATCTAGAGCGCCTATCAGATGCAAAACCTGTAATCAGATTCTGGAATAAATTGCAAACTGCTAAAAATAACTTTTCTTATTGGAGCCATGTGTGGATTTGATGGGGGGGATGTTGCTGTGGTGGGTCGTAGTGAGTTGTAGTATGAATCAAACCAGTGGAAAAAAACAGTTTGTCTTTTCTGAGATAATATGGCCACGTGAGCCATGACTGTGGTGTGTTTATTTATTCTCACAACTTAGTGTGTGTATGTTAATACACAAACACACACTGAACACGATTATACAAACACATGCATGTTGTGTAACAGCCCTTTTAACTACACTCTTTAACCTGATTAAAAATGCCCTGTTGCTTTGCAATCACACACTTATACATTCTTATATATATATAAGTAGGGAATAATATACATGGTCATTATCACAAAATAAAGTAGTAGGTTTATATTTTATGATAAAGCTTGTATATTAAGTGCTTATTTAATGGCTGGTTAACAAATAAATAAATACATGGGCATAAAATATTGATTTAAATTGAAATTATTTGCCTAGAACAGTTAGTATGTATAGTGAATATAGAGTGCAAAAAACATTCATTTTCACCATAGATAAACTTAGATAGCTAGATATATTTATATATTTTTAATATACTCACATTTAACAGTAGAATTTAAAAACTACATTACCCATAATTCTGCTTAGGAATCAAGAAAAAATTTAAGAACAATTTCATGTTTAATTTACTTGTTATTTCTTTGTAATTATTTGTGAAATTTACTAACAATTTATGAGTGAAAATAAAATCCTACACCAATTTATTAGTGTATAATCAACATCTTTAAATTTTCGAACACGTTATGGGTTTAAATGAAATTTTGTGATGTTGTGATTTGGTTCATTGTGTGTAAGTCTTTAATGAAGACTTCTAAAAATCCCTATGGGAAAAACACTTACGAAAAACCACGACATTGAAAAAGTGGCGCTATTGCACTCTTTAGTGCTGAATGCTGCGACTGACCAATCAGAGTCAAGTATTCCAGCCAGTCGTGTAATAATTAAAACACAAAAACATGAGAAACGTAACACAACCCCATTAAAAATGTTTGTTATAAAGTATTTGTAGAACTATATAGTTATAATCAAACTACATATCATCTGATTAACTTACATCCAAGCTGCAGTCACTTTATCACAGGCTAAGCAAAAACCGTACCTGTAAGATTTTAGTTGGTTTGAAGCATTTCATGACATTTAAAATAGAGAAGTTACTGCTTTACTGCAACTGAAAAAAGCTAGTACGATGTGTGTGTGTGCCTTTACAAGCCTGTAAGGAGGAAAACTGTGTGCCAGGTGTTTCTGATTAGGACCCCTATCAGAAAAAGCCAGAGGAGGGGGGAGTAATGGTGCAAAGGAGTCCAAAACTCTCCCTTTTAACTTTGTAGCCCATAGATCAAACTCCAGCCGGCTCCCCTGATAGGCTCATAAATACCTCCTCCAAGCTCTCATCCCTTATCATACTGTTATTTCTACACTGATTGCAGTGGTTACATGGAAAAGGCCTGATATGTGTCACACTGTGACAGCGCTGACGCATATCCTCAACAGTGTGTGTGTGTGTGTTTGGGAGAGGATTTGATGGACCACAGTGTGTGTGAGGAACATGATGGTTGAGTTACAGAGTTCTGGGTCATTTGTTTAATTTTTTTAAACGTTTTGTTCGGTAATCCTTGTATCTTAATTAAGAGACAAATATGGACAAATATACGCTGGGACATGTCAAAAAAAAGGACAAACTGTTTTGTTTTTTTTAATTGTTCTCAGTTTAATTCATAAGTAATAATGTTTTACAGGAAAATATTAACTAACCTATACTTGATGACTTAACTGGTTTGTGCAGATAGTTACTAACATTTCAAAGTATGACTATATGTTTGATTGTTATAATTAATCTGTAAGCTACATGTTTAAACCATGTTTAAAGTTTCCTGTGTTGCAAATTACATTTTCACGTAAGTCACTCTTAAATGATATGTGTGGCATCTGAGTTTGTTTAATTTATGTGTGTAAGGGTTGTGCATCAGTTGAACTGATGAATTTGAACTGTATTTGAATTGAGATAAAACATTTAATTTGAATTTAATTCAAATACAGAGGAACTGTGTAAGTTTTAGTAAAGAATTACCAAGAATATGTTGCCGTATACTAAGAAAAAGAATCTGTAGAAAAACATCAAATTTACTGTTAATTTTCTGCCATGACATTTTTTGTTGAGTTTACAGACATTTGGGAAAATCATATGGGAAAACACCTGTGAAAAATCAATGCATAAACTTCCTTCATATTAACAGTGCATTGGACCCTATTTTAAGGACTTTTTTGTGGAAAATATATTGAGTAATGTTCTTCCAGAAACATTATACATTTATTTATTATATATACATTTATATAATAAATTACCTTTCATTTTATTGGCAATGGTGAAACAACACCACAATTTACCCTCAATTAAAGTAATTTTTTGCACATTTAAGTATAATTTTGTACATCAAAATGTTATTTTCATTTAAGTCACATATCATAAGTGTGAGAGCTGATTTCATAAAAATATAATTTCTGTGTGTGGCAGGATTGTGTGTTATTCCAATCTTAGATATTGAGGTACTGAAACAGGAATCAAATGTGAATTTAATGATGTAGAATTAAAATATAATTAAATTCCATTTAAGTATACGTTTGTGCATTAAAAATGTTATTTTCATTTAAGTAACTGTTTAAAGTCATGTAAGTGACTTTATGGTTGACACTTGTATGCTTGTGTGCAGGTGGTATTGGGTTCTGTTGTACTAGAATAGGCAGCATGTGAGTGTGTTTGTTTGTCTGTATGGACTTCCGTGTGGTTTTGGGAAGCAGCATTGATTTGTGGCACTGAGCTGGAGTCAGGGGCAGAACCAGAGTGTGTGAAGCCTGTTGCTGGACAGTGCATTGTAACTCTGTCTGCTTATTTGATAAGAACTCGTCCGTCTGGAAGGAAAATAAACAGTTGAGCGGTCTGTTGCTCAGACTTCAGAAAGGAGCTGTTACTAGAGCACAACACAATATTTACATCACTGTTTACATCATATTACACACCCCTTTCTCATTCTCTCACTTCTTTTCTGTCCCTCTGATCTCTCTCTCTTTCGCCCTCTTTCTGTTTTCTGTCTCTATCTGTGGCCAAAATGAAGAAGAATTGTCAGAATCTGACTGACTGTGGCCTTTTTCTGTTGGATAAGAACATTGTAATGTCAACATAAAATCAACTAAATGTGTTGCAAATGCTGTTTCATATTGAATTTAACTTCTGTTTGTGCAGGGTAGTCCGATTCATGAACGAATGACGCATATGGGTCAGTTCTATTTAGTGAATCAAATACACAAACATTTTGTTTGTTTAGAGTTGTTGCATAGTTATAGGATTGCATTTATGCCACCTAAGTGAAAAGTCATTAAAATGTCTGTGTTAACACAGATTTTGCAAGAATTATTCTAAATGTGTTTATTATTATCTTAGAATTTGACGATGGAATTGCATTTCTTTTTTCCAAATATTTATTCAATAAAAATACAAAACTAATCATTAATGGAACCGTTAAGGAACTAAAATCATTAAATTACTCATTATTCCTATTACTATTACTAGGAATTAAAAAAGACTAACTGATAAGAGCCAGTTTGTTCAGATCTCGCTGCTAAAGCTGCTATTTGACACTACACACTGTGGTAATTGGTGGTATAAAAAAAATATGTGTATGTTATTGTAAGAGCTTTACTGAGGAAAAATCCACCATTGTAAATGTAAACATAATCAGTGAGAATGATAGCAAACAAAGATATTGTCATTATCTATGATATGGTCTAAAAGGGGTGTGTGGATAGCAAAACAAAATTGGTACTAAGATTGAGCCCTGTGGGACCCCACAAGTTAAGAGAATTGATGAGAAACAAATAATTCTGGTGACAATGTAATCAGTCAAAATGTTTGTCTGGGAAGTGTTTCAGGCTATTCTGCCAGCCTCTAATAATCTCTGTATGTTCAATTAACACATTTAGCACGTGTATGTGCAAGGCAAAAAGAGAGTGAAAGTCATGAAGAGGGAATGTAAGAGAAATGAGATTTAGTTTCCATGTGTTTATTTACGATGGTGACTTTGTGCTGGTCTGTGTAACCCTGCCTCTGGCTATGAGTGACAGATAGAGATCAGAGGGGCTCTTATCAGTCAAGTTGCTCTGGAATGGTCAGACTGTTCAACAATGCAGGGCCTCGGGAAGTCGTGCCAAGATGTTATTATGATGGCATTTCACTGAGTTCCGTGCCAGGACTTAAATATCTCAACACAAAGGAACATTCACAATTCATACATATTCATTCAGACTCTAAATATGCAGATTACCTACAAACTGTAACTCCATACCTGAAAAACAACATTGAAACACTCACTTGTGCATATTCCATTACAAGCTAAAGCATCGCACACACATTTGTAAAATAAACAGTCTGCGAGCTCCCTGGGTGCATATGGCCGGCACTTAGATTGAATGCTTTGTCAAGAAGGTAATTTTGCTTGCGCGTGAGCCGTTGCTCCCAGGTTGTGTGTGAAGCTCTGTGAGAAGTAATTTTCCGAGCCTGTTATTTGTAGTGGGTGAGATCATGCTCCATTGCTGACACTGAACATAAAGAGGCATTGAGTAAAAAAGAAACCTAGTCCAAGAGTAGAGGTACACACACACACGTACGACGAGAGGTAGATTTACAGAGGTCTGCGCACACACTTGCTCAGGTACACAACCGTACACACAGACACAAGGCTACATTTATTCACCGAGGAGGACACACATATTGGGAGTGGACCGTCAGTGTAGTGGAGAACCAGAAGACCGTGGGGACTATCGTTTTCCTCGTTAATTATGACCGTCTGGCAAGCTCAGGGTCCAGGAAGTGTGAAGGGGGGGGGAGGAATGGAGAAAGAGTGAGGGTAAGACAAGGAGGGGTGGCACAGGAGAGACAGGAATCAAGATAAAGAGCTCTGTGTAGGAGGGCAGGGAATGATAAAACCAGGTGTGTCCATGGAAAAGGATAGAAGACACCTTAAATCTCCAGCATATGTCGTCTTTACTCCCCTCTAATACCTTCTGCAGTCCACCTTAAATCTTCTAGACTGCAACCTCCCCAGACATCCAACCTGGAAACCAGACTTCTTCCATCACAGATGAAATATTATTCTCCTATCACAGCCCCTCCACACTGAACACCATCCTTTATTGTTCAAAGATGGTCAGAGATAGGTTATTTCTTCTTTACTGAGCAGCAATATTGAATATTAAATGCTAAATGAGGATAGTTCATGCAAAAATTAAAACTCATTTACTCACCCTCATGTCATCTTCTGTGGAACACAAAAGAAAATATTTTGAAGAATATTTCTGTTTTTGTCCATATAACGAAAGTCAATAGCGTCCAAAAAATATTTTTATCAAAATAATGAAAAATTCAATTAAAATTCTCTTGTGTTTTTAATCCTGTTTGTTTGTTTGTTGGTTGTTAATTAATATATGTATTAATGTATTTTTAGAGCAAGTGTTATTTTAGTATTATATATACTGTTTAAGTATTAATTAATATTTTAAATTAGTTTTTATGTTTTCACTTAAATTTTAGTTTAAGTTTTATCTGCTTTTGTCATTTTTATAAGTTTTTTAAAATGTCTATTCAGCTTTATTTTATTTATTTCTTTTTTGAATAATTTTAGTTCTTCAACTTAAACTTATTTCAGTTAGTTGCCAAGACAATGTTTTTGAAGTTTCAAAGTGTTATTTTTAACGATTTCTGTCTAAAAATTAAGCCTTCATTGCTCATCATAAAAAATAAACCATAAAAACACAGTAGGAGACACAATAACAAATGCGTACCACTTGATGAATGCAACATAAGAAAAACTAAAACCACATCATTATTTTTTGCAGCCAGGCTGCAAATGAAAACAACACCTTTCCGTCAAAAATCCAGAGGTCATTAACCCAGGTTAAGTCCAGGCCAGACCAGGTCAGGGTTATTCTGAAATGCTCCCCCCATTCCTCTGCTCCGAGTCTAGTGGAGCGACACTGGGATTTGAACGGCTCCAGGTCCAATTACTGCAGTCAGCCGCATCTGGAGCAACTTAACAGAACGATCCAATCCAACCGCGCCACGACAACACACGCCCCAGTTTTGACGACACAAGGAATAATAACAATAAAAGCATATCATGCACACACACATATAAACTCTCCCATCCAGAAAAATAATAACAGCAATACTACAGCAGGAAATTAAGAGTCGCAGAGGCCAGGGCACAGGATCACAGAGCTTTGCGCAGGCCGTACTGTGTATGTACCAGCATGAAATGGGGCTTCGTGAAATGTTTGGCTGAGAGGATTGTGATTTATATGTTTTAGTAGTGTGCATGCATGAACATTTGTACAATTTGTTTGTTTACATGACCTTTCTAAGCTGCAATAACGCAAATACAATATATTTCAGCTATTTATTACTAATAGTTGGGTTTAGTTTTGCATAAAGTCTAGTCCTTATTGCAGTTTATTCTGTTAAAGAACCACCCAGCTCAAGCTATAACATATCATGTCATACTCTTTTACTGTATATGATGAAATAAAAAGTATAAAGGTTAAATTTATACATATAAAACTTAACTCTTAACACATTTATAATGCTGGTCAGAGTATGTGATTTTTGTGGTTTCAGTTCCAACCTTTTTTCGTAGATTTAGAATAGTTTTGTACAAAAGTTATTGATGAATCACAAAATTTGTTATGAAATTTTGTAGTGAAATTCAAGTGTTGTATTCAGCCATGAATGAATGCTAATTCTTTGTTTTATTTTAAAAGTGCAATTAAAGGGATGTTCACACCAAGGACGATAGTTAAAAGATAATTATAAAGTATTAATAATCATTTTAAAGTGACTTTCACACTAAGGATGATAACTATAACTATAAAGTTTTAATAGTCATTCTAAAGGGACATTCCCACCATAACTATAAAGATAACTATAACTGTAGTTGAAATAATCGATGTAAAGGTGCGTTCACACCAAGGATGATAACTATAACTATAAAGTTTTAATCATCATTATAAAGGGACATTCACACCAAGGACGATAACTATAACAATAACTATACTGTATAAAGTTTTAATAATTTTCTAAAGGGACATTCCCACCAAGGACGATAACTACAACGATAACTATAATTATAAAGTTTTAATAATAGTTCTAAAGGGACGTTCCCACCAAGAACGATAACTATAACGATAACCAAAACTATGCTGTGTAAATAATCGTAGCAAAGGTGCATTCACACCATGGATGATAACTATAATTATAAAGTTTTAATAATCATTATAAAGGGACGTTTACACCAAGGATGATAACTATAACAATAACTATACTGTATAAAGTTTTAATAATAGTTCTAAACGGAAGTTCCCATCAAGGACAATAACTATAAAGATAACTATAACTATACAGTTTACATAATTGTTGTTAAGATTTGTTCACACCAAGGATGATAACTATAATTATAACTATAAAGTTTAAATAATCATAATCATTGTAAAGGGACATTCACACCTAGGACAATAAATATAATTATAATTATAACAATAAAATTTAAATAATTGTTATAAAGGAACGTTACCATCAGTGGCTGGTTGTATAAAATGCTTAGTCTTAAAAGTTAGTCATCTAATTTTTTTCATTTAATTCTGATCATACATTTTTTAAGTCAGTTACATAAAAACGTAATTATTTGAATCTGAAAAATAAGACTTCTTACCCCTTGGCTAACTGCTAGTTGGCCAAACTAGTTCTTAAGACACAGTCTTAAGCTAGTGACTAAGTTTATGCAACCGGCCACAGGAATGATAAATATAAAGATATATAACATAAATATAACAACAACTATATTAGTATCCACACCAATGCACAATAACATTCTGTTTATTATTAGGCTTTCAAATTTTTTTTCATTCTGAAAAAAAAAAAAAAATTCTGAAAGTGTTTCTATAGTTGTGGTGTGGACTCCCCTATTCTCATAGAATTTGAACAATTATTAAAACTTTATAGTTATCGGCCATTAAGTCTGTAAATGTTTAGGGCAAGAGTTTAAATGTACTAGTAAAAAGTGTTGTTTAAGCAATAAGTGTACTAGTGTGAGGCACTGAGAGCGACTCATTCTTAGATTTGTCACACTGAGGAAGTGACATAGCTGCTAAGGTCAGCGGTAGATGCGGTGCCTGGGGATCGTTGTCATGGCGCCCGTGTCGAGTAATAAGGTTAGACCCTGAGACTCTCAGCATTCCTCTAAAGGCACACATGTACGCACATGCACACTTCACAAATACACACAATTAAGTGGTCCTGAACACTTTCAGACTTGCCACACTGCAAGTACTGTTCCACAGCTACACAAATACAAGCCACACACACATACACACATTTATTAGACAAAACTGCCTTACATAGCAATGCTTTGAGCAATGAGTGTGAAAAGCCTTAGGCCACAAGAGCCCTGCTATTTTAAACGTATCCACTATAATCACTGCAATCATCTACATATCAATCTGTTGGTCTTTATTATGAAGCTGTGAAGTTGATGGAGGTATTGGTGAGAGAGAGCAATGCATGCTGGGAGTAATGCATGCTGGGCCAGAGGCATTCTGGGAGGCAGCTCCCCTGCAGGCTTGGCCTCTGAAACAGCAGCATGGTTAATGGCCCTTTCATGGCTGGGCCACAAAGGCTTTTGTCTGTGCCTAATTCAGCCTATGGTGCACAGGGCAAGGAGGGAAAATGGCACCCAGGGCCTGAAATCCTCCCTGCACCACTCTTTCTCTCTGTCTCTGGGATGAGAGACCTTTTACAGTTCTTTAAAAAAAAAAATTTATTACAACCAAGGTAAAGAAATAGTTCACCCAAAAAAATTAAAATTTGCTGAAAACCTTCAGGCCATCCAAGATGTAGATGAGTTTGTTTCTTCATTGGAACAGATTCAGAGAAATTTATCATTACATCACAGTGGATCCATGAAAGTGAATGGGTGCCGTCAGAATGAGAGTCCAAACAGCTGATAAAAACATCACAATAATCTACAAGTAATCCACAAAACTCCAGTGTGATTGTAATAAACAAATTCATGATTAAGAGGTTTTAGCTTCAGACTGGCTAAAATAGTCCTCTATCCACAATATTGTTTTCTCCAGTGAAAAATTTGCCTTGTCTGAATCAGTAGAGAAATATTCACAGATCAAACATTGTTTGAAAACAGTTAAAAACAATTCTAACAGTTTGGTGGATTTTGGTGTGAGATGATTACAGGGGATGAACTTTTTCCCTGGAAGATGCACTATTATGGATTATGACTCATATTTTGGGCAGAAGTGACGGTTTAAAGTTGAAATACATTAATGATGTATTTGTTTCTCATAAACTTGCAGCTTTTCACTTCAAGAGGTTAACTGATGGATTAGAATAATGTGGATTACTTTTGATGGATTATTATGATGTTTTATCAGCTCATTCTGATGGCACCCATTCACTGCAGAGGATCCATTGGTGAACAAGTGATGTAATGCTAAATTTCTCCAAATCTGTTTTGATAACAAAACAAACTCATCCACATCTTGGATTGCATGTGGGTGAGGAAAATTTCAGCAAGTTTTCATTTTTGGGTGAACTATTTCTTTAAAAAATAAGCCATGTACTAATATAATTTTTATAGGTAATATAGAAAAAAATAATAAATACATTACATTTTACTAATAAATACATAGGATTTGTGTATACAGCAGCATATATACAAATGCTGTAATCCTTTGCATAAGCAACCTCAGACCACAGATGCACCCACATTTATTTGCACTGCGACGTTGCCAAATGAAGCTGCACATCCCAAACGTGAACCATAAATTGCAGCATAACATACACACTTCCAAACATCCGTAACTCTATCGTCAGAGAGCCAAACCGTGTACATCACCTATAAACTTTACAAAAACCACAAAAGACAAGCCACAGCCATTCCTTATTATTGCTGCCTCTCAGTTGTGGAAATATTTGTGTAAAAACAGCAAACTAATTATGCATTATCACAGGCTACATATGACATCAGATATCTCCTATTAAAAGTTACCTGAGACCATTCTAATTAAAAGTACCTGGTCAACAATTCCAACTTGTGTAATACTGGTTATAATTTTGACACTTAATAATACGAGCTTTTGATTGCTATCGGTATTCAAGCTTTGTGACCAAGCAAAAAAGAAAAAAAAGAAAAAATTATATATATATATATATATATATATATATATATATATATATATATATATATATATATATATTAACTTAAAAATAATTATATATATAAAAAAATAATAATTCCATTTGCCAGATACTTCATTCAAAGTGAGTTATATATACATATATTTTTTTGTATTTTATCCGACTTTACATTCCCTTGAAATCAAACCCATGATATTGGAGTTACTATTGCTATACTGTACTATTTAAAGGGATAGTTCACCCAAAAATTAAAATTCTGTCATCATTTACTCACCCTCAAATAGTTACAAACCTGTATGAATTTCTTTGTTCTGCTGAACACAAAGGAAGATATTCTGAAGAAAGTTTGTAACTAGGCTGTTTTGGGGCACCATTGACTTCCATAGTATGAAAAAAAAAATACTATGGAAGTCAATGGTGTCCCAGAACTGCTCTGTTTCCCACATTCTTCAGAATATCTTCCATTGTGTTCAGCAGAACAAAGACATTCATACAGGTTTGGAACTACTTGAGGGTGAGTAAATGATGACAGAATTTTCATTTTTGGGTGAACTATCCCTTTAAGTTACTGTGTAGCCCCGCCTACCACGACATCTCATTGGTCCAAAATCCAGCTTCTCATAACCGTACATTTTTAATGATTTTTTAATGAAGAAATGACTGAAGCTATAACTGGAATTACTGGAACTCAAAAACTCATATTTTAAGATTTCCTGGGTGTTATGGTGGAGTATGTTACAACTTGGTCCTTTATAATATTTGTCTTATTAGTAGTAATAGCTTAGACCCACCTGCATACTAAGACTGATGACGTGATTAGAACAATGAGCAGTATTGAGGTTCCTCTAATTACTGGAGCAATTACAGCATGTGTGCATGCCAGCAGAGTGTGTGTGTAAATTGGAGAGGGTCTGAATTGTTGGTGTGTCAACTGCAGCTGTGTCCACATGGGCAGAGAGCCTGCACAGCTAATAAGCATGGAAGTCTAATTCATCCTCTGCTATAACAGCAGCTCTCATGCCAAGCAAACCAAAAAGAAAAACATGTGGCTCTGACATGGCATGCTAAAACCAGGCAAGACCAACCACACACATCGCCATATAACATACTCAGAGACGTTTACTTTCACCTGAGGAGCAACAGGTGACACACAAACACAAGGTATTTTGTATTTTTAACTTACTAGTACCTATTTTTGTGTTACTAGTGTATATTTGAATTACTAGTAAGTCATGTGTTTTTCAGCTTCACTCACAACTACACTAAAAAAGATTACTACACTTTGATAATATTTTTACTCAGAAATTGCTAGTAACTTTCACAGATAACTACAATGTAACACACTGAATTACACAAATTGTAAATTGGAAAAACTGAAAAAAAATGTATTTTCTTAATATTTTCTAAATAGAAATAGTATTTTCTTGTAAACTGAACTTTAATAATCTGTTTTATTAAAATAAAAAAGTATGCATTTAATACTTATTCCAATAGTGTCTATCTAATTAATTCAAGTTTAATTGAAAAAAAAAAATCTAATTATATTAATATATAAATATATATTGTAAAGCAATTGATCTTGTGGTTTTAGGCTAATAGATTACCAGTTTCCTGTACTAGTTCATCTGCTTATAGTAATACTACATACTACTTCCTATTAGTTTCCTTCCCTTTATATTCCCTTATATATATATATAACTAGGAAATAATATTAGCACAGTAGGAGGAAGTAGTAAAGGAAATTAATGAGAAGTAGTATTAGTACAGTAGTAAACATAGGAAGTAGTTCAGGAAACCAATAGGAAGTAGCATTAGTATAGTAAGAAGTACTACTGGAATAGTTACTAGTTACTAAAAAAAAAAAAGTTTACTATGGAATCTAATGAACTAGTGAGATTGAAAAATTAGTCATGAAAATAGTCATTAAAAATGTATGTGTATATATATATATATGTGTGTGTGTGTGTTTTTAATAACTACATTTTTAGTTTCAAGACATGAATACTAAAACAGTTTGCCATAGATTTTCATGCTGTATTAACCGTTCAGGTAAATGGTGGGAGGTCTTGTAGTGCCTTTCACCACTGACCGTGTCTGTAACGGTATGATGCTTGCCAGAACGGTCGGTTATGAATGAACCCGGTGGCTCTGAGAGACACATGCGGGGGTCCTCACGGTGAGGTTTTCCCGCACAACACGGCACAGCTGCGCCTGCGGGACTGTCGCTTCAATAGACGGGGGTCAATGCAAGCCCTGCGGGGACGAGCGCATACCAAATCAGGGAGAACAGAGAGGCAGCGGGAGGGGGAGGGGCTCCGTATCCAGCGCACGTAACTTTGCGAACGTTTAGGTTTCGCACGTAAGATAACGCAAAGTTCTCGTCACGAACGTTCCACTCAAGCTATAAAAGCCTTTCTTTAGGCGAGACAAGCGTGAACTGCGCTGAGATTTGGGAAGGAATCTTTATTGTTCAGATCCCTCCTCCTTCTTGGGAAGTGGGAGGACCCGAAAAGTTCCTCGCAAAAGGGAGAATTGTTCCAGGACTCAGTCATCCAAAAACCTCCTTTCAATGCAAGAACTTGGGGAGCCGAAGAAAATGTCGGTGCTGCTGCAGCAGTAGTAAATTACTGAAGCAGTAGCAGTTTGCGGGGGAAAGAAGGAAGGGGAATTGCAGTTTTCTTGGATTAAACAGCGAGAAACATTGGAAAAAGTCGACCAACGAAAAACTAGTGGATTCAGCTCCAAACTACTGCACGTTTTTGGTAAGTCTCTCTCTCCTCCCCCAAAGCATCTCTTGTTTTTAGGAACCCCACCATGCTATTCTAATAGCTTACTCGAGTTTCCTTCACTTTTCGTAAGATTTCCTACATTTTTGCACTTTTGTGAATACTCACCCTGTAGAAATGATCGCGTTGTTAATCTCAGAAAGATACCTTTTTATATATATATATATATATTTTTTTTTTTTGTGAAAAGATGCGGGTGTTAGCTAACTAGCTATTTTGTTTCGACGTTCTCTTATCTGATTACTGTAATAGATTCTCCGAGGTTACGTTTGTTGTTTTTTCTTTTTTAAAAACGATTTAGTATTCGTATTTGTGACTGTATTTCAATAAAAGACAGCTAAATGCGCTTTGGTTGCGGCTGTGATGTTCATTTGTCACTTAATGCTAATCATAGGCAAAATTAAAATACGTCTGTATTTATGAGATTTATAATATGTTTGTATCAACGTATCATTGTCAGAGTGTCAATAAATGTGTTATGAAGTCTCTAAGAAGCATACATGAAAACTTTTGCATAGTTTTACAGGCCTCATTCAGCTGTAGTAGTTGACATTACTGCGCTCAACACAATTTTACACTTGAATAAATCATGTGTGTTTATATATTTTTCATTCTGTTAACATTCTGACATTTTCTTTTATTTATTTATTTTACTTTTGAGGTTTTTATGTTGATGAAACAAATTGGTCAAACGTTGATAATTGTTGGTCATTAGGAAATTGTGCCCAAAATATCAAAGCGTTTGTTTGTAAACAATTACAAAGCAGTGTTGTAGCAGTTATATAAAATAAATAATTGCAAACTTTATAGGTTATCTAGTTTCACTTAATTTGGTCGGAAATAAAGATTTTTTTTTTAGATATTCACACATTTTCTTCTTAATCAGTTATCAGTTTGTCTGCTCGACATAGCTAACTGTTAGGAAAAAAAAAATACATTTGTGACTTTTTAGATTGCAAAACAATATAATATAATGGATAATAAATACATGGCCATTAATGAATTTAACAACAATAATAATAATTAACAAAATATTCATAATGCATATTATGTTTTATTGTTGTAGTCTAATGAATTAGTTGTTGTTATAAAAATATCAATATAAGTCATGAAAATTATACTCTTGATCTGTAAGATGTCATTTGCTCAGAAAGCCTTGATAGGGTGGAGATGAAACCAAACCTAACTGATGAACTACTAAAGATTTGATTTCTGACATTTTATTTGCATGGAAATGTCCATACAGTCCCACATGGTTGTTACAGAGTTACAACAGGACAATACTGTTACAAAGCTGGCAATGAAGTTTATCAGGGCCCCAAAATGTTAGCAGCCAGGTGCTGCATTGTTCTGGAAAAAGAAAGAAAACAGGCCAACTGAGAGGAATGCTGGCTGACCTTGCATTTGTTGCAAACTAGTTGATAGATTCTTGCGAGCCAGATCGCTCTACTCGAATGCCAAGAATTCAATTTGAGGAAAAACTGTGGTAGCTGGTTTTTGCTCAAGATGATTGGTGGTCGGGTGGATCAAAGTTGTTCCATAATTGATTCCAGTCTGATTATCTTGTTGGCTTTCATAGTCCTCTGACCTTATTTGGTTATAATACTGGGAAGGCCTATTAGCTATGCACAGATGGATGCACAGATTTCAGATGACATGCCCTCACTGCATTCTTTCAGTGTAACAGGTATCCCATAGCTGAGCCAGAGAGGCCCGTCTGGGGATTTGGAAAGGTTGATAAAGGCATATTAGATGGGAGGGACGAGGCTGATCGGGTATCAGCGTGGTAGAGATGTCAAGGATGTGACATATGTCTTGTTTTCATAGAAAAATAGGCAGCGAGGCTGTAGGCGTCAGCATTATGAACTCATTTCTAGTGTGTGTGACCAAATGAGAGATGATTAGTCTTGTTGGATGTGGAGGTTTTTTGTTGCCGCAGAGGTTTTTGGACCTGCTTATTGTTTTCTTAAAGGGTGTAACTTTTCTGTTAATTTGCAGAAGAAGGCTGTGTAATAAAAAACTCCTCCAGGTTGGCTTTCATGTCTGTTTCAGCGGGTATGTTCATGCAGTCATAACAGCCTGGAGGCAACAATCTGCGGGTTTGTGTGTGCGTGCGGGTAAAAGATGCTCTCCAATCAGGATTATCTTCTCATAGTGGAATGCACGGCGTGTTAGTCTGCTATTTCCAAATGTGCTCTGAATTATCCTAAGCTCAAAAGTATGGCAGCTGTCAAGAGGCAATTTTTAGCCTGCAGTGAAGAATAATTGTCTCTAAAGTATAAAGTCACTGTTGGGGCCGCACCTGGTTGAGGTAATTTATTTTCAGAGCTTTCTCTGTTTCATTAGGCACATGATAACACCTGGACATCCAGGTGGCTGGTTGAGTTTCTCACTTTCTCATGTTTGGTTCCTCTTGTTTTCTTGGAAAACCCTAATTGTTAAAGGGATAGTTCACCCACAAATGAAAATTTACTCACCCTCAGCCCATCCAGGATAAGTTTGTTACTTTATCAGAACAGATTTTGGAGAAATTTAGCATTACATCACTTGATCACCAGTGGTTCCATGCAGTGAATGGGTGCCGTCAGAATGAGAGTTTAAACAGCTGATAAAAACATCACAATAATCCACAAGTAATCAACACGACTCCAGTCCATCAGTTAAAGACTTGAAGTAAAAAGCTTCATGTTTGTAAGAAACATTAAGGTATTTAATGGCCAAAATATAAGTCCATAATCCATAAAAATGCTTCCTCTGTTGTCCTCTCACATCAAGATCCACCTACATGTTTGTTTAGAACTGTTCTGTTTTACTTGTAAATGGTGCTTGGTCCGTGCATATTTCTCTCCTGATTCAGATAAGACAATTGTTCACTGGAGAAATCAATAATATGGATAGAGGACTTGGCTGCAAGCAATGATTAGAAATGAAAAAAAAAACACTTAATGATAAATTTATTACAAACATACAGCTATTTGCTTCTTAAGACATTACTTAACGGACTGGAGTAGTGGATTAGTTGTGGATTAGACTGGAATAGTTGTGGATTATTGTGATGTTTTTATCACCTGTGTGAACTGTCATTCTGATGGCACCCATTCACTGCAGAGGATCCATCAACAATCTAGTGATATAATGCACGATTTCAACAAGATCAACAATCTAGTGATATAATGCAAGATTTCTCCAAATCTGTTCTGATGAAGAAACAAACTCGTCTTGGATGGCCTGAGGGTGAGTGTATTTTTGAATGAACTATTCCTTTAAGAGCATGTTGTGCATTTACTTTAATTCTAAAACCTGTGAAATACTTGGTAACGTGTTACCTTGTCACTTCACTAGTCGTTGTGAAGACTGTACTATGTCAAGCGCGTGTTTGACCCAAGTTGTCTCTGACATCAAGGAAACGCACAAACATAGCGGCACATTGCTGTTTGTGTCAGTGTTTCTGTTGCAAGGCGGTGAGATCACTGATAAACTCCAGACCGTGGTAAGTAAGCAGCGACTGTTTGCAGACAAACAGCTCAGTGTGTGTAAAGCTGATATTTGTACAAAGATTAAGGATCGTTTGACAAGCACAGAGTAATGGAGACATTCTCGCAAGACCATTCACACTCTCTCAATAACTCGTCCTTAGAGACCTATACCTCACTGTCAGAGTCACACACATGCTCTGAAACTGTTCTGCAAACACATACTCCATTAATTGTCCTTATTGTCTGTCCAGGATAGATTATATGCCACTTTCATGTTCTGATAATTGGAAATTTATAAATAATTCTTAAAAATTCAAATCAAAATCACTTTTTTTTTCTCTCAAACATAGAGAGGTTTTAAAAGAGCTTTTTAAATATTTTGTTTTTGGATTTGGAATATACACTACTTTTCAAAAATTTGGGATCTGGGATGTTTCTTGTGCAAACCATAGCTGCATTTTTTTATTCTATTAATAGAATAAAAGAGGTATTATTGAAATAGTATTCCAATTTTAAATAACTGTTTTGTATTTTGATATATTTTAAGGTATAATTAATTTCTGTGATGCAAAGCTGAATTTTCAGCAGGAATTACTCCAGTCTTCAGTTTCACACGATCCTTCAGGAATCATACTAATATGCTGATTTGGTGTTCAAGAAACATTTCTTATTATTATCAATGTTGAAAACAGCTGTGCTGCTTATCTATTTATTTATTTTTTTGTGGAAACTGATAATCTTTGGTGGGATTCTTTAAATAGAAAGTTAAAAAATAGCATTTACATGAAATATAAATCTTTTTTTAACATTATAAATGTCTCTGCTGTCACTTTTGATCAATTTAATATGTCCTTGCTGAATAAAAGCATTCACTTCTTTCAAAAACAAAAATCTTACTCACCCCAAGCTTTGTAAACACCTGTCCTTCAGCACAACAGTTTTGTTTTCTAATGAAATGGGTAGGTAGATGTTTTCTTCATCTTTATGCCTTTTGGACACCATGGCTTGTTCAAAAGCCAAAGGCTACTGTATTGTTTTGCAGTTTTGGGTTTGTTTATTATGTGGTTGGTGTTGCTTTTGATGTGTCTGCAAACTGTGTGGTCATGGATGTTGCAGGTGTTTACAGTTGACAAGGGCTTCCTCTGCCAAAGCCAGACCTTTGGCTCTGAAAGACCTAGTCATTTGACATTCACCATACTAAACCGGTTTTTAAAAGACGTTTTAGACACTTTTCATTTTTAAATGACCTATTTTGTTTGCTTTTTCACTATTTTGTATCAGTGCTGTTTACAGCCATTCATTCAGGCAACAGAGCATTATTGCATGAGTGCGTAAACAGTTTTATGATGTTTTATTTTTATTATATATTTTTGTTTCCCACCCCTTTCTGCCTGTTTTTTCCGATCTTTGGAACTGGACTCTTGCTGGCGAGCATGCAGGCAGTCTAAGCTCACTGAGTTCCTGTTGAATAATGTGGAGAAATTGCTTTAGATTTATAATTGGTTCCATTCACTATAATGGAAAAGCTGCCAGAGCAGCAGGGGCCCCTCCGTCCTTCCCTCTCTCCACTCATCTGCACAGTTATAAGCTTTGTGTGGTTTTACAAGAAAATATGTTCAGTATTAATATCTATTCTTTATTTTGAACTTCACAATGGCTGCATGTGTTTGAGAGTTCGAAACATTTGTCCTCTATTGTGAAGTTGTTTTAGTTCTGTTAGATTTTTGATTATATTGTAGTTTGATCCGTATTCAAGCGGTTGGTTCTAAAAGTGATTATTTCTTTAAATTAGAGCAGTTTTTGGATCCTTGTGAGAATGCAAATGCCTATGATCACTCTCTCAGGCAAAAAAAAGACAACACACACTTCTAATATTGCATATATTTTATTAAAAAATAACTGTTTTCTTGGCTCTTTTTCTGTTTCTAAGATGTGTGAAGTGATCTAAGTTCATTGAACCTGTTTACTGATTGACAATATTTTCCTAATAAGCATCACCAAGGCAGTTTTGTAATGGATTTTTGGTGGACTGAACCTCTTATTATACCTGCCTTGGTGGGGAACAGCACGAAAACAGAGTCAGTCTAATCCTAACTGACAGTTCCCATCGTCTGGCCAAACAGAGGTATGCAGTCATGTGACCATCCTGCTCAAAGTGGCCGCACTCAATAATTAGCGTGGGCTAGTAATTGCTGCCTTGTTATATGAATTATGCAAATATCAGGGTGCTTAATTGATCAGAGCCCCTGGACTTGGCTCAATCTTTTGCTCGTTAATCCATTGAGTGGGTCTCATTATTGTATTTTTTGGGCAGGGGTAGATGTTGCTCATTAATAGACTGAAGGGTATGGTGATGGCGGGGGTATTGGCCTTGTTAGTGGTGCTTTTGATGTTTAATTTTCCGGCATGGGAACGACTGATGTCTTTGCGGTGAATTGTGGGAGTCTAGGCAGCACTGGAAAAGATTCTGCTTTGCTTACAGCTGCTAATCTGTTCTGAGAGCCATGAGAACGTTCCAGAGGATTAAGTGATGGTGAAGAGCCCTGAAGGTAAAGTCATGGCTGTTGCAGCAGGTGAACTATGCCCAGAGTTTAGGCTGGGTGATATATTGAATATTCATGATGATTTTGCTGGGGATAAAGTAATATTTTAAGTAGTACAATGATTTCAGTGCCCTTTTTATTTGGCCTAAAGACCATGTCATTAGATTAGTTTCATGATTTTTCTGTGTGTGATTTAAACTTCAGGTCATTTTGATTCAAGTTTCTTGGTAAATCAAATGGTTCAGTAAATCAGTTAAAAACTCTATCCGTTTACATCATCAATCAGAAATGTTCAATGAAAATTCTGCGCTGCATTTATTGATTACAGTGCTTTTTTTTTTTTTTTTTTTAAATATGTAGTTAAATATTACTGTTTTTGATGTGTTTTTAGATTAACCCATAGAAATAAAAAATAATTCTTCTGTTTACTAAAAAAACAATTTGGAAACTACTGTTTTTTCTGTATCTGTTTGGGGTTAGTAATTTATTTACTTATTTAATTTTGGAAAGAAGAACATTTTAATTTTAAAGAAAATTTAATCAGCATGGTTCGAAAGTGACAGTTAACACATTTGTAAAGTTACAAAAAATCTCTTAAAAAGCTGTTGTGGTTTCTACAAAAATATGTAGCAGCACAACTGTATTTGACATTGGTAAAAATGAGAAATGTTTCTTGAGCAGCAAATCAGCAGATTAGATGGTTTCAAGGATCATGTGACACTGAAGACTGGAGTAATGACTGCTGAAAATTCAGCTTCACCATCACAGAAATAAATTACATTTTAAAATATATTTAAATAGAAAACAGTTGTTTTAAATTGTAATAATATTTCACAGTATTGCTTTATTTTACTGTATTTTTGACCAAATAAATGCAGCTTTAGTGAGCATAAGTGACTTCATTCAGAAGCATAGAAAAAAAAAACCTTTGTACTTTTATCAGTGGAAGTTTGGTTAAAATTGTTGTTCCTCTGATTGCAGACAAATATATTTTCAGCCATTACAGAGCATAAATTTTGAGATATTCTGTTTATAGAACATTAAAGTGTGTTGTTAATCTGTAAGGAGGCCATAATTTCAGTAAACTCTCCCTCTGAACTGTACTTTCTCCATTTTTGACTCCTTCAGCCAAATGGCCTGCAAACTTCAACCATCCACCATCTCAATTTCCCCCTCTTCGGTCAATCACCAGTTGACATCCACTCTCTAATTTGGATCCCTAAAGCTTAGATCCCCCCCCACCCCCACATCCACTAACCACTTTTGGCTCTCCAACTCTCCCCATCCCAAAACTGCAACCCTCACTTGTCCATTGAGCTGCCCCCATCAGCTCTTCCTCTGGCCCTTCTGAGAAACGTCTCTCCTTTCACAGGGGGCCGTAGGGTTATTGTCCGTGCGCCGGCTCACTGCTTTACAATGACTCTCCACTCTATTAAGGTGCGTTCTGCCTGTTACCGTCGCCCGGAGCAACGGGCCTCCCGCATGGCAGATATGCACTGCGGCATTGTGGGTCATGGGCCCGCGCGGGCAGTTGAACCCAGCACTCCTCACACTTGACACCACATGTGTTTATCTAAAGGGGGGGTATTGTGATGTTTGGAGAATCGAGGATGGGTCGGGGGGGTCTGAATGACATAAATAGGGTGAAGGGAGAAGGGTGATAAATATTCAGAAGGAGCTAAACCCCACCTCCTCCCCTCGCCTCCTCGTTACTCTTCTCCTCCCTCTGTGCGAAAAGCAGATGGAATGTGAACGGTACGAGGGAGGCCCACGGGCGGCCGAGAGCGGTTTTATCCAATTAGTAGGGTTGTCAAAATGAATTTCACACAGGCTGGAGGACAATAGTGACCAGAGTGGCCCTAGAAGAAAGGACTCCATTTAGTGACAAAGGGGCATTATGAAGTCACTTCAGTATTATGCTTTTTGTCTCTTTCTTTCTCCCTTTTTCCTATAAACAGAGTCTAAACGCACATGCCTTTGTACAGCCCTTATCCAGATGCTCAGATCAATGCGATCTCTGCTCTCTAAAGGGGTCACATACTTATACCGCAGCACGTTTTTCGCTTACAGTATCGCTTGACTCCCCCTGCCTGTGCGTCTTGGTGAAGAAGGAAAAAAATGGCAGCGCTATGAATTGTTTCCCATTACAGTTGCGACTTGATATGAATGTGAAGTGTTTGTCTCAAAGGCGATGACATGAGCTGGATTGCGCATATGTGTCTGAGTGAAGCGTGTGTGTTCAAGGGGATAACTTCTAATGCCTGAGACAGGTGGCTTGACAGCCAAGGAGACGCTATTGCCGCCTTTTCCAAACCTATAGGGCAGCTGTCCTGTTCCTGTTGACAGCACAGCTTTGTTGGCTCCAAAGAGCTTGATAGTCTGAGTTGATGCAGAAGTTTATTTGATGCAAACATGTAAGTCTAATTTTCACAGTCCAGTGGGATTGGCAATAGGGCTGTGATGGTCTCCATGACAACCTTGTCACTGCGGTGGTCCACTGTCACTGCGGTGGTTGATTGCCACCGGCGGTAATGCGTGTGACGTCACACACTCTATAACAAGCATGAAATACAAAGTTGCCAAAAATGCCACTTGACATGTCACTGTTTTATGTGCATGGCACTCGACCCGGCATGGCCATACGCGCATGGCACTCGACCTGCCTCTCGACCTGTCACCGTTTAGAGGCAGCTGCCACCGCTATATGCGCCTGTCACTGGACTCAACGCGACTATACGCGTCTGCCACTGGACTCCTCACGGTTAAACACGCTCGCCTCGCGACATGTATAAGCCGGTCACGGGGCACATTATGGCTATATATAAAGGCTCTGAATAATAAATGTTCTGTTTTGGGCATGGCTGTGCTGGGTCGAGTGCCATGCGCATATAAGGGTGACAGGTCGAGTGGCATATGCCCGTGGCACGAAAAAAGATTTTACTCCCTCTCCAACAAGAAAAGCTTGTGTTTTAAAGCAAAACACACTGACTTAATAATTCACTGAAAACGCAACGTAAGTATCTATTCTCTCCGCCATCTCTTATGTAATCAGCCTGGTTTTCTTTACATTAGCCCTGTTTTGGACCGATTGCTTGAATGGATTTGCTTGCTGGATCACTGGACTGAAAACGTTCCCAGAGTTTAGCGGTTTAAAATGATCTGATTGCAAACAGAGAAGCGAAATCGGGAAAAAAGGTTTAGAATTAGGGCTATCAATCGATTAAAATATTTAATCGTGATTAATCACATGATTGTCATGAGTTAACTCGTGATTAATCGCAATTTAATCACACATTTTTATCTGTTCTAAATGTACCTTAAATTAATACTTTTCATGTTTTAAATACACTAATCAACATGGGCAATGACAAATATGGATGCTTTATGCAATATATGTTTATTATTAGTGAAACCATAGTTAACAGAGCCTGAAGACTAGACATGTTTCAAAGATCATAGATGTGTTTCAAAGAACTTGCTCATGCCTATTAAACACATAAAAAAAGAAATACCAGGTTCCCATTACTTCTCTTTCTTGGCACTGAGTAATTTACTTACATAAACCTGTTTAGATTTCCGCATGACAGGGCATCTCACTTCTTCTGAACATGCAAAATGTACATTTATTATTTATTATTACATTTGTTTGCATCTCTGTGCCCACATACTGTATTTTGATGCAGCTAAATTCTCAATAAAACTGTTTTCATTGATATATTTTACTGTTTCTGTTGTCAGACAATGGAATGAATATGAAATAGTGACTGAAACGCGACCCATAGGACTAAATAACCAGCTCTCCCTTCCAAGATGTTAATCTGCACAAAAATCCTGATTTATAATCCAGCCATCATCTGATAAAATCATATAGGCTACACATAAGATAAAGACAATAGCTGTGCTGTGATTTCGGCTATACTTGCATGTTAAATTAGAGAAGCAACATAATGTCTGTTTTAACTGAAAGCGCTGTTCCTCTCATCCGCGCGCTGAACAGAGCAGGGAGGGAGAGAGAAAGAGTGTGCGCAACGGGAAAGAGAGAACCTCGCGCTTGCGCTGCAGTACCGGCGAGTCTCAGAAACTAAATAAGGTTTGGGCAAACCCTATAAAGATTTGGAAAAAAAAAAAAAAATAGTTGCTAAAGTGGTCTGAAAAGTCACTAAGTTGGCAACACTTTTAGCATCTCCATCCATTTCCATTTCTCCAACTATAGTAGTACAGGCTAGGCCACGGGTCAAACAGAAAATGCGCGCTGCGTTAATCGCGCGTTAATAAAAGTAGTGCCGTTAAAATTAATTTACGTTAACGCGTTATTAATGCGTTAACTTTGACAGCACTATTTAGAATAGAAATTGTGTTTCAGTAATTTCACGTTAATTGCGTTAAATTATTCTAACGCGTTAAGGGTTTTGAATTAATCGCATGCGTTAACGCGCTAACGTTGACAGCCCTAGTTTATAGTCATCACTTTAAGTGGGTTTAGAAATTATTTTTTAAGAAAAATTGATATTTAATTAAAAAAATATTTCTGACCAATATAAAATGTTTAATTTTTTATTTCAATATTTTTAGCTAGTGAAAACATTGGCAGGGCAAAATACAAATCTACTTACTCAACCAGTCTAGGAGAAAAAAATATTTATTTACTGAGTTCTACCAATGTTTTGCAGCAGCTTTTGTTCACTGAAAGTTTGTTGAAAAAACATGTTTAATGTTTCATTGGCTAAATGATTGATACTCAGGTAATCAAAAGCACCTATATGTGGTCATGGCAAAGTAATATAACTTGCTAACTTGGATGAGATTTTGAGTGAAGTTTGAAAATATCAAATTATTTGTGATAAATATATGTTTTGCATTAAATATTAGGTTATTTTTGACAAATATAAAAATATATTGCTAAAACTATATTTTATTTATTTTTATTTCATTATATTTGATTTATTTACTTTTATGTATTTATATATGTACTTTCTATATTATTATTATTTATTTATTTTTGCTAGTGAAAATATTGGCATATTTCTATTTCTAATCTGAACTTTGTTCTTGACCAGTACAACAGAAAAAAATGAGTTCTACCAAGTGTTTTGCCAGGTTTTTGTTCATTGGAGATTGTAGAAAACACATTTTCAGTATTTAATTGGTTGAGTGATTGACACCCAGGTGCACACCTCACCTGACTGTACTTTCACCCCTTACAGTCACTGGCTATGGTCAAAACACAACTGAAACAATCATCTACACTTACAGTAGTAGTAATAGATGTACTTGTATTATTAGTAGCAATGTCGCCAGTTGTAGTATTACTGTTCTTAGTAAATGAGCTCAGTATCAGACATGGTGGTAAATCATTCATTTTAGCAGTAATATTAAAAAGAGCAGTGACATGCGCTAATTGTTGACCTGATTAAAGCTGATGACTTACAAAGCTTTAACTGAACATGGAGAACTTGAGTAAGTGTTCACTTAAAGTGGTAGAAACTAGTTGTTGTTGGCCTGCTTGTCAGGTTGAGTGTTTGCTTAGGTCAGTATGATCTTAGCTACACAGTGAGGTTCCCCGGTGTGCCTGGAATCAGCGTCACGTCATTTCCACTTCAGAGGCAAGAAACAAACAAGCTAATGTTGTAGTGGACAGCAAAATCCATCAGCGTTTTAACACATATGGTAATTAAAATGATGAGTCCGACATTTCCAAATCAGTCAGACTAAATAACATCTCTCTGCAGCATTATGCAGAACAGCATAACTTGTTTATTTCTGGTGTTGGAAATGGAAAAACATTTATTTAGGGCCAACCCCAAAGTCTGTAAATGGCACACATTCTATTCCGTCAGCAGAGTTTGGCTAATAGCTAAGGGCTATGTACTTACCAGCTCCAGAAAAACAATTCCAGATCCCAAGATGCAGACTTCATTTATTTTTGCAGTTTTTTTTTCTAGAGTCGTGTCGTGTGGTTCCCTCCCATGTTTGAGCTCTCAATCTTTCTGTGAGGCTTCATTAATCATTACTTACAATTGATGGGAGTAAAATTGTGTGTGTTTGTGTGTGTGAGAGAGAAAGATTTGCAGTCTGGGAGCAATGGACCACCCTCCTCCTCCTGACGGGAAGTTGTTAGTTTAACCTGACAGGAAAGAATTCGGGAAACTTGGCAGTAAGAGTCGAGGGAGAGAAACGCTCCCTTTCCTGCATTAACTGTTAATACACTAACCATTACTCTTTTTCTCCCGCTCGCTCTTTCTCCCTCGGTTTATGTCTTTGTAGGGATCACATTATGCTACTCAATATTTTCAGAAAATACAAATGATATCACCCCCACCCCATTGTCCTTTGTGTGCAGGTCTTTTTCTTTTGAACCCGCCTGTATCGGTTACACCTGAGTGAGGGGGCTCAGATTTCCCCCTCTTCTTATCCGGGCACCCGTCTCAACAGTTCGACCCGTTGAATGTGGGTTCAAGAGGATGTGTGTTTCAGCATGTGTTCTGTGAACTTGTAAGGAAAGATTGTTGCATGAGTAACACCATTTTTGCACCCTTAAAGGGGACCATGGGATAGGAAATCTACTTGTTGGGTCATTAATAAGATTTCATGTTTTTGAAAGAAGTCTTATTAATACTGACATTATAAATGTCCTTATTTTCACTTATGATTCATTTAATGTGTCCTTGCTGAATAAAGTACCAATTTCTTTCAAAAAAAAAAAAAAAGTGTATAATGGCCCCTGACTGGCCCCTGAATGGATTTTACTCTAAATTTGGTCTCTTTTCTTGTTTTTGGCAACTGTTGTGGGTTGTGTGTGTTGGTGCATTACTATACTTACCAGATGCGCAATGTAATGTCACGCTAAATACGCTTTCAGCTGATAACCTCTTTCTCTTTCTTGCTCTCTCTCACAGGGGTAGTGTATGGAAGATGTCTGGGATATTGGATTGGATACCCTGGGAAAGAAAGCGGAAGATTCGAGTGCTGTGTGCCCTGGGTGCGCTGCTGTGCTGCCTGCAGGATAGTGCAGCTGTTAGAGGTGTGTTTCTGACGTCTTGGTTCTTCTCCATCCGTTACAAGACCTATTCCCACCAAAACATCATAAAGTTGGCTTCATTTGAGTTAGAACAAGCTGCGTTCAGATCCGGCACCTATTATAGCCGTTTGTTTTGGATAACTGATATATTTATTCACCATTATGATGTCCCACTTTCTCTTCTAGATGACGTCCCAATCTTCACCGAGGAGCCTCTCTCTGTGGTACAGAAACTGGGGGGCAGCGTGACCCTGCGCTGCAGCGCCCTGCCTAACCGTGTCAACATTAGCTGGCGTCTGAACGGCAGAGAGCTGCCAACTGGCGACAACGAAGAGCTGGGAGTGCTGGTGCGGCCTGGTTCGCTCTACATCCCCTCCCTTACGAACCTCACCGTGGGCAGATACCAGTGTGTGGCCACCACCAGCGTTGGGTCCTGCGCTAGTGTGCCAGCCAACGTTACTGCAGCTAGTGAGTACACACACTTACATATGTACACACAGTGTTGTGAATTCAAAGGGCTCTACAGTGGATTGTTGTGTGACAGACTGAGCTGTACTGCTAGTGTGTGTGTTTACCCTATGTTAGTCAGTGTTGGAGCACGGGAAGGGGTGTGTAATGTGACCCACCATAATGCCTGTGCGTGTGTGTACGGGTGAACCACGGACCCCATTAGTGAAGGGCCTCCTCCCTGTTCTCCACTGCTTCCCTCTTTTTATATACAGAGACGGAACGGAACGAGACAGAAAGACAGAAAAAGAAACAGCGTGTGAATTTTGTGAGAGTTTCTGCATATACTACCATTTAAAAGTTTGGGGTTGTTGTAATTTGTAATAATATTTCACAATAATACTTTTCTTACTGTATTTTTGAAGTAAAATAAGAAACTCAAAAACCTAAAAAAAATTTCAAACCTTAAACTTTTGAATGATGGTATGCATTGGTGTTCAAATGTCTGTAATCTCTATTGAAAGTGATTCTATTTTTCTTATTTTCTACAGCGCTTTCATTACGAATCATATTATTAGCATAATAATTTGAGTAAAAAGTTGAACAAAGTCTTAAAGTCTTAGTATTTGTTTTGTCTCCCTTTTTTATTTAAAGCAATAGTTCACCCAAAAATAAAAATTCTGTCATTAATTACTCACCCTCATGTCATTCCAAACCCTTAAGACCTTTATTCATCTTCTGAATACAAACTAAGAGATTTTTTGATGAAATCTGAGAGCTTTCTGACCCTGCATAGACAACTATCAAGTTCAAGGGCCAGAAAGGTAGTAAGGACATCATTAAAATAATCCATGTGACATCAGTGGTTCAACCTTAATTTTATGAAGCTACGAGAATACTTTTTGTGCGCAAAGAAATCAAAAAACAAAAAAAAAATGACACGGAAGAGAAGAAATTGTTGAATGTACTCTTTTTTTTGTATTCTTTGTGCACTAAAAGTATTTATGTAGCTTCATAAAATTAAGGTTGAACCAGTGATGTCACATTTTAATGACTATTTTAATGATGTACTTTACTACCTTTCTGGGCCTTGAACGTGTCAGTTCCATTGCTGTCTATGCAGGGTCAGAAAGCTCTCGGATTTCGTCAAAAATATCTTAATTTGTGTTCAGAAGATGAACAAAGGTCTTACGGGTTTGGAACGACATGAGGGTAATTAATGACAGAATTTTAATTTATGGGTGAATTATCCCTTTAATGGCACCAGCACTCAAGCTCCACAAGTTTGTGTAAAACCTGATGATCATGTTTTCCAGCATGATTTGAGATGATCCATTATAAGAGCATCTTGAGCTTCAGTGGAAGTGAGAACATCTGACCGTCTGTACAAAAGAGTTCGCATGATCACAATATTTTTTTTATTTGTGATCTATAAAAATGCTGAATTTCTTGCAAATTTTACATCATAATAAATCTCAAAATCTTAAAACCTTTATTTACAGTTTTATTTTCATAAACTGTATGTGAATATGTGCCACATACGAAATTCTAAAGAACTGTGTGCATGCATGCGTGTTTGTGTGATAGTGTGAGCAGTGTAGATTTGGCAGGACTAGTCGAGACAGGATCTTCTGTCAAGATGAGACGCGACATGAGATTCTTGACACCATCTTCACCTCCCCAAAGCAGGCATGCTTTACATCATCCACCCCCCTGATTTCCCTCCCTCAAACTCTGCGTTTCTGCTTATGGCATTTAATGGTGCATTGGATTTCAGTCCTCTCAAAGCTCATTTGTCTTGTTCTGACTTTCAGCCTCCCTCATTTTACTTTGAGTTACATTTGCAAGATGTAATTGATAAGGACCATGAATCAGAAGTCGAGGGCTAGGGGCGCACAGATGCAAGCTCTTAGCTGGGCCCCCGTCTCTGATGATCCCACGTCGGCCCCTCGCTCTAATTTAATAAAGACCTCCTCCCTTAGTCAGCCAGGGGTTGGACGGTTCCTCGGGGAGGGCGCTGCGTGTGATCGCGAGCCTGTAGTTATCTCACGTCTCCATATTTCAAAGCTCTGCCCATTTGTTTTTGCTCTGTGAAAGAGCTTGGCTCTCCCTGGTATCCGTCTCTGTAGGAATCCTGTCTAAAGCGTCTCCCACCGGGGAGGACGTTGCCTGCCTGAGCATTATTTCAAACTCTCCTCTTAAATTCCTCCACAGACAAGTGAGCCTCCCGTGTCCTTCCAGCCAAGAAACATTCCTTCGGCACTCTCTCTCCCTTTTCTTCCCTCTCTCGTGCACAAAACACACACCTCTTCACATATGTTTTTAATACATAGCGTAACTAATTCTCAATAAACTCTTGGGCGAACTTGTTTTTCTTTGTCGTCTTTTAGGGCTACACGTAGTCTGGCCAACGATATTCCACACAATAGTTACTGCATCATCTCAGTATGAGTTTTAAATGTCATACAAACATATGCACACACAGGCTCTGCGTCCCCAGACATAAAAATGATGAATGCTAAGTAACCGTGCAGCATGTATGAAAGCATTGCCAAGTGGAGTTGGAAACTCGTCTGATCTATTTTATAAATACTATTAATCCTGAATGGCTCCCAGCATTCCGTGCTCTCCAGGCCTCCAGGAGACTTAGAATGTACCGCATGCACGCAAACAAATCACACAATCACCCTTTACCTCCTCACATGCACTCACAACCATATTAGAAGCATATAAACATTTGTTTCACAGTTTTTCCTTGTTGTCTGCCACTGTTCTTTCATTCATTCTTTCATTCGTTCGCCGTGAAACAGTTTAAATGCAGTCCATACGACTCGTATGTGATGTTCCAAGTCTTTTGATGTTATATGATATCTTCGTGTGATGAAGAGATGGAAATTGAGTACTTATATGCTGATAACATTCATCTCTAGCCTCAGTCCACATCCTCACGCAAAGTCATTTGGCTTTGGTAGATTTGAAATCCGAGTTGTTTTGTCTTTTATAAGCTTTTTTGGAGTTTTTACATATAAGTAAATAATTACTTATTTAAATAATTACATTATGTATGTGTATTTTATGCATTACCAGTCAAGTTTAGGGTCGGAAAGATGTTTTTGTAAGAAGTTTCATATGCTCACCAGGGCTGCATTTATTTAATAAAAATACAGTGAAAACAGTAATATTGTAAAATATTACGATTTAAAATAACCATTTTGTATTTTAATATTTTAAGCAGAATTTTATGCTGAATTTTCATCATTACTACTCCAGTCTTTAGTGTCACATAATTCTTCAGAAATCATTCTAATATGCTGATTTGGTGTTTAAAAAAATTCTTTATTATTATTATTATCAATGATGGAAACAGTTGTGCTGCTTAATATTTGTGTGGAAACCCATTTTCTAGGATTCTTTGATGAATAGAAAGTTAAAAATAACAGCATTTATTTTAAATAGAAATCTTTTGTAACCTTTTGTGTGTTATAAAAGTTTTTACTCTCTTTTGATCAGTTTAAAGTGACCTAAAATGCACTGCCCTCAAACTTTTAAAAATAAGTGTATATGACTTTTCTTTTTTAAAAACATTTAATGTTATTAATTGAATGTTTTTTCCACTTTTTCCCCTCTCACACACCTGAGAAAGTGGAGGAATGTTTTGAGAAGAGGGAGGTGAAGGGGGAGTCAGTCAGAGGAGGGGTTAAAGGTGTGCACTGAGGAATTTAGGAGAGGTGTGGGGCGGTGGGGGATGCTGGCAGGGGTGGACTGTAAAAAGACCCTGATCGATTTAGCAAATGGATTGAATAATTTTCCCCCCAAAACATTCTCCACCCTGCTCTCAGCCTCATATCCTGGAAATCTCATCTCCTAAGAAATGATTTCAAAAGCCATTTCACTTCAAAAACCAAGCGATGATTACTTTCAGAGTACAGATGCAGTTGGTGTCAAGGAGTTTATCAGATGCTGATTGTTTAAGTGCTCATCTCATCCATCATTGTACGTCTTTGGTTCCAGTGATACTTAACAAAGAGCTTTTTTAATCTTTACCTCACAGATCTTTTGGCTCTGTTGTACATAACTTCGAGACGTATCAGACACCAAGGAATATAGCTAAACTCTGGAGAGCAATGAAACGATTTGATTTGTGAGAGAAGTAATGAACAGTTGGGGAGATATTTGATTAAGTTCGGGGTTTTTTCAGGACAGCGCTGTGCAATTTTCCCCGTCTGCCTTTGGAAAATATTACCTTCACAGAATGACACACAGACTCACTTAGACAGAGTTATTCCATTTTATTGCAATCCAAACTGCTTTTCCTCCCTTGAAATTCAAGAGATGGCTGACCTTTAGCCTTTGACCTCATTTTAGCCTGGGCTGACTTGAGCTTAAGGAAGCTAGACTTTCCGTCTCTGTTTTTCGGAGCTATTGGGTGTCTGCCCATTTGATATCCCAGTAAAAGTCCTAAGCATATGCACTCTAAAGCTTCTCAGTTTCCTGAATGGAATACAAAGAGGCTTTCAACTTCGAAGTGCTCAAAACCGACACTTGGACATTTGAGATTTCTTTTGCTTTTCTTGGTTTGGTGTATATGCTATATGGTTGAAAAACTGATCAATCTTGTGTCTTTGCGTGCAGAACTGCGTGATTTTGAGCCAGATGATCAGCAGGAGATTGAGGTGGATGAAGGGAACACAGCAGTGATCCAGTGCCATCTGCCTGAGAGTCAGCCTAAAGCTCAGGTCCGCTACAGTGTCAAACAGGAGTGGCTGGAGACATCTAAAGGTACATTTTACTTATTTTTCTGGCTTAACATAACTATTTGCCATTTTGCTCAACTTACACCAGTTGTTCTTAATCAGAGGGCCTGAGACCTACTAAGGAGCCTCAGAAAACTTTCACTTGATTTTCACAGGATGATACTCATGTAAATTAATTGATAATAAAGTTTAAATTTAATTTAATTGTTTTTATTATTTATAATTATTTATTTTGGTAACATCAGTATAGGGACCAATTCTCACTATTAACTAGTTGCTATTAGCATGCTTATTTTTAACATATTGGCTGTTTATTAGTACGTATAAAGCACAGATGACCCACATTCTACATCACTAATCCTACCCAATACCTGAACTTAACAACTACCTTGCTAACTATAAATAAGCTGCAAATTATGAGTTTATTGAGGCAAAAGTCGTGGTTAATGGGTGGTAAATAACGAGAACTGGACCGTAAAATAAAGTGTGACCATTATTTTAATATCAAAAAAGTTGAGAACCACTGCTCTTTTTAAGTACATTATTGCAAATGCACAAAGAGTGTTTCATTCTGAAATGTCAGATTACAAGGAACAGTAAATGTTTGCATTCTCATCTTTGCCAGAATAGGTGTTATAATCGCTATTAATGTTGACAGTCTTCTTTTACAGTCATTTTTTTCAACTGCTGAAGACAATGTTGAGCAAATTAGTTAAATTTGTCATGTTTCTTGCTAGCTACCTTAGTTATAAGACATCCATTAAAATGGCATAGACATTTGACTGTAACTCTATAGCATACTCTGTATTAACTAGCCTATATTATGCACTTCACATTTATGGCTAAAATTTAAGCTCTGTTTTTCATCATTAGGTCTTTTCAAATACGATGTGCTTCAGTTATTTCTGCCATTTTTGAAATGCACACTAGTTGATTCTGGTATTTGGGTGTTTGACAGCTCTTGTCTTGTTGAGAGTCATCAAGTCTTTGTGTGTTGTCTAGTCTTGTCCACTCAACAAAGCGCTGACTGTTAGCATGATTGTCTTTGTTGCAGTTACTCTTGCTGTGCATATATTTACTTAAGCGATAGTGAAGATCACAGCTTAGATTTAAGAAATGTTGCAGATTCTTAAACTTCTGTTGACATATCTGTTTATACTAGCCTGTCCTAAAGATGCCAATCATTGGTTCTCTGATTGTATTCTAGGGAATTACTTGATCATGCCGTCAGGAAACCTTCAGATAGCAAATGCTACACAGGATGATGAGGGTCCCTACAAATGTGCTGCTTACAACCCTGTCACCCAGGAAGTAAAAACCTCCACCTCTACTGATCGTCTTAGAATACGACGTAAGTGGATACCAACACAAAAAACACACATTTTTTATTATTTTTGTTGATGTAAAATTGAGTAAAATGTATAATCCTGTCTAGGTTCGACATCTGAGGCCGCACGTATCATCTATCCACCTGCGTCTCGGTCCATTATGGTGAATAAAGGCCAGCGGCTTGTGCTTGAGTGTGTGGCCAGCGGCATTCCCACTCCACACGTCACATGGGCTAAGGATGGTCTGGACTTGCGAAATCATAACAACACCCGCTTCTTGCTTAGCAACTTGTTGATTGATGCAGTAAGCGAGAGCGACTCAGGCACTTACATCTGTCACGCTGATAATGGCATCGGCTCTGCGAGTTCTGCTAGGGTGCTGTACGACGTGCAGGTGTTTGGTGAGTATGATTGCTAGAGAGGGAGACTAGCACACTATGGGGCTGCAGGAGTTTCATACGGCCAATCAAGTGTTATAAGTGATATTTGATCTGTAAAACTTTAAAGTATTAGGTATGACAATACAATTCTTTTACAGCATTTATTAATCTAGATTAATGTTAATTTATACATGCTTTAATATTTTTTAACATCAAGTTGTATATATTAACATTAATGTATTATGAACAAATATTAATTAACAATGAACAGTGTATTTATATACACTGCCATTTAATAGTTTGGAGTCGATACGATTTTTAAAATGTTTTTTAAAAGAATTCTCTTGCTCACCAAAGAAATTCAGTAAAAACAATATTATTGTGAAATATTATTGTAATTTAAAACCACTTTTTTATGGTAAAATAAAAAATAATAGTAGTATTAAAATGAATATTTTAAAATGTAATTTAATTATTGTGAGGATAAAGCTGAATTTTCAGCATTATTACTTAAGTCTTGAACATCACGTGATCCTTTAGAAATCTTTCTAATATGCTGATTTGATGCTCAATAAACATGATTTTTTTTTCAGGATGAATATCATTCATTGGAAATGTAAATCTGTCGTATTAGAAACGTTTTTACTGTCACTTTTGATAAATGTAATGCACCCTTGCTGAATACAAGCATTCATTTCTTTAAAAGAAAATCTTACCGACTCCAAGTTTTTGAATGGTAGTGTATTATATCTATAATTCATATTTATACATTAAACTAGATTAATAAATTCTGGGGGGAAAAAAATTAAAGTGATACCCAATACATTAACTGACCTGAAGTGGGGTATAAAAAGCAGGAACCAAGGCAGTGGTGGAACATTTTATGTGTGATGGCACAATTTCAATTTCCAGTAATTTAATGCTGATTTAAGGTAATAAGCAGCTATCAGAACCAGAGAGAAAATAGTTGATAATAAGCATCCAAATGAAGCCACAGTACATTTACTGAACAGAAAGAGTGTGTTTGTGAGTGTGTGTAGGATTGAGTTTCTGAGACATTGATGAGGTTGTTTTTGTGGGCTCGTCTGACGGCAGCTGTGATTAATTAAGCCGCTCTTGCTGTTTCTCTAATGAGCTCGAGCTGATTCACTAGCAGCCAACCATCAAGTTTTGGAAGAGGGTGAGAGAACCCAGTCTATCCCAGACTCCTCTGCGGCAGCATGCCATCACAAACAGCATTCATGCTTTGTGCTGTTAAACCATCAACATGCATGTTGGTTTATGCCATTCAGCATTTGTTCTGATGTTTTGACATACAGCTGTCTGAGACTCTCTTCTTGTGTCTTTCAGAGCCTCCCCAGGTGCGTGTGGAGCTGCAGCAGCAAGACGTTGCATGGGGCGACACGGTGCGTTTCAGCTGTCAGGTGAGGGGCAAGCCCACACCCACTGTGGTGTGGCTCCACAACGCTCAGCCCCTGAGCCCATCCCCACGGCATCGGATGTCCTCGCAATTGCTGCGCGTGCTCAACGTCGGGCCGCAGGACGATGGCATGTACCAGTGCATGGCGGAGAACGGTGTGGGCAGCTCACAGGCAGCCACAAGACTCCTTACTGTCCCAACAGGTATAATACTTTATTAAAAAATAATAATATGGTTAATATTATTTGTTTTAACTTTGTAATTATTAAAATATTATTATTTTACTGTCTATTTATTTATACAACTACTACTACAAGAAAAATAATGATCGATAATAATTCATTAATAAAAAAATGTATAAATAAAACGTAATAGTATAACAATAATTAGGGCTGCACGATATATCGCATGCGATTGTCACGTGCATCTCATCAGTAAAGCCGGTTCTGTGATTAGTGGTAAATCTCCATCACCTGTTTTCAAATGGAGCGCAATTTAATACACAGAGCCGTAGTTCACCGACAAGCTACGCAATTTGCACTCAGAATCGCAGATGAATCGCCTGCGATATTGCAATATATCGTGCAGCCCTAACAATAATTATTAATTTTGTTATTATCACTTTATTTATTAATTTTATCATTATTATTATTATTTTTTATTACTATTAGTAGTAGTAGTAGTAGTATTTTATCATTTTTTATTTTATAATTAAAAGTGAATAAAAATAGTTAATTTATACAATAATAAAACTTAATCTTATTATTACAGTATTAAGTTTAATTATATTTTTTTATTAGTTAATAATTTTATTAAATAGTTATTTTTAATTTTAGGCAAGGCAAGTTTATTTATATAGCACATTTCATACACAATTGTAATTCAAAGTGCTTTATATAAAAGGAATTAAAATAATCATAAAAATAATCACAACAATAAAACCAAGGAATTAAAATGTTAAAATGATTTTGGAAAAAAATTGATTTAAAATAATTAAGAATAAACGGTTAATAATACATAAAATTAGTAGTAGTATTCACTTTTTTAATTAAAAATTAATAAAAACAGTTAACAATTTATAAAATAATCAAATTAATAAAATTAGTATTATTATAATAATAATAATAATTATTATTATTATTATTATTATTATTATTATTACATTTTATGTATTAATTTTTTTTATTACTAGTATTATCATTAGTTTTATTTTTTTACTTTGTAATTAAGTGTAAATCAAACTTCACCATTTGTAAAATAATGAAAAAGTAATATTAATTAATACAATTAAAATTAAATTGCATTAAATTAATTGTATTAAAAGTAATATGATTTATTTTTTTTATATTTTACAATTTGTAAATATATTTAGTTTAGTTTATTAATTTATAGCCCATTACATAATACATATACCCGTAGTGTATTTTCTGATTTATATTAGTGTTTTCCACGTTTTGTAAAAAAATGTTCTACTTTGCTATCTCTGGTTTCAGTGCCCTCACGGTCAGGTAAGCTGCCCCTGATTCGACCGCTGAGCCCAGATAAGGTGTTGCGGGAACAGCCACCCTTGAAGCCTGTGGCCACCAGTGCCGTTCTCCCTTTTGACTGCTCTGAGATCAGAGTCACCCCCGCCGAAGCGCCAGTCATCCTGAGTCAGCCACGCACGGGAAAGGCCGACTACTATGAACTTACCTGGAAACCCCGTCATGATGGGGGAGCTCCTGTGCTGGAGTATGTCGTCAAGTACAGAAAGGTACAACACTGCTCAGTTCATTCTTACAGTGTGATCTGCTTTGTTTCACTCTACAGTATGTTTGTCATGTGATTCCACTCCTCTGATTCATTGTGTGTGCTTTTCTCTCTCACAGGCTGGAGAATCTCCCGGAGAGTGGACCACTAACACCATTTCAGGCTCTCAGCACAAGCTTACACTGACCAAACTGCAGCCCGCCAGCCTATATGAAGTGGAGATGGCCGCTAAGAACTGCGCTGGACTTGGGCAGCCTGCGATGATGACTTTTAGAACAGGCAAATGTATGCAGCCATAAGCTAGTTCAAGATTACCCTTCTGCATTAACATTTCAAAACATTTTTTTATCGCTAAATAAACTTGCCTCTCCTTAAAGGGATTTATTTTTCTGTAACGAACAGTTTTTCCTGCATATTGTTTGACTACTTTACAAATAACTAAATAAATTAGCAACAAATATTGGTTTGAAATTAAAACTCATTTATGCCTGAGACTTTTTTGGGACAGCAGTCAATTCTACAATTTAGTGGTCATTATAAAAAAAAGTATTTCACCACAGAATGCAACAATTTACTAATCAGAATCAAGTATTCCACCACAGAGTTGTGTAGAAAATTGCATTTTTTTTTCTTTATTTTTGGTTTTAAATATCTAAGTCAGGGGTGTCAAACTGCAGAGTTTAGATGCAATCCTAATTAAACACACCTGATCCAGCTAATCAAGTCCTTCAGGCTTATTTGAAAACTACATGGTTTGTGTGTTGCAGCAGGGTTGGAACAAAACTCTGCAGGGCTGCGGCCCTCCAGGAACTGAGTTTGACACCCCTGATCTAAGTAATAGTGTTAAAAAAAGAATTAAGTAGTGAAATAAAATGTCTCTGTAATGTTGGTCTGCAGGGCGAAGAGGAGGGCCTATAGGCCCCCAAAAAACACCAGTGGTGCCACCTCGTCTCTCCCGTGAGTATACTTTGCCTGTGTTATAATAATATACTGTGTAATAATATATTCTCTAATATATTTCTTTACAGCTGCAGTAAAGTACTGAGAAAGTAAAGTTTAATCAGTCCATAATAGTACTGATTAATCCTATTCTTATTATTAATTATGCTAACATGACTGTTCTCTTGATTTCTTTCAATCATAAATGAAGGATGAGATTACAGTAAGTGTGTTATGTGTTTGTGTATGTACAGTGTGCATGCATACACACTCTCACTCCAAGTATTTGTTATTTTATTGACAGTCTTTTTTTGTCTTTCCAGCTCCAGAAGCTCCAGACAGACCCACTGTCTCCATGGCCACAGAGACCTCAGCCTATGTGACATGGATCCCTCGTGGGAACCGCGGATTCCCCATCCAATCATTCCGCGTGGAGTATAAGAAATTGAGGAAAGGCAGTGGAGAGTGGGAGGTGGCTGTGAACAACATCCCTCCCTCTCGCCTCTCAGTCGAGATAACAGGCCTGGAGAAAGGTGAGATTTACGTCAGTGAAGAAGATGATCAGTTGATACGTTTTTAGTGGCTGATGCCGATAGCGATAACTAGGACTGTCACTTATGATGAAAGAAGCAATTTTCAGTTTATTAATTCAAAAAAATTAAGATGTAAATAAATCAAGTTAAAAAATATTTAAGAATTATGAATAAAATATATAAAATACAAATACAAAAAAAAATTTAATAATGCTTAATGTATTTAAATAATACACTGATTAATAAATCACTTTTAAATGTGCATATATATGTCCCATTTTTAATATGTGTAAAAAGATTTGAAAAAAAATAAATAAAAATAATAATATATATATATATATATATATATATATATATATATATATATATATATATATATATATATATATATAATATTATTATTATTATTATTATTATTATTATTATTATTATTATTATTATATATATATATATTTTTTTTTTTTTTCAAATAGACAAATATGTAGAAATTTAAAACTGTTTAATTAACATTTGATTAACCACTGATAAACAAATTAGGAAAAGCAATTGGCCAATCAAGTTAAAGTTTTAAGTTATAGAAATGCCATTGGACACATGAGAAGCTGACGGTATGTTTTTCTTTCAGGAACATCATACAAGTTCAGAGTTTTGGCCGTTAATGTGTTGGGAGCGAGTCCACCTAGTGCTCCCTCTAAAGCCTACACAGTGGTGGGCAGCGGTCCACCAAACCGACGTCCCATCGATGGACCCTACATCACCTACAATGAAGCCATCAATGAGACCACAATCATCCTGAAGTGGACAGTAAGCATTTTCTTTACTAAACACTTTTACGTGATCAAATTCGAAATATGTGAGCTGTTTGTTGTCACAATGACATTGTCAGACTTGAAATAAATATTTCTGTTCTTTCTACAGTACACACCAGTCAATAACACTCCCATATATGGCTTCTACATCTTCTACCGACCCACCGATAGCGACAATGACAGTGACTACAAAAAAGACATAGTGGAAGGTAAGTTATGTGCTTCCTTTATTCTTTAAGTTTCAACTATATATATTAAAGAAATATAAAATGTAATTGTGATGCTCCTTTAGGTGACCGATATTGGCATTCCATCACTGACCTACAGCCTGAGACGGCTTACGACATTAAGATGCAGTGTTTCAACGAAGGAGGTGAGAGTGAGTTCGGAAATGTCGTCATCATGGAAACTAAAGGTTTGTGTCCTTTTCCTCTCAATCTCATTGCGAACCGCACCTCAGCCAATTTCTAGAACAGAGATCTCCTCTGACAACACAGATCTTAAGTGTGAACATCTGTGTGTACTTACAGCTCGCCCTCACCAGAGGACCACACCTCCAGAGACAGCGTCGTCCAGGCCCGACCATCCAGGAAACCCTGTTCCCCGGCCTGGTGATCTGCCTTACCTCATTGTGGGCGTTGTTCTCGGAGCGTTTGTTTTCATCATTGTGGCCTTCATCCCAATCTGTCTGTGGAGAGTTTGGGCCAAACAAAGTAAGTGCCGTTTTAGAAACATGAGAATTTCATTAAGAATCCAAAGATAAGATAGAAGGACGCTTATAAACTATTAATTTTGTGTTTATTTCAGAACAAACTTTAGACATGCGCTTTCCAACATTGGCAGCTACAGTTTCTCCATGCCAGTATACCATGGTACCTCTGCAAGGATTGGCTCTTGGTCGACCCTGTCCTGTAGACCCTCACCTGACCCCTGGCCACACTGTCTACGCTCCAAAAGGAGAATACATTCCCAATGGGAAAAACACTACACAGCACCTTCCTGGATGCCAGGTAATTTTGGCACTTTGAATTGTGCTTAATAGGGGTTGGCGATATGACCAAAAACTTATATCACGATATGAGTGATTTTATTTCACAGTAACAATATATATCACAATAGTTATTTTTGCTTTAAATAAGGTTTTTGATATCAAAATATTTGATACCATAGAAATAAGATAATCAAATGTAGAAAAACACTGCATATTCTTCACTGTGTAAATTAAATATATAGTTCTTCTTAATAAAGTTGCAAAAGTAATTTAGTCAAGAGCAGTGAGAGATTTTCTCTCTTTTGTTGTTTGATTAACATGAATGACAGACAGCAGGAATATTAGACTGCTCTCACTTTAAGAACTGCCCGGATCCAATATACTGTTACACACGTTTTTTTCTTCTCAGCTGAATTCTTTCACTTCAGACCTACTGTGTTTATGAGGATACTTGCAAAGATGGGCATTTTGACACATAAAAGTGTATGTATTTAACAGTTCAAGGCCTATAAAGTGGCCAGTGCTCCCACGCTCTATGAGCACCGTTTTCACGTACGCGCGCCTCTTTAGCAGCGCTCAGAAAAGTCTCTCAGACAGAGCGTGAAATGAGTTCTCTTTCGCTACTGATTGCATTTTAATTACTTAAAACCACTCGTTTTTAAACCGCAATGCTTAAAAACGCATACAAACGGTAAGTTTTTGTGACCACGTAGCACAGCAATGTCACGTGAGAGTGTAACCGCGATGGAGACGATAGTCCAAAATATTAAAAATATCACCCACTTCTAGTACTTAATGTTTTATGTCCAGCACTGTAGTTGTAAGAGTAAACATCTTGAATTGCTGTTTTAGGCCAGTGAATGAAGATACTGCATTGCATTGATGTTCAAACTTGTCTCTCTTGTAGGAGGATGCTGGCTATGAATTGGAGTGTGATGCATTGTTGCCTCGGAAACTTCCCAATCCGCAACCACATATCCACAATTACAATTACTGTAATGGGTAAGAATTCTAATACTGCATGATTTTATTATAAAACACCCACTTTTAAAGTGCCCCGTATATACAGTGCTGCTTGAAAATTTGTGAACCCCTTGCAGAATCTATGAAAATGTAAGTAATTTTAACAAAATAAGAGCGATCATACAAAATATTTTTTATTTAGTACTGTCCTGAGTAAGAGATTTTACATAAAAGATGTTTACATATAGTCCACAAGACAAAAAAATAGCTGAAATTATTAAAATAACCCCCTGCAAAACTTTGTGAACCCTTGGTTCTTAATACTGTGTGTGGTTACCTGGATGATCCACGACTGTTTTTTATTTTGTGATGGTTGTTCATGAGTCCCTTGTTTGTTCTTCAGAAAAATCCTCCATGTCCAGCAGATTCTTCAGTTTTAAGAAGTTTTTTTTAATAGTTTAAAAAAAAAATAACATAAAAAATAAAACGCTTATTTTGTTAAAATTACATTTTCACAGATTCTGCAAGGGGTTCACAAATTTTCAAGCAGCACTGTATTATGTGTATATATTCATCATTGAATATTGTTTGTGTCACATTATGGAAGTAAAATGGGTTGCGAATGGTGACTGTTCTACTGAGACATTTAAGTTTGTTAGGGAAACACAACTATAATTTGAACTTTTTTTTTTCTTGTTCTTAGGGTGCCTGGCTGTCCTGAAGAGGGATTCTGTGTGCCTGATGATTCCCCCTTGCAGGTTCTTAGTTTATTGGACACTACGCAGCCATCTCAGAGTCCTGACTCCATGCAGGCCAATCACTCCCTCACTGAAGCAGTTCACATGGAAGAGGATCTCACTGCCGGTGCGTTCAGTTACTTCATGTATTAAAATAAAGGCAATATAAAAAGTAATGTCAAAAAGAGATGAAACTGTCAAGCGTAATCAAATTTAGCATTTGAAAATACACCATTTGTAAAAGTAGTCTGAATGCAATATTTTTTCCCCACAGACTTGTCCCTGTTAACAACAGTTGATGCGGGTATAAACCGGTTGCTCCAAGATGCTGAGCAACAGGAAGTGGGAGCAACTCAGAACATGAAACAACTTGAGGAACAAGGGACACACGATCCAAAAGATGGATGAAACTTTAGAAAATAAGCAAGAAAAAAAAGAAAATATTTATTTTTCTATAACAGATGCTATATTTATATATTTATGTATTTGTACATAATACAGTTTTTTAGAAAGTGTATATATAGGTTGTTTATATCAGATGTAATATGTATTTTGGTATGTTTGTCTGTTACCACCAGGACGTTTTTTTATAAGCATGCTGTATAAATGATCCTCACGTGAGATACGAACAACCTGACACCTCAACACCATAACATACAGTATCAGTAATAAGCTCCAGATTTTCCACTGGCAAGCATCTGTTGATGTTTGAAGTACAGCTAGTGGGAAATGTAATGCTTTTAGGGCATTATGATTATGATCCATTCATTATGAATGTTGTAACGTGCAGTGCTTGGGGACAGTTGACTGTTTAAAAACACTTTGCATCAAAAATATTTGTAGAAAATGTACGCTTTATATGCATACATATTTTATGCACAGTATGTTGTATCCACATACATTTAGTGGCTTTATGGCATGTAGACTCTACTGTGAGGTTTAAATACTCAGATACACACAACAAATAAACAGTTTAAGACCCTTTTGATTGTAACTTGTTCCAGGTGCGTCCTCAGTTTTAAATAAGGTTTTGTTTTTTGTGGTGTACATCTTGTTGGTACAGTGTTTTACAGCTTTGTAAATGTTAGTAAGATTTATCTATTTTCATCATTAACAAAAATGTTAACAAATATATGCATTCTGTGAGTAGTAATATTGACTATGAAAAAGAGACCATATATTGTAGGTATTTATTTTGTGTCAGTAGCCTGGATGCGAGACATTCTTAAAATGAACATGCCTACCTGCAATATGCTGATTTTTATATTTTAAACTGGTTTGATGTAGTTTGCTTGTATAGTTGTACTTTTACTTTTGGAGACCTGCAGTTCTCCTGCATCAGTATTAGCTTCTTCCCACTGTTGTAAACATGAAGGAAATGATCAATCTCCAACATATTCTAGAAGTGTAGCTACATGGTTACATGGATTGAGCACTATTGCCTGTAAATAAAGCAAAAGAAATCGTAATTTCTCTTGTCATTTTTTATGTTTGTGCTTCCAGTAACTAACATTTGATAGCATACTGTTTTAGCATGATTGGTGTCAATGCATGTTTTCCATTATTTCTAAGTCATACTTAGAAAAGTGCTAGTTTGCCGTTTTGATTTCTTTTCTGAGACACTTTTTTCATTTTAACCAGCTGGTCTCAAGGTTATGAATGATCCCCTAAATTCACAGAAGTAGAACAACTAGCAGAATAACCACTGGTATAGCTCATATTAACTAAATGACTTAAGTGGCTCAAGTGTCCAGGGCCCTACAGTAAGTAGGACCATTTTTATTTTTTTGTAAAAAGAGCTTCCCTAAGTAAGTAATAAAGTTGAATGACAAAATCTTTGAACAGTACTGACATCTGGTGGATTTAACATGCTAAAACAAGCAATCTGGGAGAAAAAAAAAGTACCATATGCCCTCCAAAAGCAGGTCACAAAATTCAGTCAAGAAACAAACATTTCAATTTAGATTAGATAGAAACTTTAATAACTTTTCAATTTTTTACAGATATCTACAGACCACACATCCATCTTCATAAATAAGTGAAAGTTCTTCTGGAATGATATTCTGCAGGAGATACGTTTTAAAAATGGAAAAATATTTTTAAACCTTTGAAAACCAACTGATACTTTACAAAACAGCTCAGATATATCTATTGTAGCATTAAATGCAAAATTATAACCTTTTTTTGCTTGAACATTTCGTTGCTACAAAGTAAAAACATACAGACACATTAATTTTTCTATTAAACAATGTGAGCTGTTCTTAAGAAAAGAAAGACAAGTTATACATCATGTAGAACCATGACAGCCCAAACTATCAGCAAACAAACAAAGCGAAAGAAACCAACCAAAGGCTAACAGACACAATGCAATATTTTACTTTTCCCCCCATAGTTCCAGTGATCCTGACTTGGGAACTGAGAACATTCCACGCTTTATTTGCTTTTGAGGAATTAAAAGTCTTTAAACCATGGCCATCATCTACAAAATCTATGCAGAGGTGAAGGCAAATATATTCTGTAGTGAGGGATGGAAAAAACCCATAAAACCTTAAACAGCAGAAGTCCCATCATGACCCAGGATATGACTGATGTTGTGGGCTGGGCGATTAGACTGTTTATTTGAGTCTGAGGAAGTAGTGTTGGCAAGAGACAGTAAAGGTGACATTGGCATAGAGGAGCCATCCGGAGGCATTGCTGTGGCGATTTCAGGGAACAAAGAGGTCAGGTTAAAGTTGGATAAATGAGGTGTGATGCCTGAAGAGTTTGCAATTGGCATTGGTGTTATATCTGTGAGAAGCGGGAAGCTAGCCTGTGCAAAACCTACAGGTCGAGGGGGAGAAAGAATAGAACCGAAGCGGTTATTCAATGGTGCACTGCCACTCTTGTCAGTGCTTGGACTTGTAAACATCTGGTTTGAGAAATACTGTAAAGGAATTTCACTTGGAAGGCTAGGATGAGCTGCAGGGGAATATGAGGGATAAAATGAAGGTAAAGTGTTCTGAGGTTCCACAGGAAGGAGGGCTGGGGTGCGAGAGGCACTGGGCTGTGTGACCGGTGGGATGAAAGATGCATTGGCATTGATGGGAGGTGGTGGGTTCATTCCTCCTTCAGCAATGAAAGGAAAGCCAAAGTTCTGGGTGAGATCAGACACGGCACAGCGATCGGACACTAAATTGTTGTCACTGCTGACCTGTGCACCATCTGCCATGAAACGCACAATGCTACTTCGTCTAGCTTCACTTCCTGTTTGTGTACGGCCAAGGATCACTCCTCCACCTGATGGAAGAGGCAAAGAACTTTCTGGTTCAAAAGGATTTCCAGGCCTCAAGTTGCCTGACCGTGGTCGATCTCCTGGACGAATCTTTGTGCTTTGTGGATCTGGTCCAATATGATGGGGGCGTTGACTAATGGAGAGTGACCTGGTTGAGCCTTGAGTACGTCCTGTGTCTGAACTACTGTGTGGTGCTGAGGGATGGGGTGGACCTGTTCTCACAGGTGGACCATGCAAATTTGCGCTGACCTGAGAAATATGGCCTTTGTTGTTGTCCCCTAAACGTATGGGAGCAGCTTTCTGTGCAGGGTGCAAATTAGGACTTGAAGATTTAGCCTGAAGTTCTCCAGCAGAGGTCCCAGGAACGCAGTTGTAATCTATACTCCCTGGGGTACAGCCCTGGACTCCCCTTTGGTGCCCATTTTGTTCAGGAATATGAGGTGCCAAAAGGCTTTGCATAAAGCTCTGGTGACATCCCTCCTGTTCTCTTGTCAATCCTGCTCCAATGTGGACACCTTGAGCAACAGGATGAGGACCTGTATATGTTCCACGTGAACGCCCATCCCCTGTAGGCCCTGCTCCCATTCTAAATCCTGTTTGTGGCTGAGGACCTCTCTGGATTTGAGGTACAGACTTGCTGGACATGTCACCACTTCGAGACACTTGCGCTTCAAAGTTACTTAGCTGATGCCCACTAACCAGAGCCTTGAAAGGTCCACAATCTGGTATTCTTTGGGTGTCCGTGTTATTAGCATGGTCGGGTGGTAGCCTGCTCTGAGAATTATGAGTAATGTTGCCTTTACCACGTGATGAATCTACATAGCCTCGTAATTCTGACTGGTCCTGTGCATTGCTTCGAGGTGCTTGCAGGTGCACACCCATACGTTGTTCACCAGTAGCAGGAGTCTTGCCTATCAGAGCCTCTGCTGAGTAGCTAGATAGACGGTGGCGCTCCTGACGCGATGAAGTGCAAGCAAGGTCCAAAGAACGTGAAACAGAATTACTAGCCTGAGAGGTCAACTGCTGCTGTTCCATTGAACGAGACCCCATTAGTCTTTGCATAGCCCCATGATCCTGTCCTGATGGACATTCTGGCTGACCCAAGTGATTATTTTGATGTGCCCTCTGGCCTGCCTGTTGGGCCTCACAGTTTTTGTCCTGTCTAGCCCCAAAGTGCTGCTGCTGAATCTGCTGCTGAAGATGCTGATGACGTGAATGTGAATTCTGTGGTGCCATTTGCTGCTGTTGTTGGTGTGATTGTTGCTGCTGTTGAATTTGTTGTGCTTTTTGCTGCTGTTGCTGTGATTGCTGCTGTTGATGGTGCTGTTGTTGTTGGTGTTGCTGGGATTGTTGTGGATGCTGCTGTTGCTGTTGTTGGTGTTGCTGAGGAGGCTGCTGTTGCTGATGCTGCACACCACTCTTTTCCAAATGATGTTGTTTCTGCAAACCAACATTTGGTCCGGTCTGCCCACCACGCACCACTCCTCTCTTTTTTTGCACGTGCTGGTCTTGCAGCAGGTTCCTCTGATGTATACTGTGGATCTGAGATTCTGGTTGTGTCAGGTGATGGTGAAGCTGGTAAAGGTGTCTTTGTTCTTGTTGTTGTTGATGTTTGAGGTAGGGGTTTCCACCTAAGTTCTGCCCAGACTGGGGTGCATTATGCTGTGTATGTCCTTGCTGCAGGTGCACCACACTTGGCTGAGTTTGTTCATGTGTTGGCACCTGAGTAGAGCAGTGTCCTTCTGTAGGGCGGAGCACAGTGCTCATGAAAGTATTACCAGAAAACAGAGCCCCAACACCATCAGAGTGATTTCTTGGCATAACTGCAGAAGTACTTGAGGGCATCTGACCAACCATCATTTGCACGTGATCTGTAGCCTTGATGTCCACTCTTGCAACATTCCCTGTTGGGCATGGTTTTGAACGCTTATTTGGAAGAATAAGGTCATCTTGGGCAGACCTTTTTGGCACATCCTTCTGATGACGTTCAACCATTCCAATACCAGCATGGGTTCGCATCAGAGCATTCTTTAAAGGTGCATAATCATTAGGTTGAGCAGGGCCAGAACAGGTTGGGGGAACTTGTGAGGAAGACTGAGTCACCATGACGGCAGCACCTCCTGACGACGGAGCAGAAACCTGCTGTGCAAGATTGGGTGCTCCTGGATAAGGTTGGTTAGAGCTTGGTCTGATAAGGTTATTAACATTAAGGCTGGTGACAGCACTAGGCTGAGACTGCGAGTAAGCTATGCTCTGTGGAAGTCTGATGCCAGTCGTACTGCTGGCTAATGGCTCAACTGGAGGAACTCGAGCAGAGACCTGAGATGAATTTTCTGACACAGGTAAATCAGCCTGCTTTGTCAGTTTAACCTGCTGGTCAGTCACAATATCCTTGTTAGAAGGGGCTGGCTGCATTTTTGGAAGGTCCCACCCTGTGGCAGCAGTACTTGTTGGGTTGTCAACACTGCATCCTGAAGCCCTCTTGCCCGGGCTGTCCTGTTCAAATATGGCTCTTGTAGCCATTGCTAATATTTCTGCCTGCTCAGAAGTGAAGGTGAATGCACCAAATGTATTTGAAGAGGCATTGATGTTGTGGCCTGCTGGAAGCAATGATGCAACAGAAAAGCCTCTGCCACCTGAACCTCCTGCAAGAGGCGAATCAGTCTGTCTACTGGTTCCCAGTGGAGGATCAAAAGAATCAGTTTCCAATGTACATACCTGTTGTGGAGGAACTGTTTCTTTTTGAGCAAAAGCACCTATTTCTGTCACACCCTTTTTGGTGGCACCATCAGATTGTCCATCCTTGCCAGGTTGTGTGTTCATATTTGTTTCAGGCAGTTTGAAGTCTCCACAATTCCCTTGATTGCTGGTTGTCATGGACATATTCATTGTAGTTGGTCGTTTTAGGGACTTGAAAGGGTCCGACATCCTAGAAGTTTCTGGAAGCTGAACAGGTTGTGTTGACATAGAAGTGTCTGAGCCAGGAGTTGAAGTTGAGGGCACAATAAATGATGTCTGATTTTGAGAAGAGTCAGTCAATTCTTCTCTTCTAGCAAACTTATCTTGTGTTTGTGAAATGGTCTGACTTGCCATGATGGAAACCATTGGCCCACCCTCCGTTGAATTAGCACTGATGCCTAATGGTTGGCTTGGTGTGGATATACCACTTGGTAATGGAGGCTGACAAAGGTCTGAATTAACAGATTTACCTTTTGAATTGTTTTGGGCAGAGCTTACAGTGATCAGTGGAGGGGAACTCTCTGTAAAACTGGGTCTTGATTCCGTTGATCTGCCTTCGCTACTGGTGCAAACATTACTGCTATTCACCTTATTCTGCTCAGTAGTTTCACTACAAAATGCCACACTGCATGAAGAGTTAACATGAACTTCTGATGAGGCAACTGACAAAGTTACAGTAGTATCCACAGAGCTACACTGTGACGAGAGAGCAGCACTAACCGGTGAGCAATTAAGTTGGGGACCAATATCTGAAGTAAAGATCTCTTTACTCAAACTGCCACAACTTGTAGAAACAACCACGTTACCCTGAGTAGAACTTACAGTACTGACACTACTAATTGTTACACTGTTATGCAAGTGGACATCGTCTATAGATTTTGCTTTATTCTTTGAAACTTCTCCACCAGCCAGTGTGGGCTTGGCAATGGATCCATTTACTGAAGGCGTGACAGAACTGTCTCTTGATTTTTCACTGGAGGAATTGACACTAATGACTGCAGAACTACTGCATGTGGAACTAACACTGATTGGGGCAGTTTCTCTCTGCGTGTTAACATCATGAGTAACCGTATCTTTATTTAAAGAATTAACCGAATCAACAACTTTTGCTATAGTGGACAACTCAGAACATGTATCATTTGCAACAAATGCCTTACTCTTGACAGCAATTCTACGCAAACTTCGCCCAGGTTTAGGTTCCTTTCGTTTCACCAGTTTGGTTCTCCTAACTGAGTTTTGTCTAGTTTGATTTCCAGAAGTCCCACAACCTTTCTTTGACAGAATTTTAACTGCACTGCCAGCAGCAGTTGATGGTACAGGTACAGAGGAGGAAAGAACAGTTTCAGTAGAAGTGCTGACTTCTGAACCACATGTCGAAGGAGGCTGCACAGTAGTGTACGAAGGTGGAGTAATGGAGTATATCTGAACATTGCTTTGACTCGAGACCTTTGAAATGCTCTGACTAAGACTAGTTAGAGCACCTAAACAATTCATGGCAACATTGGAGGTGGGTTCCTCACAGGTGGGCTGAAGTATCTGAGTTACACTTTGACCAGATTGAGAATTTCCCTTATCTGGTGACTTTGCCGGCTGCAGAACATAAACTTGTCCATTCACAGTGATAGTCTGAGGTGCTTGTGCTTGCAATTGGGTTGAGGGCCGTGGAAGAATATGTACCAACTGCTTTGTACCAGCTGCCTGCATGCTAGCTGTACAGGTAGGGTTTGAAGTGGTCGTTTGATTGGATAAAGTTGGGGATGCAGTTGACTCAATGGCAGTGTGATGACTCTGTGGTGCAGGTGTCAAAGTAGGTGCCTGAATTATGACAATGTGCTGGCAGGGTGTCTGACTAGTGACATCCTCTCTGAGAACTTGTGGTGCTGGACATGATCCTCCCTGTTGCAGAATAACAACATGTGAGTTACTTGGAGGAGAGGAGGTCACAGCAACTGGTGTGTCCTCAGAATTCACCTGCAATAACTGCATTGTCTGTAACACTGGCAGTGTGGCAGCTTGTGGTTGAGGCACAAGGGCAGGCTGAGTTGGTGGATTTATGATTGGCTGAGCTTGAGGCACCACACTGAGATGCAGTTGAGGCACAACGGCAGACTGGGCTTGGGGCACCACTGTAGGTTGGGAATGAGGCTGGCATGGCAGAGCAGGCTGAACTGGAGTTTTAGGTTGTAGGGTAGGGTTGCAGGTGGTCATCAGAGCGGAGTTGAGTTGAGGTTTTGGTAATAATGCAGGTTGTGCCCGAACAGATGATTGTGGATGGGTCAACTCTGCTGTCTGTGTTTCAACAGGCTGATGGACCACTACGGCTTGGGATACAATGGCTGGCACTGATAAAATTGAAGACTGTTGTGCTATTGCTCTCTGAGGGCATGGCACAACTGCTGAATATATCTGAGGAGGTCTTGGCCCAGATGGCCGAACAGGAATACATGTTGGTGTTGGGGCTTGCAGTTGCACAGGAGCCTGCGGTTGCAAATAGATAGAAGCGGGCTCCTCAAGGTGTTTTGTCCCAGCTGAGCATACAGAAAGTTGCTGAGGGTTATGTGAAATGCTGGCACCATCTGTGACGAGTGCCTGAGAGACAGGTTGCACTGTATTTCCTGCAAGCTGTAGTGTTGTCCATGTAGTCTGAGTGCTACTAGTTGCACTGGTTCTAAGAAGGGTAGAGCTTGCTGGTAATATAGTGCTAACAGACTGGATTTCAGTGGCTGCAGCAACAGGAACCACTGAGTTACTGATCACAACTTGAGGCAGTGAAGATAGGCTAAGCATTTGCTGAAGTCTGAGAGGCGTGGTCGGACAGGTAGCAGAAGTGAGACTGGGGATTGGGTTATCTGGTTGAAGTTGTGGAGGGACTGGGGTGCTGACAACAGGCTGGGAACATACACCTTGAAGAGTAATATAATTCATAGGAGTGTTTAATCTTGGAGTAGCAGGTGCCAGAGGAGAATACTGTTCCAAGACTGTAAGACATGGTTTTGATACAGCAGGAATAAGAGTTGCTACAGGTATGTGGGAAGATGCAGAGGAGACTACAACTTTATTTACTGGTGCTCCATTTGCAATACCAACAGACTGGCCCGTACCCAGTGTAATATCACATGCAGGTTGGACTGTTACAGCATTTGCTGGTTGTTTATCAGGATGAGAAACTGGATTTGGTGGAATAGAGACTTTGCTTGTGGGACAGGAGTTGTTGCCATTGGAGTAGACAATTATTCCCTTTGACATCAAGTGAGTTGGAGTGACTTTGGCTACTTTTGCACAGCGCTGCTTCCCTTTCCAGTGTATAGTGGGGTCATCCAGGAAATTGATGCCATTAGCTTTGAGGAGTTCAATATAATGAGCACTTTCCTTGCGCAGGTCCTCCAGCTGGTGCCGTAAGTGTTTTATCTCTTCCGCTGCAGAGACATATTTAACACAGATGTCAAAATGAATGACTGCACATAAGCTTACAAAGAATGCATTGGCAGGCATTTAATTCAGTACTTATCTTAATAAAACCATGTCCCCATTAGGAATAAATAAAATGTTAATCGAACACATTTAAATGCACTTAAGTTATACAATTAACTATTGCAATTAAGTCAAGGCTCACCTTGCACTTTGTCTCCTCCATTAAGCAGCATTTCATCATTTTGTCGCTTTAGCTCAGTGATGTAACGAAAAGCCTCTCCCAGAATCATATTTTTACTCTATAAGGAGAATCAAGATATTACAAAGTGAAAACAAAAAAAAAACAGCACTGTTGAGTAAAACTGTGCTTATTTTCTAGTTCTGTTACACATTTACCTGTTTCAAGGCTTGAGAGCAAGGCAAAAGCTCTCCAATCCGATTTATACCAGCATTGATTTTCTCTTTACGATGTCTTTCCACTGATGTATTAGAGAAATAAGAAATAGCAAAAAAACATTATTTATAAAATATATTCATTAAATATTAAAATGAGATCAAAAACAGTTAGACTAATTTTTACCATAATGCTTACTCACCTGCATTATGGATCTCCTTGTTTTTCTTCCGCCTAACATTTCACAGAAAATTATTAAATGATAAACAGCTTGTGCTCATAAGTGAATAAAAAAAATAACAGTAAACATAAGCACACTACCTAATTAAACTGCATTTGTACACATAATTAAAGCAAAGATTTATAAATATAAATTTGTAATATTTTTCTATGAGAGTCAATTTGTAAACATTAATGCATTAGGTATGATGAACTAACAATAAACAGCAATTTTTATAAGAATATTTATTCATGTATGTTAATGTTAATTTATACATTTGTTCATTGCCATTTTCATTAATAATGCATTTACTAAAATACATTTATACAACAATACATTAACTTAGAATAATAAATGTTATAAAGTATAGTTAATTGTTACCTATTGAATTTACTGCTTTAAAATAATAAAATTACAGAACCATATTGTTAAGTGTCAACACTACAAACACAACCCAAAAATTGTAAATTTCATGAAGTGTAATAATTCACTGGGTTCTATCAGAACTGCCATGACATTCAATATACGCTTTAAGCAGGAACTGATCAGTACCGTGGCGGTTTTGGGTTATTTGTTTGATTCTGTACTATCTCCGGCATCCTGGCACACTTTACAGCCTGTTAATACCAAAACACATTAACAAAACCGTATTTGAAAAGAATGCAACTTATAGTATATGTAAGGGAATATGTTGTGGTTAGGGGTAAATGCAAAATTACCTTCCAGCACTAAGCATGCAGCTATCATGTGTGTGAGCTCAACAATGTTGGAGACCATAGATCCAGGCACTTCAATGCTCCATAAAAAACTGCAAAAGAAAAAGGAAAATAATTGCTTTTAATTCTAGATGACATGACTTTACCTCAAAGATTATTACAGGATTGTGAGACAATGTCACTGACTGCTTGTCTTCTATATTCGGTCACTGATACTGGGTTTTGACATGTAGGAAGGCTTGATGCACTAAGATTTTATGAGATGGACATTGTATTTACTTGCAAGTCTTCAAAACAGTACCTAGAAATCAAACTGTCCAGTCAGAGGTTAGCAACACAGGAAATATACAGAGTGCACCTGAGCTTGTTTATTAAATCAAAATTCCTATGCATGCAAATACAGTACAAGAAAGCCAGTTTGACTCGCCTTTCACTACTAGCATGTAAAGCTCTTTAACACTCAACTGGCTAACAGACTTAGCTTATTAGCTTTGAAACCCAGACTATATCTGTGTTGAGCTCTGAGCCTGAATAGAGAAAATAAATACAACACCGACTGAGAAGAATATAGCTGACTGTACACATATTACGGTACAACTCTTTAGTTGTATCCTTTTGTAGGCCCTTAAGGTACAAAGATGGCTTGAGTGGTTAACTGGCATTGAGCTAACACGACAGCTAACACATTACCATGGTTTACGATTACTAACTCCATCACTTATCTCTTTCACACAATATGTCAGCAGGTCTGCCACTTAAGAAGAACCTACCGACTGCTTATCCATCCTCTGAGCTGATGATATCCTCGACAAAACTTTGTTGATCCTGAACAAGTTACTCCATCTCTGACCTAGCATGAAACTGCCAGTCACAAAACAATGAGGCGGGATTTCCGTTCTATCCAATCACAGCGAAGACGAATGAGATTGTATCCAATCAGATCACGAAACCGTGCTGAAGGGGCGTTATTGTTGATGAGGTCATCGGAAAACGCACACAACGCAGGAGACGTGAATGTGTTGTTGTTAGTGGTGTCCCCAGTATTGTGGACTTTGTATCCTCGTAAAATAAAATTAAAAAATAAAATAAATCTTAAATCTCAAAATAATATATTTTTACACTAAACAAAAAAAGTTTATATTAAACACTGAATGCAAGATAGCATTTATGTCCACAAAATAACGAAAAAGTAATGCAAATAGTAATTTTTATTTAGAGGTTTAAAAGTCATACAATATAGAGCTCCAGAAAAAGATAAAATTTTCCAAAGAAAGGAGGAAAAAAAAAAAAACATGCTTTTACTACAATGGAGAGGGCATGTCTCCTCTGGCATGCACTGAGTCAGGGCTTTTCCTGGGATCTGGTTCTTTAAGTCCTATAAAATAACTTGTAGAACTAACCTGTAACACTCCCACGTTGTCTATGGGAAATAGGTGGTGGTCAGTGAACATCACTGAAATGTAACTGTTGTATTGTGGGAGGATTTATTTCTGCTGCGGTAACAAGTGAGAAGCTGGGATTCAAATGTAAAAACACTCAAGGCAGGTAATGGGGAGGGGGAAAATGAAACGTTCACATCAAAAACACTACTAAACTCTAACTTCAGTCCCGGTGGACTAAAAAATTATTAGAGAACCATATTCACTGTAAACAATGCAACCGTCAAGGCCCATAAAAAGCCATTCCTGTTTGTTATCTGAAGCCTTACCGTCTCACCAGCAGTATTACTGCAAACCCTAGAAAAAGCCCAGACTCAATCCACAAATTAATAAAAAAAAAAAAGAAATAAAGATGGGGATTTTAAATAATGGGCTGAAAAACAAAACATTCACAAATAAGTGGAGTTTACTCCCCTTATCCTCCCCCTTACTAAAACAGTTGTACCACTCTCTTGTTCGAGGGGGCTCTACGCTCCATTTCCTCATTGGTTTAGCCTCAACTCAGACTGAGGTGGCTGACATCACAAGGAGACATTGCATCACATGCAACCCTCCAACATTGCATATCGCCTGTATGGTGAAGCAGGAGGTCTCAGCCACCAGTAGATTCCCTTGCCGTGTGTCCGAGGGCTCAGGTGGCGGGGTGATGGACTTCTGCGGATCCCACGTACCCCTAAGCTGATTCAAACAATCACTCCAAGGTTGCCAGCTGGGGCGCATCGAGTCATATTTGAAAAGACTTTACCTCTTTAGTTCTATTGTTTTGTCCAAGCAAAGCTATGTCCCCTTGCCTTAAACAAATCTAAAACAAATGCAAACAGTATGCTTTGAAAACATAACCTTCACCATGTCAGATCAATAAGCAGTCAGCAGATTTTTGGAGCACTTATAGATTCTGCTTGAAAACCTCCGTGTAATTTCAATTCTCTAAATGATGAAACGAAAAAAAAGAAAAAGAAAAAAACAATTGAGGGGGGACTAAAGTTTTTGCACAATAAATGCAGCAAATACGTCATTGACTTTTTCTGTCTAAAATGTCCTCTGAAGAAAGTGGTGAGTGTGTCAACCCTGGGGCATCTGTTACAGGTCCATTTAGGGGAAGAGACCAATCTGGTGTCGCACTTCGACCCCTAGTCGGCTTTCTGCAGCTCTCCTGCTGGGGGCGCACATGGGCTACGCAGGCTTTTCTGAAGAACATGGGCATCTGCTGGCTCTATCCTCTTGTAATAGTTCTTTTTTGTCTCAATGATCTCAAAGCCAAATTTCTGGTAGAAGTCAATTGCAGACTCATTGCTGATCTGCACGTGACTGCGGAGACACGAAAGAGAAAGCGAAGCATGTTACTTTAGCATAGAGAAGGCTCCTTAGTAATTATTCCGTGATTAATTTTCCAGCAGGGACTTGCGATTATGTGGTTACTTGAGTTTCAACATTAAACATTATGTGAATGAGACACAGATGGAGGTTTCACGACAAATAAAGCACAAGACTGTCTTCAGACTCACAGGTAAATGTTGTCAAAAGTGCCATCCTTCTCACAAATGTTCAACACATGGTTCAGCATTTTTGTTCCTTCAAACAAACATGGCAAGATAAATATCAGTAACGGGAAAATGTGCAAATAACAAAATTCAGACATCACTGCTCTAGCGGATTATGCAAATCTTCATGTCAGGCATCACTCAAAGACAATCTGATTATGCAATCATGCATTCGATCCAAGGGAACCTGACCCCTTTCTGCCCTTTGAAAAAACGAGGACACACAAGTGCATAAAGTGTTGAGAAAAGTGATCTTACCTATGCCAAGTCTGCGGTAAGGTGCTAGGCAACCCAGGGTCATGATGTAGAGTCGCTTCTGGTTCTGAGAGTGATCCACTCTACAGCAAACGGCACCAACTGCGATGTCGTTGAAATACGCTGTAAAAGGTTCAAAAGGTTAGCAGGAATCCATTTAAACTACTGTTCAAAAGTTTGGGCTAGCAAGTATTTTTTTTTTAAAGAAAGTAATGCTTTTAACAAGGATGCATTAAATTGATCAGAAGTGACAGTAAAGATATTCATAATGTTTGTAAAAAATCTATTTTGTATAAATGTTATTCTTTTGAACTTTCTAGTGTTTTTGTCAAGAATGTTTAACATTTATAATAATAGGAAATGTTTCCAGAGCACCAAATTAGCATCTTATAATAATATCTGAAGGATCATGTGATATTGAAGACTGGAGTAATGGCTGCTGAAAACTCAGCTTTGCCATCACAGGAATTAATTACAATTTAAAACATTTCAAAATAGAAAACAATTTTACTAAAATTTCATGCTTTTATTCTGTTTGATCAAACAAATGCAGCCTCGGTGAGCATAAAAGACTTCTTCCAAAAACATCAAAAAAATCTTTCCAACCGAAACTTTCGAACAACATTTAACAAATTATGACCAATATCAAAACTATCAACAGGAAGTCAGAGTAGCTTTGTTTCTTACCTAGCTTGGCGAGCTCTCCTACTTCAAGAACATCTTTGTAGAACTTGTCGTTGTAGCTGACAGGGAAGATCACTTGGTTCAGACGCTTCAACTGTTTAATGTTGTGGGGTGTAACGTCCCCCAACTCGATCCGGCTACTAGAACAAAAGCAGAATGGTCAACTAGCTGTGGACAGACACTACACATCAGAAGAACATACAGCCTCTAAAAATACAGTAATACAGCTTTACTAGAAGAGCTGCACAATATATTGGTACCATACCAGTTATCAGTTGATATTGCATGCATATTTAGCATTTTTCCTATTTTAATATTTCATTACCTTTGGCATCATGTAATTTAAGAACTATAATTTTTAGAAAATCTCAAAATGAATATGCAGTTTTTATACTTTCAAAATGTGATGCCTAAATTAAATTTAAAGTTTATTTTTAGAGTTTATTTTTCATTTAGAGAAAATTGTATATAATTTTACTAACAATTTTTTTTTTTTTAATTTCAGTGCATCCCTATTTACTATTTTCTTTCTAGTTGGTGACATCCAAACGGTGCACTTGACCGTAAACTAGCAGTGTGTAAAGCTGGTATTTATAGGAGGTCAGTATGCTGAAGCCCAACACAACAGCTGCTGGTCATGTGCTCACCACTGCCACTTAAACAACCAGTATGAGGTGACAGGAGAAAAACATGAACGCTAAATATGGTTTACAGAGGATGACCATTACTATTACACAACAAAACCTTGTGATTCCCCCATCAACTCAAAATGCATTGTTTTAAATGACAATCTTAAGTGCAGATTAAGTCTCACATTTTTTTTTTGTGTGTGTGTAAAAAATAATGACATTTCATACAAATACTATCAAATGGTGTTCTAGACATAATTTCAGACTGTTAAAACAGTGGACTCCAAAATGTTCCTGGGGGCTCCCCCTAAAAATACACATTTTAGATGGTTCTCTAATGATCAGACACACCTGATTCACATCAGAGACTTGTAATGGGTGTGTCAGATAAATGTGTACTGCTGGAGGCCCTCCAAGAACAGGGTTGGGTACCACTGTGGTAAAGATGTGAATTTTAAAATGATGATACTTAAGACGAAAGATATTCAAAGAGAATTAAACAAGCAACATCCCTTAAATTTATCTTTACACATGGTCAAAGCAAATCACTTCAGTGAGATTGCACTGTGACGCAACGTTGTATGTTTTACGTATTTATTACGATATATGTATTATTTCATACACCAAACTTGAAGTAACAACCTTCATGAAATGTCTTAAAACCCTATGAACTTGTTCTGTCATTTTCAGTATGCTATGCGGCTAAGCTCACTCCATCACGTGTGTCACATATTTCCGTTTTTACATCAAAATATACACATATAAAACTTAACAGGACAACAATAAGCTTTAATGGCAAACTAAAGCTTATTCGGGATCCATGAGAGCTCATTTGTGAAGGATATAAGCGTGGCTGGCTAACCAAGATAGCAACTTGAAGACTGACTCAACATTTTCGGATTTAGATTCGACACACGATCCAGTTTGGCACGGACTTAAGTCGTGCCGTTTTTACTGGCATGTGGTTTAATGACGCTAAATTTTATGAGGTATTTAAGGCGTTTTCGCAACATTGGCGAAAAAAAGAAAAGGCAATGTCTAAAGGCTGAGTGTGAAAATGCGGCGCAAATGTCTCTCCACATTAAGCGCGCAGAGAGCTAGCAGCTAGCATTAGACCAACTCCACTGCCCCCCTGCTGGAAAAAAGAGAGAATAGAGAGGGGGAAACTTTACTTGAGATGAAAAGACCCTTCGTAGTTGTTTACTCACCCTTTCATGTTGAAGAAAACACGTTTGTTGTGAGGGATACAGGGGCAGTTGGCCGTATTTGGCAGTCTAAAGGGGAATTTGGGCAGAGTTTGGGATGTGATCCCCTCCACATGTATGTTGCTAGCACACTAGCTAAGCAGTCCGCATTTGCCTCTGTGCTGTGGCCGAGGGTTGCCAGGTCTTTTTGAATAAATCACCGCAATCAATTTAAGTCAGATTGAGAACCTAATTAAAAGATTTTATGGTTGTTTTGAAATATAATTCATTTAATTTATTAGTTTATGTAATTTTGATAGACGTGAGCATGCATTCAATCCTTGGAAATGCACTTACGATCTCACATAGATAACTGGTCGATGGTTGATAAACAGAGGATTTGGCAACATTAGTTCTGTAAGGCTGCTTCTGTCAACCTTCACCACTGACAAGAAGGAAACAGAAAAACGGGAAATTACGTTAAGGTAATTTTATGCCTTGAAAATACAAGTCCCGTCCTATTATTTTAATAGAAATAAAACAATGTATGAAGACTTCTTAAATTAAAAAAATTAAAAAAAGATTAATTATTATAAAAAATAGATTTCAAAAGGTCTCTTTCTGTACACAATGTAATAAAATACATGAATACGTAAATGAATACAAATATTTAGTGTTTTTATTGTATAAGAGTTTTAGAGTCAAATAATTTAACTCATATTTCATTTAAACACTAGATTCTTTTAGACTGTGTTCAATTTTACACAGTATAAATAAAAGCTGTTTAAGTTCCGGCATTTGAATGATTTGTTTAAATGATAAAACTTCTGTGTATTGTTTAGATGTTTTTTTATCCAGGGGACAAATACTTATATTTCTGAAAAAGTTCTGCGGAGCTCCAATGGGATAATTTGCAATGCAGGCAAAAACATGATGCTTTTAACATTATTTGTGGTAGTTCTGCTCTGCAGATACATCAACGGGGTGAAGGTTTGGTTAGTATAGCCCTGTTATGCCATAACTACACCATCTGGCTGCAAACAGCAAAATGTATTTAAAAAATAGTGCTTGTTTAAAATGTCTTTAAGATGGTTGACATTTAGGTAACTATGCACTGCAGCTTCTTGTTGCAATTCAAAACTTTTAATGTGACAAATCAATCTAACACAGCCCTAAGCCATCCACAATGTGATTTCAAACCCTAAATATAAACACAGAAAGCACAATAATAATAAACAATGTATTTTTTTTATTATTATTATGTATCATTAAAGTCAAAGTATTTTACGAAACATTGCAAAAATAAAAATACCCCCCAACCTATACATTTTAATGAATCATGTTTACCTTATAAAAAAGCATTATTGCCTTATTTAAAAAATGCATTGACATGTCATAAGGAATCATAAACATCTCATGCCATAAGGAATTGAATATTGAATGTAAAATTATATTCTTTGGTAATGTTATGGATGTGACTATGTACAAACTGGTAGCAGAACTGAGTGTTCCTGAGCCAGGGAAAGATGGTGGATTTCAAATCATGTTATCTTATGCCGACTGAGCAACTACTGAGATGAGTGTGAATGTTAACAGAGAGCTCTCTCCAGGTATTGTAGACGTCCCTGGATATAATAAATTGCTTACATTCTACATTGCATGATATTCCACATTGGTATCACTGAACGAAACATTTTCTTCTTATTTTCAGTCTTTCAATTTCTTTGCGTAGTTCTTTTGTTTCCTCACTTTTTAGTTTAAGTAAGCTTTCAAACACTCTTTCCAGGTCTTCATAAACTTTTCGACTGTGTTCGAGTTTCTCAGTAAGCTCTTGAATGAGCTGATTTTTATTCTCTCTGAACTCATTAAATTCCTCTGCTTGTTTTCTGGATTCATCTTCATGTTCCTTCTTTATATCTTTTATTTTCTGTTCATATTCCTTTTTCATTTGATTACGGTTTTTTCCTTCTTTTTCTTTTCTATCATTCTCCTCTTTCTCTCTTCTGCTGATCTCCACCTCTTGCTCTCATTTAAGATCTTTTATCATTTTCCTCCATCTCTTTCTCTCCTCTTCTCTTCTCTCATCATCCTCTCGCTTTCTTCTCTCCCAGTCTTCTTTTCTCTCTCGTGCCAGCTGCTCATGTTTTTGCAATTGATTTTTCTTTTCAAGTTCTCTCACTTTTTGCTCTCTCACTCTTCTCTCTGAATCTCTCCATCGCTGTCTCTCCTCCTCTATCTTTTGTCTTTCTTCTTCTCTCTCTCTTTCAGATTTTTTTCTCATTTTCTCTAGTTCCACTTGTTTTTCCTTCAATTGTTCCTCATGTCTCTCTTTTCTCTCTTTCCTCTTCCTCTCGTTCTCTCAACTGTTTTTTTTGTTTCCTCTTCCCATTCTTCCCATTCTCTCTGCTGCTCTCATGTTCTTTTATTCTTCTTTCCCATCTCTGTCTCTCTTCCTCTTCCTCCCAAATTCTCCTTTGTTCCTCCAAACGTCTCCTTTTAGTTTCCTCTTCTTTTGATTTTGCTCTTGATCTTGTTCATATTTCTCCTCTCTATTTTTATCTTGCTCTTCTTTTTCTCTTTGCTGTTTTTCATACAGTAGTCTCTGATTTTCAATCTCTTGATATTCAAGGTCAGTGCTCCGATTTACCAGTCTCCAGTGTGAGGGATGCACCGCTGGTGCCTGCATGCACAGCTGGTATCCCTAAACCCATTCACTCTAACCCTCCTGTTCCTGAACTTATCCCCTTGCCTGAAGCGCTTCCCATGATGGGGATCGCTTTGTTGCGTTTGGGCTGCGTACACCACCACCGAACTGCCTGAGGTGGCGGCGTCCACTGAAATGTCTCCAGGGGTGGTGGCTGAAGCTGCAGAACCTCTCGGGGTAGTGACGCGCGCTGCTGTGTTCTCCGAGGCGACGGCACCCACTGCAGCTTCTCCAGAGGTGGCGGCACATGCTGCAGAACCTCCTGGAGCGGCGGTGCTCGCTTCAGTTCCTGGTGTGGTGGTAGCGTCCAACAATGTACTTTCAGCCTGTCATGTTGTGATCAAGGAGAGGGTTACTGCTGTAGAACCTCCAGAGGTGGCGGCAACTGCTGCAGAACCTCCGGAGGTGTCAGTGGTACCCATTCACCAGCTCTCATCCTGCCCTGTCACGGCTATGGAGGCCGTCTGTGAACTCTCATCCTGCCCTGTCACGTCTATGGAGGCCATCTGTGAACTCTCGTCCTGCCCTGTCACGGCTATGAAGGCCGTCTGTAAACTCTCGTCCTGCCCTGTAACGGCTATGAAGGCCGTCTGTGAACTCTCGTCCTGTCCAGTCATGGCTATGGAGGCCAATTATGAACTGTTGTCCTGTCCCGACCCTACCGAAGAGGCTGCCTCGGAATGCTCAGCCTTGTCTGTCACAACCCTAAAACCCACCTTTGAACCCTTAAACCTGCCTGTCATGACCCCCGAAACTAATAATACACTCCATATCTGTCCTGTTAACCCTGTCACTGCCATAGAGACCATTCATAAACTACCTGCCTGCTCTGTTTCTCTAAATGTATCTGATGTTAAGCCATCTGTCTGTTCCCTTCCTAGTAATGTGTCTGTCGTGCCAGTTTCTATCAGTGAATCTGATTATGAACTGTTAGTCTACCCAGTATCAGTTCATGAGTTGTCTGTCGGTTCAGTACCAGTCAATGCATCCAATTATGAACAGTCTGTTTATCCTGCTTCAATCACTGAACTCTCTGCCAACCCAGTGTCAGTCTATGCTTCCAATAGTGATCTGTCAGTTAGTCCTGTTTCAGTCGATGAGCTTGATTATAAATCGTCTGTCCATTCAGTTGTTACCAGGGAAGCTGTTCATGAACTTCTTGTGTCCCCTGCCACGATCCTTGATGCTGTGAATGCTCTGCCTGTCTCTTCTGTCTCGTGTTTTCATAGGTCTCAGTCACTGTCAGGGGTCTCTGTGCCATCTGCTCTAGTCTGGTGGTCTCCCGCTCCGTCTACTCTACTGTGGTGGTCTTCTGTGCCGTCTGCTCTGCTCTGGTGGGCTCCAGTTTTGTCTGATCCGCCCTGGTGGGCTCCAGTTCTGTCTGCTCCGCCCTGGTGGGCTCCCGCTCCGTCTGCTCCGCCCTGGTGGGCTCCCGCTCCGTCTGCTTTACTGTGGTGGTCTTCTGTGCCGTCTTCGCCACCCTGGTGAGTTCCAGTTCCGTCTGCGCCATCCTGGTGGGCTCCAATTCTGTCTGCTCCGCCCTGGTTCTCTGCTCCACCATGGCTACCTGCTCCGCCGGTTCCGCCTTGGTGCTCTGCTCTGCCGGCTCTGCCTCAGTCCCTGGTCCTTCCACTCCCACATGGACCTGGCCATCCTTCCCTCCCCCTGTTCCGCCTCCACTTCACCGCCCTCCTGGATTTTATTGAGGTAGGAGCATCTGGAAGCCACTCCTTGGGGGGGGCTATGTTACGAATCCTCTGCCTGCCCTTCCGTTCACTCTCCACCAGAGGTCACCCGTCCATCATACTGACACTTGCACCACACTAACTGTTGCATGTCACCCCCAGACTGCATTTCCCATCATCCACTGCACTGATCACAGCTGTCACCAATCACACATTGCACTGATTACACAGCTGATCCCATCAGAAACACTTTATAAGCCTTGGACTTCCTCTCTGTCAGCGCCGAGTATTGTACGCATTTATCTCTCTCCTAGTGATAGCTACTCTATGGAGCCCACTTAGTAAGCATAGTCTTGCCTTGCCTGTTTCCTCGTGTTTTGATTCCTGCCCGTGTTTCCTGGATTAACCCTTGCCTTGCCATTTCGGACTCTGTTCATGCCTTGCCTGGATTATTGCTCACGTTTTCGGACTACCTCTTTTGTCAAGCCCCTTTGGATATTGTTCGCTGTCGACTGACTTATGCCCATTTTGGATGACTCTTTGCCTTGCCTGTGATATACCTGTTTGCCATTGTTTGACCCTTGCTTGTTTCCTGACCACCCGTTGTAAATAAAAGCCTTGCACATGGATCCGCACGTCTCTCGTCTCGTCGGCTCCGTAACAGTTATTGTGCTAAATTTTGATAAATAACTTTTTTACTTGGACAAGTCAATGACTAGTGTAATGAACATTTTATTATGGAAAATCTCAAAGAAAAAAGTATTTAAAAAGAAAAACTAACTTAACTTTGTGACCACCTTCAAATGAGATTAAAAAAAATAGCTAGCTTTTTTTTTTGAGTACCAGATTTGGTCATGGATAATACTTATTTCTTCACTCACCCTCTTGTTGAACCTTCTGCTCTAACTCTTTGATTTTTCTTCTCCATTTCACTAAGTTTTTCCTCTAGCTCATATCTGACACTGTTCTCTTGAGCCTTTATATACATCTGAAGTGAGTAGGGTTCTGTTTTAATGCTCTTTATACATTGCAACAGGTCAGAGATATGTTCAAAGTTTCTATGGTCCTTCAATCCAATTACATTGTAATGACCCCCATACAGACTAACAACTCTTTGCGATTCTGCAGTTGTCACAGTATTTCTCACACTTTGGTCAACAGTGAGATCTGTAGTGAAGAGCACCATGAAGTGCTCTTTGTAGTAAAATATCTTCAGGATCATCTCCAGTTCTATTTTGTCTTCATCAGTAATTGGACCAACAGGAATGATGAGGATGAAAAGATGAACATCAGATTCACAGAGAGACACACAGCGAAGAGTCTCAGCTCAGTGAGAGCAGGAAAAATGCAGCTGAAAATGAAAAACAAGTTTAAGAAACAGTTGACTTTGGTACTTAAACAACATCAATAAAAATTCTACTTATGTAAAATCAACTGATGGGTAAATTGCAAGTTTACTGACTTATTGTTAGGATGAATACGATCTGGACTGTGCTTTCTTTTACCAACATTTAAAAAAAGAAGAACACACCTGAACCAGCTAATCAAGGTCTTTTCAAGCTTTTAGAAACATTCAGGCAGCTGTGTTGGAGCAGGTTGGAGCTAAACTTTATGAAGACTTTAAGAGTATTTAAAGAAATCTTTATTTATTTTTATTTTTATTTTATATTTTTTATGAATACATTTCTAATCAGTTTCTTATTTTTAAGTGACAGTTTTCCATATACACCCAGAAATTGCAAGAGAACTCCCAACCAACCAAACGAATGGCATGAAGTAATTGCACTGTGCTTTAGTGCTAAAATGCAAGTATGATAATAGAGCCAAAAAGGTTGAGGTTTTTAAAATCTTTTTTTTTTTGTCATAAAATGAAAATATTTTTAGTTAAATGAATCCATTGTATATAGGTAAACAAATGGCAATGTAAAATAATCCTGAGACTTACAGAAAAACTCCCTTTTTATTTCCTTCTTCCTCCATTACCACTCTGACCACTGATGCACTGATTCGTTCTTCTGCATCATCAAATACCTCACATTTGAGAAACTCTTAATATTCATCCTTTATCTTCTCTACTCTTTAAAATATCTCAAAGTAACATCCTGGTTGTCTTTGATCAAACTGGATATGTCCTCCACCACACTCCTTTATAAACTGATGCATTGCATTATTCTTTAGCACAGAAGCCAGCGAGGAGCTCAGTGTCTCTTTATCAGTAGTTAACACTATTGTGTTTAATTGCCTTGTCACTGAACTGTTTCAGCCCATAATTTACTCTTCATATGTCATCCTCACTAAAGTCATAATGCTGTAGTATGAGTATGATTGCATGAAGGCCTAGATCAGACAGATACACACACTCTCTCACTCTCTTAACAATCTGAATGTGGTATAGAGGTCTGGCTTTAGTAGATGAGGATCATTGTTAACAGTGATGAGTCTGTCCACCGGTCGTTCTCTAACTCTCTCTGTGCACTTCTCTACATCAGCTGAAGGCGCTTCACTCTTGTATATTCCCAGGATACTGTTTCTAACTCTGTTGTTTGCCAATGCATCCTTCCCCAGCAAGACAATCCTCAGCTCACTCACTGAAGCGCAGAACAAACACGCACACATATCATGCAATGCCAAATCACTGTAACAATCATCATGAAAAATGTCAGTCAAATACGCAGGGTAATGTCGGAATTAACATACATTTAAAAAACAAATGAGACTGAGAAAAGACTTTTGCTTGCATACATATAATAATAAATTTACAACCAGATTTCACATAAGACTAACAAAATAATAATTTAAGAATATCCAAGAATAGTACCAAATATTTAAGAATAGTACCAAATACCAAACATAAGTGTAATAATAAATTACTTAAATGAATTACTTTGACTTACTGTTCGGATGTTCAACATTTAGACTTTTCCACCTTATAAGCCCTAATGTAAAACACACAGAGAAACACGTTTTTGTGTTAAGCCTATAACTGCATGTGTGAGCAAAAATCATCATAACTGACTTTGAATCGAATGTGTAGTACACATTTAACAGATTTAAAACTGTAAGGTGATAGTTACCAGGAAACATAGTTGAAATGATAGCTAAGACTGTGATTGTTTCCTTTTTGTTGCTGTTGCTGCTATTTTCGAGACTTACAAACACCCACTTTGATCAGCGACTCTCTGTTTTTCACATAATTCTGTTTCAAGTCTAGACAAAACCAACCAGAGCACAAAATAAACACACAACAAAACAAACTAAAACATTTTTTTTATTAAAAATAATTTTTGCAAATTATATTCAGCAGATTTATTGCAATTTTTACCCATTGTGGACATGATTTCATCCTCGTTGCCTGCAAGTCTTCAAGTTGAAAGAGATAGTTTTACAAAATAAATAAGGTAGAAAACACCTGTAGGAGCATGAATACATAAATCAAACCTGTTTGAGCCCCCCTAACACCACTGTCCACAGTGAACCACTGTCATAAATGAACATTAGTTAACTTCATAATCAACACGTTTTAAGTGGAGATTTTGACAAATTTTCAGCCTTTAGAAATGAAAATATTGAAGCGTGAAGAAGAAAGATTTTGGTTTGTTTGGTGGATCGGTATACAGCTACCATACCAGGAATATTGATAATCACACTGGCATAAAGTTGGTTTGATGTTGGACGTTCGATATTCGCAAATTTAAGGACCGTCTCTAAAGTTACATGCAGTATTGGTATACACTTTTCTAACTTCAATAGCATTTGAGCAGAATGACTTACAGTCATAAAAACAACTGTAAAGTGTTCATTTAGGTGTCAACTACAGTGCACACCTTATACATTTTTACTATTTATTAAAATAAATTGTAAATCATTTGTTAAAAAGTCTATTTTTTCAGTACCGAATGGACTCAAACGCAAATTTAAAGCTCAACAGCGTTTGAGCAGAATGACTTACAGTCATAAAACAAAGGTGTCGACTATAGTGCACACCTTTTACAGTTTTGATATTTATTAAAATAAAATGTAAATCATTTGTTAAATAAAACTATTTTTTCAGTACTGAATGGGCTCAAATGCAAATTTAAAGCTCAATAGCATTTGAGTAGAATGACTTACAGTCACAAAACCAACTGTAAAGTGCTCATATAGATGTAAACAGTAATGCACACCTTTTACATTTTTGATATTTATTAAAATCTACTGTAAATCATATGTAAAAATTGCTATTTTTTCACAACCAAATGGGCTCAAAAGTGAAATATGGCATAATTTAAAGCTCAATAGCATTTGAGGAGAATGACTTACAGTCATAAAACAAACTGTAAACTGTTCATCTAGGTGTCGACTATAATGCACGCCTTTTAGAGTTTTCATATTTATTAAAATAATAATAAAAAAAGGGTAAATCATTTGTTTGAAAAATCTATTTTTTTCAGTACAGAATGGGCTCAAATGCAAATTTAAAGCTCAATAACATTTGAGCAGAATGACTTACAGTCATAAAATAAACTGTGAACTGTTCATCTAGGTGTCAACTATAATGCACACCTTTTACATTTTTGATATTTATTCAAATAAACTGTAAATCATTTGTTAAAAAAGTTTGTTTTATGACTGTAAATCAAAAATGTAAAAGGTGTGCATTATAGCTGACACCTAGATGAACAGTTTACAGTTGTTTTTATGACTGTAAGTCATTCTCTTCAAATGTTATTGAAGTTAGAAAAGTGTTTACCAATATCGCATGTAACTTTAGAGACGGTCCCTAAATTTGCGAACGTCAAACCAACTTTATGATAGTGATAAACACTACCTCGTGGAAGCCCACTAGACTAGAGATGCACAAAGCCACGGTAAATCACAGATGTAACACTATTTTCTTCACAGTTCACACAGTAGTGGGCGATATAGGGTTTTCTGCAGACACTGATCACTCTGCAGAGGGAGAACGAGCTGTGACGACAGCTCGAGACTGAATGAAGTCAGCTGACTTTTCTCGTTCCTCGGGTCTGATCTCACCAAAGGATCTGGACACAGGACTGTCTCATTATCTGAGGTATTTACACATTTTTAAAATAATAATCATGTAGTTTTTTCACGCTGAGACCACTGTATTGCAGAAGTGCACTTGTTAGGTTAATCAAACAGAAAATATTATTATATGATTTTCTTAGATTCTCTTTGTATTTTTTTTTCTGTAATAATCATATAACAGCTTATTTTTCTGTTGTACACTGTGTCTTGTGTCGCCAAATCATTGCTCGCTTCGCCTCTGCATGCAACATGTTTATTTTCCCTGCAGCACTGAGAATAAACCACTTGGATGCTAAACAGATTGCTGGATAATTTTCCTATATAATCTGTATAATGATTTTAAGTGTTTACGAACACATGAGATGGATCACATCACTCGCTTTAATTAATGGGAGACAAAAATTACCTTAGATTTTAAGCAAAGGTCAAATTCAATCAGCAGCATCGTGATCATGTGATCATGCAGCATCTCTTCGCTGCTCGATATCCAGTGCATAAAACAGCTGCAAGCATTAAACGCTCTTTAAATAACGTCTGGAGAATATATATTTAATATCCTTCATTTAATCCTCTCATCTTTGTCTCTGTAGAGATGATTGTATTTGGGCACTGTGGTATTTGATGCCCGAATAGGCTACACGTAAGTAGGCAGCTTGCTGTTTTTCAATTAACAACAGCATACTAGGTTTGCAAACCACATGTCTGTATGGATTTTTTCTGTATTGACAGAATTCAGTTTTTCGCCTGATCTGAACATATTTCATACCATTTGGGCCATTCGTCTCCAGTAATCCCAGATGTCACAAGAGCATCATGTGATTATAAATTCACAAAAACCTGGAAGTTATACTGCTTCCTCCTGAGGTTTTAAATAACAAGAAATATAGATGGCTATTTTTAAGAATAAAGGTGTCAGTGTCATGCATAGTTTTTACAGATAATTTGGGGTGTTTAGTTGACTGGTTCTCAACTAAAAAGGAATTGTTCTGACATAAATTGCCACTACAAAATGCTTTTTTTCCAGATTTGCTCAACTGTCTGTTTTCCACACTTCCTCACATGGTTTCTGTTTTACAGTCAGTGTCATGTGCCCTTGGTCATGTGACTGTGTTCCATGTTTGTCCTACATATAAATGTTGTATAAATATAAATGGGCTTTTTACACAACAGACAACCTCCTGTCCTGGAAATTGCTATTGTTACTACTGCAAATCATTCTGATATAAACATATAAAATGAAAAGTCATAACAGAAAAATAATAAATTTTACACATTTATACATTGTAAACATATTTAATCATATGATGGTACCTGTATATTACTATATAAATGAATCACAATAATCATGTGCAGCTTGTGTAGTGTACAGAATGTTGAGAAGTGTAGAAATAAGTCCAGAAAGTAAGTTTTTTTTTTTTGTTTTTTTTTGTTTTTGTTTTTGTTTTTTTTTCATTTTGTATCAGACACATTCAAAATGGATTTCTCCAAGCTTCCCAAGATCCGAGATGAGGAGCGAGAGGGACAATTTGGATATGTGCATGGCGTATCTGGACCTGGTTAGTAGAAATTCACGTCATAGTTTTTATATTTTATTTTGTCAAGGGAGATTTTGATGTTTTATATTTTATTTTATTTTACTGATATACATATATGAGCAATATCGCACGAGTAGAAGTGCGATATGGCTGTATATCGCACGGCTGTGATTCGGCCGTAGGTAATCACAGCCGTACGATATACAGCCATATCGCATGTCTACGAGTGTGATATTGCGTTTATACAACAGTTCGACGGCATGAGTGTGTAAATAAATTAGAAACAACAACTAAGTGTCTTTAAAAGCCCTCTTTTGTGCAAAACTACTTCCTTCCGCCACAGATTTAAATCTAAAGTTGACAGTTTAACAGCTGAGCCCAAGCCTCCGTTACTAATTCCAAAATGTCACTTTAGAATTAGTAACGAAGGAACATTGAGTTGCTTCATTGAAAACTTATTGTATAACTGCAGTAAAAGCTTGTATTATGTAGAGTGAAGTATTATGAGAGAGAGATGGACTGAGCGACTGTGATTACCTGTATCTGATACAGCATCTCCTACAGACAATAAAACATAAGTCTGAATCTCCACTGAGGAAGGCCTTATCTTTGTCGTATCGTCAATATCTTTTCATCCGTTAAGCGTGATTTGTGATGACAGCACTGCTCATTTGTTAGTTGCGTCGTTGTTGAAAGTAAAAATAACCTCTGTTCACAAAAGCGTTTATTTTTCAAAGTAAAAGTCTTTACTTCAGCACTGACTCATAAAAACAGTCTCTTGTCGCCATCTAATGGCGGAACAATGTAATTAAAATCACCATAACGAACACGCACCATGCCTCGGTACTAAACACTATTATTAAATATTATACAACAGTTCTTTCTGGTTCTCGAATCTGATTGGCTGATAGGTATGCAATATTGGAGTCCAACAGAGCTCCTCGTCCTCTTCACCATTTGTTTCACTCTGCTTGCCGAAGTTGCCATATTTCTCACAGCGAGTGTCATGGCGGACGGCCAAATCCACTATAATTTTAAAAATAATACTGTTTTGTGTCACGGAATGCAGTTTTAAGAGTTTTTAGGTGAGAATGTGCTTGCTTGGACTTCAAATATGCGGTTTGTTAATAAAGATAAGGTCTATTTCAAAATTTGCTTTGACGTTTTCGGAGACTGGAGATCCATCGGTTCAGTGGCCGTTCAGAACTCATTACACCCACAAAGAGTGCCTGACTGTGGCCAGATCTTCTGTAATTTACTGCTGGCTCTGATGTCTCTATAGTGGTTAAACACGATATATAATTCGTTTTGGGTAAATCTAATGGCCAGTCTTTGGTCTCATTAAACTATTATTTGTTCCAGAGCAAATAGTTTTGGCAAAATATTATCATATTTATTTAAATTCAATGCTGTATATCGCGCTGTCTTTGTACGGTTGGCTGAATTGTCTTGCAACTTTTGATGGCTGTTGTTGTTGTTAATTACAGTAAATATGATTATTCAATAAATAATATTTTATATAAGTAATAATAGTATTTAATAATAGTGTTTAGTACCGAGGCATGGTGCGTGTTCGTGATGGTGATTTTAATTACATTGTTCCGCCATTAGATGGCGACAAGAGACTGTTTTTATGAGTCAGCGCTGTAGTAAAGACTTTTACTTTGAAAAATAAACACTTTTGTGAACAGAGGTTATTTTTACTTTCAAAAACGACGCGGCTAACAAATGAGCAGTGCTGTCATCACAAATCATGCTTAACGGATGAAAGGATATTGACAATATGACAAAGATAACGCTTTCCTCAGTGGACATTCAGACTTATGTTTTATTGTCTGTAGGAGATGCTGTATCAGATGCAGGTAATCACAGTTGCTCAGTCCATCTCTCTCTCATAATACTTCACATCTTCATAATACAAGCTTTTACTGCAGTAATACAATAAGTTTTCAATGAAGCAACTCAACGTTTCTTCGTTACTAATTCTAAGTGACGTTTTGGAATTAGTAACGGAGGCTTGGGCTCAGCTGTTAAACTGTCGTCGAACTGTTGTATAAACGCAATATCACACTCATAGACGTGCAATATGGCTGTATATCGCACAGCTGTGATTACCTACGGCCTCGTGCCTACGGCCGAATCACAGCCGTGCGATATACAGCCATATCGCACTTCTACTCGTGTGATATTGCTCATATATATATATTTTACTGTTATCTAACCAGAGGTTTAGAAACCCTACTTTAACTGTCCACAAGTCATTTTTGAAGATCCCATTACTGACTCACTAATTGTGTTGTAGTGGTGACGGCCTCCAGTATGGCAGGAGCTGCCATGTACGAGTTGGTGCGAGTGGGCCACAGTGAGCTTGTGGGAGAGATCATTAGACTGGAGGGTGACATGGCCACAATTCAGGTCTATGAAGAGACATGTATCCTCTTCTTACCTTAGTACAGTACATACGTCTAGTGGTTTCTGTTATACACTGTGCGTATAATCTACTAAATAGTATTGTAGTTTTCCTGAGCTTTCATCAGCTGGTGTATCGGTTGGTGACCCTGTCCTGCGCACAGGGAAGCCCCTCTCTGTCGAGTTAGGACCAGGAATCATGGGCTCCATCTTTGATGGTATTCAGCGTCCCCTCAAAGACATCAATGACCTCACCAAAAGTATCTACATTCCTAGAGGAGTCAACATTGGTGCACTTAACCGTGATCTGAAATGGGAGTTCTCTCCATCCAAGAGCGTGCGAGTAAGTGAAAGATTAGTTTTATGTTAAGGTTCCGAATTATTGATGTTTTACAAGTTTAGTTTTGGTTATGATGGTTGTGATGTTTTTTTTCGTTATGATTTAACATCCTTTCATATTCCAAGTAGGCAAATCACTTAATAGCTGTTCCTGGCTGTGTGTAGCACCTACACTCTGCATATTCTTATTAAGGATCCCAAACATATGACACCTTTTAAAGGAACTCCAATGGTGTCAGGTGATTAATCAAATGTTTTAATGATTTTAAGCTTTTTTTTCTGTGTCCAGGTTGGCAGTCACATCACTGGAGGTGATATCTATGGTATGGTGTTTGAAAACTCTCTTATTAGACACAAAATAATGTTACCACCAAAAAGCCGAGGAACTGTCACATACGTAGCACCACCTGGAAACTATGATGTCTCGGTGAGGCTAATAACACATACATCTTTTTAAAAAAAAAAAAAAAAAAAAAACAGTAAAATGACAGTTACTGTGATATAGAAGTCAATGTGAATGTGTGTTTGTTAGGATGTGGTGTTGGAGTTGGAGTTTGAGGGGGTAAAAGAGAAGTACACCATGGTGCAAGTGTGGCCTGTGCGTCAGGTCCGGCCAGTCACCGAGAAACTTCCCGCAAATCATCCTCTGCTGACTGGTCAGCGGGTACTGGACGCCCTCTTTCCGTGAGTCACACTGTTTGAAATGATTCCATAGGAAATTTAATAATATACAATAAATTTTCCAAAAAAAAAAGTACTTTTTCAGAATAATATGCTCAATTTTCAGATGACACAATGGACAAATTATGCACTTCTAAAGCTTAATTTTCCCCAAAGGATTTTTTAATAAGAATAGAGGACTTTTCATAAACATCAATCAACAGAAATCAGAGTGGTTAAATAATTGGTTTAATTAATGATAGGGAGAAAATGTAGTACAGTAGTAGTATTGTGAAAGTGGGTGTTTTAAATGATACAGATATACACAACTGTTCAAATGTTTAGGGTCATTTTTTAGTGTTTTTGAAAGAAGTCTCTTATACTGCCCAAGGCTACATTTATTTGAATGAAAATAGTAAAAACAGTAGTATTGTGAAATATTACTACCATTTGACAAAAATACAATGGGTTTCTATTTTAATGTGTTATGTTTTAAAATGTAATTTATTCCTATGATGACAAAGCTGAATTTTCAGCAGCCATTACTCCAGTTTTTAGTGTCACATGATCCTTCACAAGTTATTATAATATGCTGATTTGGTGCACAAGAAATATTTATTGTTATCAATGTTGAAAACATTTATTCTATTTAATATATTTGAGGAAACCTTGATATATTTTTTTCAGGATTCTTTTAAATTGAAGTCTTTTGCAACATTATAAATGTCTTTACTGTCACTTTTGATCAATTTAAAGGGTTACTCCACCCCAAAATGAAAATTTTGTCATTAATCACTTACCCCCATGTCGTTCCAAACCCGTAAAAGCTTTGTTCATCTTCGGAACACAAATGAAGGTATTTTTGATGCATTCTGACAGCTCTCTGACCCTCCCATAGACAGCAATGTAATTAACACGATCAACGTCCAGACACGTAGCAAGGAGATCGGTAAAATAATCCATATGACATCAGGGGTTCAACTGTAATTTTACAAAGCTACGAGAATACTTTTTGTACGGAAAGAAAAAAAAATACGACTTTATTCAACAATTCGTCACTGTAGCGCCATTTTGGAGAATATCGACTGCACGCAAAAAGCGTATGCTGTTTTGTGTCAGCCGCACCACACGGATACGTTATTTTCGTTCAAATCAAAGCGTAAGCGACGTAGAAAATGCTTACACTTTTTGCATGCAGTGGATACTCTCCAAAATGGCGCTACGGTGATGAATTGTTGAATAAAGTCGTATTTTTTTTTTCTTTCCGTACAAAAAGTATTCTCGTAGCTTTGTAAAATTACGGTTGAACCTCTGATGTCATATGAATTATTTTACCGATCTCCTTGCTACGTTTCTGGACGTTGATCATGTTAATTACATTGCTGTCTATGGGAGGGTCAGAGAGCTGTCAGAATGCATCAAAAATATCTTAATTTGTGTTCCGAAGACGTACTAAGCTTTTACGGGTTTGGAACGACATGGAGGTAAGTGATTAATAACAAAATTTTCATTTTGGGGTGGAGTAACCCTTTAATGCATCCTTGCTGAATAAAAGTATTAATTGCTTAAAAAAATCCCAAACTTTTGAGCAATAGTGTAAATGCCTAGTAGTTCAACAAATCTTTCACTGTTTGATTTAACAGGTGTGTGCAGGGAGGGACCACAGCCATTCCTGGTGCTTTCGGTTGTGGTAAAACTGTGATCTCTCAGTCCCTGTCTAAGTACTCCAACAGTGATGTCATCATCTATGTGGGCTGTGGAGAGCGTGGTAATGAAATGTCTGAAGTACTCAGAGATTTCCCTGAGGTGAATAACACTGTCATTGTACCAACAGCAAAATCACTGTAATAGATGGTAGGGTGATTAACACTTCTCTTGCCTTATAGCTCACCATGGAGGTGGATGGGAAAGTGGAGAGCATCATGAAGAGAACAGCCTTGGTTGCCAACACATCTAACATGCCTGTGGCTGCCAGAGAAGCTTCCATTTACACAGGTTTATTGAGCATTTGATACAAAAATAATGTGTGCTTCAAAACCCAGCAACTGTGTTGTCATCATTAAAGGTTGTTTATTCCATCCAGGAATCACACTGTCGGAGTATTTCAGGGACATGGGCTACAATGTGAGCATGATGGCTGACTCCACCTCTCGGTGGGCAGAAGCTCTGAGGGAGATCTCCGGTCGTCTGGCTGAGATGCCTGCTGGTACGTGTGCCGTGACCATCTCAGTCATGACAGCGAATATTATAAACTACAATTTTTAAAAAAGTAAATTTGTGTTTGTCTGCTTGTGTTCACAGATAGTGGTTATCCTGCCTATCTTGGAGCACGTCTGGCTTCATTTTATGAGCGTGCTGGACGAGTTAAATGTCTTGGTAACCCAGAGAGAGAGGGCAGTGTGAGCATTGTGGGAGCGTAAGTAAATCTGTTGGATTGTTTCAATGCTTTTTTCTTCAGACTCCATCATCTGCTTTGGTAAAGTTTTGATTTATTATTTATGACTGCTGTTGTTACTGCATTGTCTGCAGACTCACTGTAGCTTTTTTTTGTTTTAATTGCAGTGTGTCTCCCCCTGGTGGTGATTTCTCAGATCCTGTGACATCTGCTACTCTTGGTATTGTACAAGTAAGTGTAGATTTCCTTCACACTGCAGTCTTAACACACTGGCTCATAGCAGAATTACATGATTTCTTCTTCTTCCAGTGATAAACAGTCATATTTGTTCTTTCCTCAGTGGACTCACTGTGGCCCATTCTTTCTCTCTTCCAGGTGTTTTGGGGTCTGGATAAAAAGCTGGCTCAAAGAAAGCACTTCCCTTCAGTGAATTGGCTCATCAGTTACAGTAAGTACACACGAGCACTGGACGAGTACTACGACAAGCACTTCCCTGAATTTGTGCCACTGCGTACCAAAGCCAAAGAGATCCTGCAGGAAGAGGAAGACTTGGCTGAGATTGTGCAGCTTGTGGGGAAGGTGAGTTTGTGGGTTTATGTGTCCTTACACATCACTTATACTTAATTATTTACATAATTGATTTAGTAGTATTATTACGGGTATTCTTCAGTGGTAAAACACATTATTTATTTTTTAGGCATCTTTGGCTGAAACAGATAAGATCACGCTGGAAGTTGCCAAATTGATCAAAGATGATTTCCTGCAGCAAAATGGATACACCCCTTATGACAGGTGTTGAACTGATGATCATTCAACTGCTTTGTCACATGACATGTGAATGTGAGAGTATGGATCTGAAATGATCAATTTCTCATTTTCAGGTTCTGTCCGTTCTATAAGACAGTGGGTATCTTGTCCAACATGATTGCGTTCTATGATATGGCACGTCATGCTGTAGAGACCACTGCACAGAGCGACAATAAGATCACCTGGGCCATGATCCGGGAGCACATGGGAGAAATTCTCTACAGGATCAGTTCCATGAAATTCAAGGTACAGGATGTAAAGATTGTTTGTGTCTCCCACTGAATCATGCCTTGATTATGTGTAAACCAGTGGCTTTTTGACTCCAAGCCACTTTAATAAAATTATTTTAACAAATTATTTTATGTAATAAAGTAAACTTGCAGCCCTCTTGGAAGTTTGCTGAGGTTTCCAGCTAGGGGCCACTGCTCTTCCACATGATTTATTATGACATCCATTATCTTGGTTTGCCATTAGCTTGGTTCCTCTTTCATAGTGATCATTCACAGTCTTGTGAACAAGCAAAACAGTGCAATTTAATCACATTATATGGGCAAAGATTGAATATTATGTCTTGGTATTATTTTTAAAGCTGAAGTGTGTTCTTGTTGTGAAGATAAAATAGTTTCTTCTATCCCAGCTTAACATGCTGTCAGCTATAAGTATTCTGTTTGTTGACTGGGAGTGTTTGAAAAGACTTCATTTTTAAATTGTTCAATAAAACTATAAAAATACTGTAACTGTAAGACAGAAAAAAAACATGCATTAATTTAGAAAACTGTTTCATTCAACTTATTTAAATCATTTTATTCCATCATTGTTCTTTATCCTATTTTATTTTAGTATTTTAAAAAGTATATCATATTCTGTTTTTAATGTCTGTAACTGTATTTCAGGACCCAGTGAAAGAGGGTGAGGAGAAGATCAAAGCTGATTACGCTCAGCTCAATGAAGACATGCAGAACTCCTTCCGTACACTGGAAGACTAAGAGTCTCTCCTTAGCCATCATTCTCAGGGCAGAGCAGCAGAACCCCACATCCCCCCATATGCACACAGTCAATGTCCTTTTCCTTTGTCTTATTGCTAATACATTCCACTGCTTTTTGTTCATCTTGTGGTGTTATAGATGCTCTAGTGTTCTTGAGGTGTCTCAAAATACCTTTGTTTGTGTGTGTGTGTGCGCATGCATTTGTGTATGTGCAATCTATATGATCCTCTTCAAACCTCTGATCATCCTCTCTATAGATATAGATGTTATTAAATAATTTGATGTAATTATTGTTATATTTTTATCTGTACAGAAGACTGGAAGACATGACTTCAGAGATTCAGTATATTTACTGCTGGAATATTTACAGTTTTAATTGTTGCCAACATATTTCGTGTGTTGTTTTTGGTATGGATGTTTATTGCAGTATTGTCCTGTATATTTCTTTGAGGACACTTCCTCTTCATTGCTCACATGAGTCCTGAAAAAATATAAATAAATATCGATGAATTTACAAGTATTGTGGATAACTATTTAAGTGGATGTGTTTTGGGGTCCTGCATTTTTAATCAAAATGCTTTTAATAGTTCATAGTTTAATAGTTTTTATTTTTATTTTTTTTTTTGCATAAATGGTCCCTTTTCAGATAAAACTTGAGCAAGCAAGATTATCATGGCTATAAATATGAAATATGTGGAAATTAACTGGTTGCCTTACTCTCGAAGTTTATTCTTCTATTTATCCAAATGAAGATGTTGAACTGTCACCCTTGTCTTAGTCATGTGCTCATCATTCTACACCTGTTTTGAGATATGTACTGTGTAAACAGTGCTTTAAAAATAAATTGGGTGGTGATGTGTTTGCAACCTTTTCATTACTAGAGAGTAGTTCCTCAAGTATTTCTAGCTTTGTGCAAGTCATTGTGCAAGAACTATGCACTTCTTACCAATATCATATGATCTGGCATATATAAAATGGCATATCATTAAAAAAACAAATGATTATTCCCCATTTTATAGGGTAAAATAAACTCTTTTGTCATAAATTTACATCCATTTTAACATCTAGATTACAAACGTAGCTAATAAGCTAGAAATGTCTCTGATTTAGTATCTACCTGCATCTGTACTATTCATCCAAACACTCAATGGGTCCATTTTCATGGCAATGTTACACCTTTCTTCTATTAAGCTTGGTTTGTTCTCAGAGGTTGAATGTTCATGTAGAATTGTCTACATTTACATGCAATCAATTTACGTAAGTATGTGTGCATATGAATGATGTCAGTTTGTTTAACTGGTCCTACTGCATTTTCTCATCTTGAAACTGGAATGTGGCTACTCAAGTTCCCTGCCCTGGTTTCTTGTCTACACAGTTCTAACACTTTCTAGTCTTATCTCCATGTGTTGCATAAACTGCCATAACTAGTGTCTATGTTTAGGATGTTTTACTTTACTATCTTGTTACACATCATATTAAATGCCATAGATAAATCTAGTCTTCAACTGATAAACCCACTATGACCTCAAGTGTCAGAACCTCGTTAACCAATGTAGTCTTTTAATAGGCTATTCTTGTTTTGTTTTTGTTTTTTTGTTTTTTTTGAATAAATATGTTATGTGCCTGAACTGGAGCGCTATAAAAGGTTAGAACATATATTTGTTTACATCCATAATCCGTCTCAATACATCATAACCATTTCCGTTATTTCAAACTAATTTTAAAGATCTAAATTACGAGGAGTCTGCTGTTGATATGTTTATACCTCATCAAGCGAAGGCAGTTTGCAAACCTGAGCTCTTGTATGAAACTTTTATGAAAATTCCAAAATGTTTATAAACTTAAATGTTATAAACATATATACTTTTACACATACATACATACATATATATATATATATATATATATATATATATATATATATATATATATATATATATATGTATATATACTAAATATTTAAATATTTTTAATAGGCCTATGTATATTTTGAATATAGCCAGTATAGTAATATAAATATCAATTATTATTATTATTATAAAATTAAGTGTTTTGTCAGCCTTTTTTTAAATAAAATATAAGCGTTACACGTAGTTTAGATTAAAAAAAAAAAAAAAACAACAAAAAAAAAAAACCCTGAAGGAGGCTCCTTGGTGTCATACGTAAAATATGCAAATACAAAAGTGTGTTTGTTCTCAGCGGCGAAGCTGGTAGAATCTGACTGTACACCTGTTGCCAGGTGTGAGTAGGACGGTCGCAACAACCGAGACAGACAACACCGCAGCACGCCAACGACACTAATCACTGCTGTCGGAAGTTTATGGGCATTTGGAATATCTGCGACGATTGAAGCCCATGATTACCTTCTGACAACCCCAATTTGTAAACGCCTGGATCCCACATAACCAAGACTCACGGAACAGGAGCTTCTCAGGTATGTGTTTTGTAGGCTATATGAGAATTAGTCTTTACTCATTTTTTTTTTTTCTTAATGTTCTGTAATGTTTCTGTCAAAGTTAGCATCTGTGGTTCAATGAAGAAGCTTCCATTTTATAAAAGGTTCTAGTAGAACTTATGCAGATAATTAAAATGTTCGTAACAATAAGAAAAAATGGTTCATTTGAAGGTTCTTTGGGGAACCTGACATGGATTTTAAAAATAGAAAAACTCTTTTAAAACCTTTTTTTCTAAGAGTGAAGAATGTCTGCAAAAGAAAATATTTTCTTCCATTAGCGTGTTGTCTTTTAATTTGCAGAAAGAAGTTTTAAATTATTTGTGGGCTAATTCTATCAAATAAAATTAGGTATTTTACTGAGCTTAGTTTTGTTAATAGCTAGTAGATCAATCTGACTATTGTTATTCAAAATGTGCTTATTACCTTTATCAAATTGATATACTGTAGAAGCCAGTATGTTTTACTTCACCAGGCAAAAGAAATGAGCCAAACACCCAAACAAGTGACAGCCAATGAGCTCACACCAGACAACAGTCAATCTGGAGAAGGCAAATGGAGCTCAGAAGAACAAGAGGTGAGAGTGAATATGCTGCACGCTTTTACTTAGATTGCATTGGTAGAAGTCACATGGCAGCACTGTATTAACTTCCATTTATAGATATGATATTTATCAGGATGATATTGTACAGTTTGCTGTACTTTGTCCTGCAAAAGATTACAGACACTGTATCATGATGAGATTACGCAAATAGTATTGATTGCTAAATGTTGAGAGATATTAGTAAGCTCTTAGGCACATGAACCGTTTTGTTCCCAGGAGCATGCAGCTTTTACAGTATTTCACAGATTCACAAACATTATTTCACAAGTTTGTTTATTTATTTGCTGTGATTTTACCTCACAGGGCCTGGAGGTCAGTGGGCAGTGTATAGCAGCACCTCAGTCACCTGAAGCATTGCTTTACACTAGTTATAAACAGAGGAGTGATGAGTTTCGGAGGTTATTCAAAGAGGTGCCTGAGTCTGAGAAACTAATTGCAGGTGAGACTGATAGAGGGAGACAGAGAGATAAAAAACAAATAAACAATGAAAAAATATACTCTACTGAAAATGTTTGTTGGCAGAGCCACAATATTTGTATATTAGATGTTGTTTGAATGATCCATCTTTTCCCTAGACTACACCTGTGCTCTCCAAAAGGATATCTTGTTACAAGGACGCATCTACCTTACAGAGAATTGTTTATGTTTCTACAGTCATGTTTTTCGTGGTACAAAAGTGAGTTCCACAGAAAGATTATATTATGTATTCACTGTACCTCTATTAAATGCTGGTATTTTTGTATAATGAGCATAGCTAAGATACTTTATTAGTAATTTCCTTCATAGATTCTATTGCTCTGCTTTATGAAAAAAAAGACAGTAAACTAACTTTATCTTAGATCACAGTAAATGTGCAGGACATCATCTCAATATCACGTGAGAAGACAGCAAAATGGATACCAAACGCCATCCAGATCAGTACTAATTCAGAGAAGGTGAAGTTCAGAGATCAAAGGTTTTTCATTCTTGTTTTTTCTTATTTATGAAGAATGGGATAACTTCATTTTTTTTCTGACATTATATATATATATTGTCATTTTCCACAGTTGTTCTTCAGCTCATTTTCAGTAAGGGAGAAAAGTTACCTTGGTATGTTTCGGCTTTGGCAGAATGTTCTAATGGAGAAGGTGATTTCTTTCTTTTTAACATTTATCTTTTTAACCTCACTATCGTTGTTCAAACATGTTTCCAATTGACAGATTATTCTTTACATGTTTATATCTTCCACCTGCTTGGCTGTACATTTCTACTCTACAACAGGCTATTCTGAAATATGATGTGAAATAGATAGAAAGATCCCTCTCAAGATCCCTTCCATTATCAATTTTACAGTATTTAGTCAGCCTCCATTGCCGACACAAGCTATTTCTTTGTATTTGAGTTACTAATATTAGGAAAACAGACCCTATAGACCTAAGGTCAGGGATATGCGTGGGTTTCTTCATCTGAAAACAAAAAAATACTGCTTCTTTCCTCACATAAACGCGGAACTTCAGAACTGAAATGACAGGAACATTAGTATAGAGATATGATAAAGCAGATACGCTGTTAATATTAGACCACTAGGCGGCGCGGTTGTAGCTGTTCATAGCTTCCTGACTTCAGCGCGAGTCGCTCGCGCAGGTTACTAGCGGTCAGCAGGTAGGTTACCGGACGGAGAGACTTTACCCAGCGTCTAATTTTACATATAACTTAGAATATATTTCACACTGTGCTACTTTTTTAAACATGTTATGTACTTATAAGTAGGTGGGGAGATTGTAGAGCTTTATGAAACCATAACATGTTTTCGCTTCAGTTTGTTGTGTAAATGTGTCTGACAGACGGCCTGAAACAATGTTTTGCATTTCGTTGTGATTGTTTGGCCATTTTTTTTTAACACGACGCGAATGTTTGTGAACTTTATACTTGAAATATTTTTTCCATATGGCTTTATTGGCGTTTTTTTGTCGAGTAACTCTTGGTTATGTCCGCTGATACGGTCTATTTACATTTACAGTATGTCGCTGTAACGTCTCTACGTCTTATTTCTATGGTAACCATAGTTTTCGTCAATCTTCAGTTGTTACTATAATTACTGCGAAACTATAAATTTCAATGAAATGTAATGTTATCAGTTTCTGTCTCACCTTTTTATTGTAGCGCTGTACTGCACTTTGGACTGATACTGGCTATATAGTATTTATTTATATAATAGTATTTTCTTGTTAAATGGTTATTTATTACTAATATTTTATGCCAAATCACGCCAGTGTGGATTGTCATTTGACCGCCAACAGATTTGCTCCCTTGTCAGTGAGGTGTGGAGCAGGTTAGGGCTGTTTTATCTGCTGGTTTAGATGAATATCAGTACAGGAACTTGAGGAGGCTTCTTTTTTTTATTTTTTTGTTTTATTTTCATCAGACAGAAGCAAACATGCCAAAGGGTGGGGCGGAAACATGTGAGTGTACATTGCTCAGTGCAACTTTCCTGTCTTGCAGAAACTAACCAAGTTGGAGCTGTTGCAGATGGTTAGGCAGCATTATGGCAACGACTTAGGACTGAGTCATGATGAAATGGAAAGCTTTCAAACATCAGTAGATACCGTCACACCTACCGTGCCCAGGTTGACTACATATGTGCACACACACCCAGTCACATCTTCACCTGTCAGCGCCTGTTTGGACAACTGAGAAATCAGTTACTTGGTGTTTAGGTCCCATCTCTCTGTTGCAGTCTGAATATGCGTGGAGAGGATTACACTGGAAGGCCAGAAAGGCCCACATCTCTTCGTCTTCCCCAAGGGGAGCTGAATTCTTATGAGGCCACCACACCACAGGGAGACGACACACAGTCTTCATTTGGACTGCAAAGCATGCTCTCAGCAAATGGAGGGGTACATTGACAAATATAGTTTATTTGGCACATGGATTTTTAATAAAATTGTTTATATAATGGGTTGGGTGATACAGTGGAAAAAAATCTCAATATATTTAAATTTTACTTGAGAACTTTTAGAATTTTAAAATTTTCATGAGCATATAAAACGTCTTAAATACCTACTACAAAAAATATATTATACACAAATATTGTATATAATTATTTTATTTATTTTGTATACATTTCATTAAAGCAGTGTTATTAAGAATATTCAGCAAAATGACTGTGGATATATTGTCAATATGCAATATATCAATTGTCAACCTGTCAAATCTTTTTTCCCTCTGCATTTGTTTTTCTTATAAAGAAAGAAAAGTACAGTGTCTTTAAAAAAGAGTTTAAGGTATTGAACTTGATATATGTATTAAACTCTCAACAGGACGACACTCTCAGTACCCCGTCCCGTCAGCGCAGTCCAAATCTGTCATTAAACCGCTCAGGGTCTGAACGAGTGTCTAAACGCTCCTCTCTCTCTCTGGATCTGAATGCCAATGAAGACCAGCTCTCGGATAACGGCAGATCCGACAGCCTTGAGGAGGGTGAGATCTGTGTGTGTGTGCGTCTTGGCTGTGTCTCATTTCCATGGCTGTGTTGATGCATTTTATTTACGTCAGTATTGATTTCTTGTAGCGGAAGAATGTGAGACATCGTCTCCGGTGTCTCAGGGAAGGCTGTTTGTGAACCGGGTCTTTCACATCAGTGCTGAGATGATGTTTGACCTGCTTTTCAGTGATTCTAGTTTCATGCGGAGGTTTATGGATATCAGGAAGATCATAGGTGTGTTTCTCTTTCTTTTTACCACTCTTACTAATGAACTACTTTAGTAATCAGTCTGGTTCCTATATAGATGTGATTGGTAAAAATAGTAGAACTTTTCATTTCAGTATGTAGTAGACTTTGGTCCTCCAGAGATATTGTCATATTTTTGCAATTTTGTTGGCAGTATTATTTATATACTATTATTGTATTTATTAAAATGTTGAAAAATTGTTTTTATTGATACTTTTTTGTTTTTATTTTAGTGTTTAGTTTTAGTAATTTTGTGGTTTTATCATTTTTATATTTATATTTAGCTTTTATTTATTTTCAGTTACATTCCAAGGCAACGTTTCTAAGTTTTTAATTAATTTATTTAATTCAGCACTATTTCACTTACCAAGTTTTAGTTAAAAATATCACCATTGGTTTTTACATTTATTGCTTTGCCATACTGTTTATAGTAACAAAAGTGTATTATAGGTGCAAGCTCTACGTCTTGGCAAAGGGAGGCCTCAGGCGGTATGAAAAGGACTTTGAACTACACCATTACCATTAATAACCCCCTGGTTGGCAAGTTCTCCACTGCCACAGAAACCCAGGTTAGAGTCGCAACTTTATGGCTTTGTTCCAAAATCTAGCAAGCTGTACTGCTGTTTACCACCTACGAAGGAGACTCAAATGTGACTGATTTGTGTGTCAAACATATTGTAAAAATTGTTGCATAACCTTATTGAAAGGCTGCGGTTTGTTGGTTGCACCGTCAGTTAACATGCAGTATTCTGTTATGTCACTTTTATATTTAGAGACGTAGTTAGCAGGAAGGAGCTGTGGTTGTGGATCACAAGTTTCTGCAGATTCTGAGTGGTGATGGGTCCTTTGATTATTTTAGTAATATTCTTGTAATTTGCACATCTGACAAATTGCTGTGTCTAGGTTCGTTGTCTGTGCTTTGTCAGATTTATTTTTGTGAAATTAAATCCATGAAACAATAAAGTAGTTTGCCAGAGCCATTTAAACTGAACTCAACATTCATTCTGGCCTTTCAGCACTTAGTCTGTGATGCATAGAATAATTAAAAAATATGTAACCACTGTTGTGTTTAAGACAGTTAATTAGACAATAGACAGCTTGATTCCATTTATATTATGCAACAATTAACATGTTTAACAATAAAATGACTGTAGGTGTGCTGCAATTTCAAAATCACCTTCATCCAGTTATTTGATCTGAGTGTGATAATTGCACTTTGTTGATGCAATCAATTAGATGAAGTAATCATGTTTTTATGCAGTAATGACCTGCCTGATGACTGTGGCTACATTCATACAATGAATGTGTAGGATTGACTCTCAAATTGTCCTGTACATACAGCAGCCCGCAGGATTGAATAATGTTGCATAAGATCTATATCTATAATATCTATATAGCCTTGATTAATGCCTGTAAACATTGCTAGTAAATATATAGACTTTGTCTGGTCTCTTATATTTTTTATATATATGAGATTCTTATATTTGATATTTACTGTGTATATAGACTTTGTCTGGAGAGTATATTTGTTTATAGTTCTAGATATAAACAATCATAGTCTTTGTCCATAATTTAAAGGAGACAGTGCATTTCAATCCTGACTAAACTGAACAGAATCAGGACTGAAAAGAAACAGGACTGACATCTGAATTGTGCAGCTGTGTAAATTCATCCTTTGCATGTATGTGGAATATTTTCTGAAATCTTTTCTCTCTGTGTTTTAGACGCTATATAAAGAGTCGAGGGAGGGTCAGTACTACATGATAGATTCAGAGGTCTACACACATGATGTACCGTACCATGACTACTTCTACACTCAGAATCGCTACTGTATCATCCGCAACTCCAAGCACAAGTGCAGACTCAGGTGAGTGGCATCCTCATATTTGTCTGTCTAACCTCTTTCGTTTTTGACTATGACACTGACATCTCTTGAGCCATTTAGTAAATAGTTGAACTCATGATTGCTCTGTGCAGGATTTACACTGATGTCAAGTACAAAAAGCAGCCCTGGGGTCTTGTTAAATCCTTTATCACCAAAAACTCCTGGAGTGGCCTAGAAGACTACTTTAGACACCTTGGTTGGTATAATGCATTTTATTTTTACTTTTGCTAACCCACTCTTTTCCCTCTTTATTCATCTGTTTAACTTCTTGATTTGTAGATTATGGCCACTTTCTACATGATTGAATGTTATTAATTAGATCTATATAAGTGTTTCTTGTTTCACTTCATAGCAGGGTTATTATAGTTATATATGGAATAAAACTAAAACCATAAAAAAAATGTTAATAAAACAACCATTAACTGAAATATATGTATATATAAAACAACTTACTTAAACTTATTCATTTTTCTTACTTCTACTTCCTAAGGCAATTTTTGTTCATTTTTGTTTAGTTTAAATTGATATACTAAAGTAATTATAACTAAAACTGAAAAAAGAATAAAATTAATTAATAAAAAAGACAAAAACACATTAAAAACTAAAACTTTAAGGATTAAAATGAAAATATTAAATATAAACTATAAAAATATGAATAAATATCAATAAAAACTCTAAAAGTACAAGTAGCACTGCATCATATCGGCCCAGTCTGCAATCTGTATATATCTTTTGCTACAAAACAAATCAAAACAGAATGGCGTATAAAAAACTACAAAAAAAAAAAAAAAGCAATCTAAAGCTACAGTCCAAAACTATTATAGATCAATTAAAAGGAGCAGAACTGCAGACTCTGCTCAATGTTTTTCTCATCGACTGGAAAAAAAAAAAAAGCTGGCTAATGGCTTCTCTGCCATGGGATGTTGGATTAGCGAATCAAAAGAGTAATGAACATTAGTGACCTGATCAGAGTGTCTAGGGAGGGCTATTGGCAGCATGGATGTGTCCTATTGGTGAAATGCATCAGTTGCCTGCAAGGCCATTTAATTACTAAACTACAGGGGTGCCAAAAGCCAGATCCCTAATCGATCCACTGACCTCAAAATAACCACTCTGGACTCGCAGTTTCAATGATTTTCACCTCACAATGCACATTCCAGAGGCAGAGCTGCTAGAAGAGGAGACAGAGTTGACTCAAGGAAGTGGAGATGCTGGAAAGCCGGGTGGTTTGCGCAGGAGGCGAAGAACTTACAGTCGCACCCTACAGGAACACATGAAGCCAGGGAAGCAGTACAGTGCAGACTCAGATCAGCAGAGAGCTGGCACCATGGGTATAAATATGTGTATTTTTTTGTGATATGTGTATCTCTTTTAATTCAATATCTTTGCTGCTGGGCTTAAAATACTGATTAAACCACCAGAAATTGTTTCCACAATAATAACATGTTTATTTTGTGGTCTATGCTTTTTAATATTTAAGCAGACATTGAAAACATTGTGTATTAGACTTGCATTGCGTCTTACATTACAGGTGCAATGGATATAAAGAACACACAACACAGATGGAACATCACTTCGATTGTATTTGGGATGAGCTTAATGTAAGGCTTCATTCACTCTATAAAGCTTGTTTCACACCTCATGCATACAGTAAGCTGTGTGTAAGCTTAATGCTATGACATTGACAAAAAACTGGGTTACTATGAGTTTTTCCTCTAACAACCTGAAATCATAAAATGGTTGTTAGAATTTGCCTTTTGAGAGTTAATACTCTTGATTTGCATATGGAAGGGGAGCACATTTACATTTAAATGGTAAATAGTCTTCACCAATTAGACTGCAAACTTAAACCATCTGGATTCAGTCAGATTTACTGAATGGAAAGTGTGTTTGGAACCAAGAATCCCATAAACTTTTACTGTATATTTCATACGTTGCTATTTTGCAAAAGATTACGTTGATAAATAGGTTTACAGTACATGTTCTCCATATTTTTTGCTGAGTTCAGTGTGCTGCAGTGGCAAAAATAGAAACTCTGGTGTGTGAATGTTGCAGCCTTTTAACATGGTTGCCAAAATAAATATGTGCAGCTTATGCCTACGCTGTGAAACATGGAAGAAAAACTGCTAATTTTAACCAGGATGATGTAGAATTACTTAATACATAATGTACTTATGAATGTCACACTGTTTTGCCTCTCAGACTTTTTGTTCTGGTGGTTCTGAACTTGGGGCTGTTCTTTAAACTTTGGGCCATGGAAGATGTCGCTCACCGTATGTATCTGAACACCAAGCACAGAATGAAGGAGAGCGTAAAGTCCAGGTAAAGGCTTTTTCACGTTGTAAATTTTGTTGATTTTTATGAACACAACTGACTTGATGTTTTTATATAGTTTGGCACCTGACCTAGGACCCAGACAGGGTATGCCACACAGAAGTCGAGAAGAAGCACATTTACTGAGGGCAGTACTGCAGGACTCCATTAACCTTCTAGAACAGGTATGTTTGGGTGCCAAACTGTGGTTGTTCACCATTACACAGTGAGATGGTCCTTCCTCTTTAATTTACCAGTTCTTGACCAGGAAAATTTGATCTTATGTTGTTAAGTCTAAACTATAGCTACAGACGCTATCTCATTTGGCTGAGAAGTCTCTTATGTGGTTGTTTATTTTTGCTGATTCCTTCTCCACAGCTACGCAGTTCTCTTGTGGTGCTTCAACAGAACTTTCAGGTCTACAACAGATCCTCCTCTCAGCTTTAAATGGCATTGAGTTTGGTGACCCGACAACACAAGGGTATTCTTCCCATAAGACCTGCCCTCGCTGAGGAGTGTTGCCATAGGTACTGTCACCCCAGGGCAGACTCGTAGCCATGTTCATCGTCTCTCTGGGCTTTTTTGTTATGGTTGGATGTTTTTTATTTTATTTTCAGTGCTGTTTTTGTCTTGGAGGGTATCTTCGCACTGGTACACTCAATTTTGCGAGTTTCTTCTTGGATTTACTAGCTTGACCTTGAAGCTGAAGTTGAAGTTAAACATTAAAGTAACAACAGTGTAGCAGGTTGAAGCACAAGGGCTTCTCACAATCATGTTCTCCACTGCTGGATGCTACTGTAATTTGATGGACAGATTTTCTCTGGACTACAGTAGAAGCATTATAAAACTAAAAAGTGTAAGAGATGTAATGGATTGTGGAGTTGCACAGGGTCTTCACTTTAATTATTAAGGGGGCAATGCAGGCCCATTGCCTCTAAAGATCTGCCTAACATTTAGTCGAGTGGCCTTTTTGTCTTAATTTAGATAATGATCTTTTTCTAAGATACCTCTAAGAATTTGTAAATGATTGCACCTTAAAACCTTATTGAAGCAGGGATCACTAATGACAAAAGATTGTGCTTATTGAAATTGTAGAATGTTTGTAAGTTCTGAATGTTCATCAGGATTTTAATAATGTCTAACAGTACAGGTTTGTGTGAAGAAGATAAAATATCTGAGGTTTACTGTAAGGGATGAATGGTTTTAAATTGTTTACACTTGTCTTTAAAATACCACTTCTGTTGTTCAACTTTTAGGGACTGTATTGTCACTGTGAACTAAATTTGTAACGCATTCATGTAAATTCTTTACAATGGGAAAAGTGTGGTAATTTATCAATTTGAGAATGTGTGATCCTCAAGCATTTAATTCTTTCACAGAAAAATATGTAAAGGGTGGATGTGTATAGATCTCTGATTTTTTTCTGCATAGATTGAAATTTTTCATTTGAAATTTTTTATAAATTTTCTTGTGAACCTTTTTTATAAATAAACTTACCATGGCATTACAGTGTTCAATTTGTGAAGCTTATGATTTTATTGAGATTTTCTTATGGTAACCTCGTCATCAAATGCCACAACGTTGTTACATTATGACTGTTGTTCATCCATTCATAAGGTGTGACAACATGCCCCTGAAAGTGCTCTCTGGGTCTTAATTGTGTGCTTAATTAAATGACAGAAAATGAACAAGCTTTTAGGTTTTAAAAGGCTGCAGAAGTGCGTGCTCAGCCCTGTAGACGTCACATCACGTGTAAGGAACTTGAAATCTAAAAAAAGTTGAAATATGTTGCATTTTGTGTTTGTCGAGAAGCATATAAAAGATTGTTACTAATAGTGTTTCTCTATTTACCTTTGTATTTTCAATTAAATGTCCATTAAAGGCGAAAAATGTATTAAAATAATCAAACTCTGGAAGCATCTGGAAACAAACCTGTTCTCTGTAACAAACAATGACCATCAAGTAAAGTTTATAATTGGAGGAAATGAAAGGGTTAGTTTGCACTGCAGTCAGGAAGACCGGGATAAGGACCGTTTCCATTCGCTAGTAACAAAAAATAATAAATAAAAAATAATCCATTCGCCAGTCACACACATACACAGGGCGGTCAAACTCGCGTGCTGCTGCTATGTTATGCGACTTCCTGGAGCTCTTTGTCGTAAACCTCCTAGATATGGGCTGCATCGTGTAGTTCTTCTTGGGCAGCTCTTCGTAATTTCTGTGGAGTAAATGGCTCAGTAAGCTATAATGGAGCAGCGAGGTAAAAAGACTCGAATGTTCCACTAACGACAATGAGACTGACAGCTGACGCTCATACTGACAGCACTTCTGAAAGAAACTACTTATACATTATTAATGTTTTGTACTGTAAGTATGAATGTTTGACATTTCACTATCAGTTTATTTATATATTATCGTGATATCTTTTGTTATATGATGTGTTCTGGTGTCGTCAATCAGAACCTCATCTATCTATCTATCTATCTATCTATCTATCTATCTATCTATCTATCTATCTATCTATCTGTCTATCTATCTATCTGTCTGTCTCTCTGTCTGTCTATCTAGCTATCTATTATGTGGAGCTAATATTTATTTACTTATTTATACATACAGTGCACAGCATAAATGAGTACACCCCCTCTAAAACTTAACAAATTCAACAATTACTCTTTACTTTGATGACATGTTAGGGTTCTTTGGAGATATAATGTTCCAACAAGCCTGCTTGATCAATTACCAAAGAAGAATGTCAAAATTATTCAGCAAAATAAGATTTTCTTATCAAAGTGATAAAATGTTGTGTTGCAAAAATGAGCACACCCTCCGTGAAAGTTACTAAATAAAACTAAAAAAAAAAAAAATTTTATAGGTTTAAGGCTGTTTTTGATCAACAGGTAAGTATACTGAACCAAAACTTTTAAAAACAAGTAATTTCCTGACAATTAAAAGTGTTATATAGCCCACTGAATCATACTCAGACTTAATGCTGGCAGCAGTGGAACCACTTGGGAGAGAACTGCCAGGTGACTTATTTCTTAGCATAAAAGAGGACAATGGTACAAGATTATTGTTTTAAGTGTGAAAATATAGCATAAAGTAGCACCGACATTCAAAAACAATGGACTTGTGACAAGTCTCCTGAAATAATCAGGTCTTCACTTTAAGTTTTCATTTAGTGATGAGTGAATTTTTGCTAGAAAAAGAGCAGGAGAAATAACATGCAAGTGTCTCAGAGCCGGCAGAAGCTATGAAAAGAGTGACACTTTATCTTTCAGAGTATGACGCAGCCTGCAGAAGTGATATGCATGGTTGTTGTCACCACTAGAATTACCTACTGTAGCCAAAGCAAAATAAACTCATTTAACCTCTTCCAAGGTCCATATTTACAAAATAGAGACTTCTGGGAATCCATACTCTGGTCTCAAGAGACCAAGTCAATCATTTCGGATCCAAAAGCATCCAAATGTTCTGGTGTTGCTAGAGGAGGAGTACAGTGAGAAGTGCTTGGTACCCACAGTGACGTTCAGTGGTAGTAAAGCTCTTATATAGGGATGAATGAGTGCTGAAAGTGTGAGGGAGTTGTGCTTTATCAACGCTGTCATGAATTCACACACTACTGTGTGATGTAATACAAAAACTTGAAACAGAAGATGCTACCCTCCCCTCATTCCCTGCATTGTTGGGCATTTTGTCAGCATGACAATGAAGATATTCATTCTCCCAAGGTGAAAATCCTTCAGTGGAAATGTATTTAACACTCTTGAGCAGCTGTGAGGGATTCTGTAGAGACGAGCTGAGCCAAACTCCCCATTAAAGACCAGAGCATTTAAGGAGGTCATCCTCCAATAGTTAAACAGGACAGATGTGAAAATTTGTCATGAACTTGTACACTCAGTGCCAAGAAGGGTCAGAGCAGTGTACTTAAAGTTCTGGAGGACGTACTAAGTACTAGAATATTATACATTTGATGAATTAAATCTAGGGTGTACTCATTTCTGCAATCTTTCATTTAAATAAAATTGGCTAATTTACTTATCTTACAGAAAATATTGGCATATATTTTGTTGTTTTTATTAAGTATATGTTTAATACATTTCAATTTTGCCATCTTTCCATGAATTATATTAGTGATCATTAAGAAAATACATCATTTATATTTATTCAGAGGGGGTGTACTCATTTATGCTGTGCACTGTACATACATACATACATACCCAAGGTCATGAGTTCAATTCCTAGTGAATGCATGAACCGATAAAATGTATGGAAATACACGGAAATAAAATAAGTTTAATGTTTTTTAGATTTTATTTCAGATAATATTTATTTTATTTTGAAGAATGAAAATGTTTTTTGGTTATATATAAACAATAACCCTCAAATGCACAGGCCTGGATCTATTAATAATCTACTTTTAAACTGATTTCCCACATCATTAAACTTAATGTAACTCAAGCATGTGCAAACTATAAACCATAGACACCACATGATCCACCACATAGATCCTCTGTGCTGTTGTGAGTACATCGATCGTCATGGCGGACGCAGTCACATGGCAGCATGTTGCTGTGACTGTGAGGATTTGGATGAGGCTTGTGACAGGTGAGCACTTTGGATTCATAGATTTCTACTTGATATGGGCAAATGATGAGTATGACTGAATATTTTATTTTCCAGATGGATGAAGAAGAATCCTCAAAATCCAGATTCTGCCCTGGGTATCCGGAGCCTGACAAGTTGATATATCAGTGATCCCTCCTCTTATTCTGCTTCCTGTTTTTTTGCACATTGCAGCTTTGCACTACCTGCTGGGTATTTTAGTGCTAACAGCAGTGCCCATCATGGTCCTTTGGTACTACTATTTCACTCACCGAAAGAAAGGACGCACGTTATTCTTCCTCAGCCTCGCGCTCTTCTCCCTTTTCTACATGTTCTACCTCTTCATCACTGAAGTCATTCCTCGAGGTGATGTGAATCATCTTCAGTTGGCCGCTGTGACTGCGGGTGTTGCTCTTACGGTCATTTCTCTCATAATCACTAAGAGGGGGCCGGGCTATGTCAGGCCTCATCCAAATGACACTCATAGTACAGTGACCTATCACAAACCTCCACCTGATGTAGATGCCGCCTATCTAAATGGAGCACAGCACCAGGTGGTGATAGCCAATCGTGAACAAACTGATGAATCTGAGACAGAACAGCAGGGTGTTCAGAAGAGGAACTGGTGCGCTGTATGCAAAGTGGTGCGCCCCCCGAGAGCAGGACATTGCAGGATCTGTGGGGTCTGCATCCTGCGTCTGGACCACCACTGTGTCTGGTGGGTGCCTTTAAAAAGTACTGCTTATTCAAGAGGGTCTCAGTCTTTATTATGTCAGTAATATGTTTGGTTTGTATTTCACCCGAAAATGTTTTTGATTATGAAACACATTTTATATATACAGGTGCATCTCAATAAATTAGAATGTAGTGGAAAAGTTCATTTATTTCAGTAATTCAACTCAAATTGTGAAACTCGTGTATTAAATAAATTCAGTGCACACAGACTGAAGTAGTTTAAGTCTTTGGTTCTTTTAATTGTGATGATTTTGGCTCACATTTAACAAAAACCCATCAATTCACTATCTCAACAAATTAAAATACTTCATAAGACCAATTAAAAAAAAAACATTTTTAGTGAATTGTTGGCCTTCTGGAAAGTATGTTCATTTACTGTATATGTACTCAATACTTGGTAGGGGCTCCTTTTGCTTTAATTACTGCCTCAATTCGGCGTGGCATGGAGGTGATCAGTTTGTGGCACTGCTGAGGTGGTATGGAAGCCCAGGTTTCTTTGACAGTGGCCTTCAGCTCATCTGCATTTTTTGGTCTCTTGTTTTTCATTTTCCTCTTGACAATACCCCATAGATTCTCTATGGGGTTCAGGTCTGGTGAGTTTGCTGGCCAGTCAAGCACACCAACACCATGGTCATTTAACCAACTTTTGGTGCTTTTGGCAGTGTGGGCAGTTGCCAAATCCTGCTGGAAAATGAAATCAGCATCTTTAAAAAGCTGGTGAGCAGAAGGAAGCATGAAGTGCTCCAAAATTTCTTGGTAAACGGGTGCAGTGACTTTGGTTTTCAAAAAACACAATGGACCAACACCAGCAGATGAGATTGCACCCCAAATCATCACAGACTGTGGAAACTTAACACTGGACTTCAAGCAACTTGGGCAATGAGCTTCTCCACCCTTCCTCCAGACTCTAGTACCTTGGTTTCCAAATGAAATAAAAAACTTGCTCTCATCTGAAAAGAGGACTTTGGACCACTGGGCAACAGTCCAGTTCTTCTTCTCCTTAGCCCAGGTAAGACGCCTCTGACGTTGTCTGTGGTTCAGGAGTGGCTTAACAAGAGGAATACGACAACTGTAGCCAAATTCCTTGACACATCTGTGTGTGGTGGCTCTTGATGCCTTGACCCCAGCCTCAGTCCATTCTTTGTGAAGTTCACCCAAATTCTTGAATCGATTTTGCTTGACAATCCTCATAAGGCTGCGGTTCTCTCGGTTGGTTTTACATCTTTTTCTTCCACACTTTTTCCTTCCACTCAACTTTCTGTTAACATGCTTGGATACAGCACTCTGTGAACAGCCAGCTTCTTTGGCAATGAATGTTTGTGGCTTACCCTCCTTGTGAAGGGTGTCAATGAATGTCTTCTGGACAACTGTCAGATCAGCAGTCTCCCCCATGATTGTGTAGCCTAGTGAACCAAACTGAGAGACCATTTTGAAGGCTCAGGAAACCTTTACAGGTGTTTTGAGTTGATAGCTGATTGGCATGTCACTATATTCTAATTTGTTGAGATAGTGAATTGATGGGTTTTTGTTAAATGTGAGCCAAAATCATCACAATTAAAAGAACCAAAGACTTAAACTACTTCAGTCTGTGTGCATTGAATTTATTTAATACACGAGTTTCACAATTTGAGTTGAATTACTGAAATAAATGAACTTTTCCATGACATTCTAATTTATTGAGATGCACCTATATATATATATATATATATATATATATATATATATATATATATATACACACACACTATATTGCCAAAAGTATTGGTCACCCCCTTCTAATGAACAGGTTTGACTACTTTAGTAATTTCCATGAGTACAAATCTTAATGTTTAAGCATATAATGATATTCTAGGGAATTGTGTGCTTCTAATTTTAAAGCAACAGTTTGGACAGGACCCTTTTCTATTCTAACATGACAATGTCTCTGTGTATGAGGCAAGGTTCAAAAAGAAATGATTGATTTAGTCAGTGTGGAAGAACTTGACTAGTCTGCAGAAAGCCAAGTCCTAATCCAAGCTGAACACCTCTGGTGTGACTTTAAATGCAGACCTTGAGCCAAAAACTCATCACCAAACTCAACACCAATGTCACAAAGCTCAAATCATCTCAGACTGGTTTCTTGAACATGACAATGAGTTCACTTTACTCAAATGGCCTCCACAGTCTCCAGATCTCAATCCAATAGAGCACCTTTGGGATGTGGTTGAACGGGAGATTCGCATCATGGATGTGCAGCCGACAAATCTGCAGCAACTGCGTGATGCTATCATGTCAATATGGACCAAAATCTCTGAGGAATGTTTCCAACACCTTGTTGAATCTGTGTCACGAATAATTAAGGCAGTTCTGAAGGCAAAAGGGGGTCCAACCTAGTACTAGCCAGGTGTACCTAATAAAGTGGCCAGTGAGTGTGTGTGTGTGTGTGTATATATATATATATATATATATACACACACAGTAGCTATATTAGTAGCTATATTACATTTGGCATAAATTAAAGGCAAATGCTAATACATGATGTCTGAGTACTTTACACATAAAATTATTTTAATAATATATCTTATTTGTCGTTTTAGCAAACAGAGATATTTTATAAACACGCACATCTCTACATTAGTGAGAATCCAACAAGAATCATCAAGAATAACAAATATAAATGTAAAATATATAAATATAACTGTAATTATTTAGAGCTGTCAAATCGATTAATCATATCCAAAATAAAAGTTTGTGTTTACGTAATATGTGTGTGTACTGTGTATATATAAATACACACACAAATGTTTATATTTATATATGATTTATATTATATTTAAATATAAAAATAACACAAAATTTTATTTTGGATCGCGATTAATCGATTTGACAGCACTAAATTACACACACACACACATACATACATTCAGCATAGATACATAAAAATAATTTAAATAATATATATTACTTTTATATATACTATACTCACGTTTTTGTAAAATTTGTTATTTTATATATAGCTACAGTACTAAAAATCCAACAAGATTCCTCAAGAATAAAGTAAATAATAAAAATGTAATGAGATTTTGGGAGAATATTTGAATTGTCATTAAAAAAAAAAAACGTTGATGTTGCTAAGAAAGGGTTAAATTTCATGCAATATATTTCATGCCTATCAAATATACTTCATTTTTATGTAAATGCACACACAGCATTTTGAGAAATGCTTTAGTTATTGATCCATCTTTAGCACCTAATATTAGATATCAAAATGCACAATTACACAATTGGGTTAGCTCTTGTGCTATGCACTGAATATGTTCATTGTTATGTTGGAAATAATCAAGATAATCTCAGAACATTCTAGTTATCCATTTATTATATATAATGGATTAATATGCATGAGTCAGACTTTTTTGTGTTCAGCGCAGCTGTAAAATGTCTTGTTCTTCATGTAAACATAGGTGTAAAGTGAGGTGATCTCACTCTCTGCATTCTTCTTACTCTGTGTAACTGATATGTGAAAATGATCTCCAGGTCTCAGTTCGGTGTCTTGTTTGTCATTTTGGTTTGTGTTAGGATCAACAGCTGTGTGGGGCAGGCCAATCACCGCAGTTTCCTTCTGACACTTGTTTTCTTTCTGCTGACGTCGCTGTACGGGATCAGTTTGGTTCTTCGAAGCGTGTGTCCCGACCAGAATGTAATGACTTCACTGTTCTACTGTCCTGACGTCTACAACCATTTCAGGTGTGGATCCAAATACACAAACTCACAGAAATCCTTTGTGTTGCATTTAATTCAGTTGGTTTGAACCTTTCTATTCACCACCTCTGTTCCTTCCGGTTCATTAGTTATTGATGGAAAAAGTCACTTTGCTTCAAATGCACCATAGTTGCACCATATTAGTATTCAGCAGAATCGTTGAGAGAACAAATTGAACAAAAACTTTTCTTTCCCAAACATCATCTGCCATTCTTTACACAAACACAAAGTCCTGCCCAAAGCTTATGGCACTGGTTAAGGGAATGAATGAAAATTTGCTGAAAATGTACTTGCCATCTAACATGTAGATGAGTTTGTTTCTTCATCAGAACAGATTTGGAGAAATTTAGCATTGCATCACTTGCTCACCATTGGATCATCTGCAGTGAATGGGTGCCGTCAGGATTAGAGTCCAAACAGCTGATAAAAACATAATAATAATCCACAAGTAATCCACACAACTCCAGTCCAACAAATAAATGTCTTGTGAAGTGAAAAGGTGTGTATTTGTAATACATTTTTGGGCGAACTATTTCTTTAAGAAAGATGTGGGCTGCAGTGTTATTTTGGTATTATATATTCATATTATATAGTGTGTGTGTGTATGTGTGTGTGTGTGTATATATATAATATATATTTAATGTTTAGTAAATTTGCTTTTATTAGTATTTTTAACACTATATTATTAGTGTTAAAATTTATTATATTTAGCTATATTACTAATATTAAATTATTATATTATTTAGCTATAATTTTTTCAATTTCAGTAATTATTTTTTTATTTTATAATAATTTTTATTTCATTTTTTCTAACAAATTTAATTCCAATTATTTTATTTCATTTTCAGTTTTGTTTCTCAAGTTCACACAGCTTCGATATGACTGTTCATAACAGCATTTTTAGTGTTTAGTGTATTAATAATATAACATTTTAATAAATAAATTAACTCATTTCCCTCTGTCTTTCTGTTCCTCAGCTCTGCTCTGTGTTTCACCTGTGCCTGGTACATCAGTATCGTGACAGGAGGTTTGATGCACCTGCTGCTCCTACAGCTTTTCAACGTCAGCTTCAACGTGACCGAACGAGAGGCGCGTCTGGCTCTGAGAGAGAAAACCGCTCACAGCCTTCTCTGGGGTCTTATCATCGACACCGGCGTTTACTCACGAGGCTTCCGTAGTAACTGGATTGAATTCTGACCATGAGCAAGACTTCAGAGCCATCAAACCATAAACCATCAGATCTGGTGTAGATATTCAACTGTCAGCTGAAGGAAAACAATCGAACTGGTCTTTAAAGTGAATGAGCTCTCATATATAATACAGTGAAGTATAATGTTATGCTATTAATGTCTTCAAAATCCATTCCAGAGTCAGTTTTATGGCTCTAAACATTGCTCTCAAGGTCTCATCAAGAGTCAGGTGAATTGTGTGGATCACTAGATGGCAGTGTTGTAATGTGTTACATATCTACCAGTGTATTTCAACATCAAGTACACCATTACTCAGGTTTGGTTAGTGTTTACACAACTTATATTAATTATATTATATTATATTATATTATATTATATTATATTTTTTAACATTATTATATTAAGTTCTCACTAAATACTCACTAAATACTGTGATTAATATTATGAATTAATCAATGAGAATTAATGGATTAGTATTAAATAATATATTAATTTTCCTTCATTATGTATTAATTTAATTAAATTTTTCTAAATACATTTTGAACCATGTGTAACTAGTATTTACGAAAAATAAATAAATTATATATATATATATATATATATATATATATATATAAAAATAACAATCATGCATTTCTGGTTAACATTCACTGCTAGTTGGACCAATTATGGATTTAATGTGTAATATTTGTTCTTTCAACTCAAAGTGTGTCTTAAATGTGAATGCACATTCAATATCGACTTATTTAGTGCCTTTTTGGGACATCAGAAGTGATGCAACACTGCATCTATATCCAGACAGCACACAGCTTTAAAAATGTCATCTCAGTATGAATGTTTTATGTTGAGCTTCATGTTTGTTATTCGAGGTCTTTGTGCCTGTGTGTGTATTTTCTTTTCATTTGCTTCAACTGGGGACACATCTGTGGCGCTCGTACCATCCAGCTACATTTCGACGTGCATGAATTATTGCAGCGTTTTTGAATCAAAGTTGGTTTCCTTTCATTAAATGCCTTCAAAAGAAACAGCTAAGAAGCACTTCAGAATCCGGATGTTTATTTGTCTCATGTGAGATGGTTTTATAATGTAATGCATTTCATTCTACAAGTTGTTCAATTAAAGTGTAGCATGGAAAAATAAACAAGCGTAAAATGATTAAACATGGCGGCTCATGAAGCTGCAGATGTTTTCAATGTCATTTGATGATGTCATGTAAAGCCTGTGTGTGTGCTGTTAAAGAGGATTTACGGAGCGCCACAGGGAGTCAACGGGAGGAGCGGAAGTCGGGCAAAATCTCTGCCACTTTACGTCTGAGCTTCTCTCTGCATGCTTCTCTTTCCTTCTCTTCTCGCAAGACAACAGAAAGTCGCCTCCAGCCAGCAAAACACTTCTTGACAACTTTCCTACAAAGCCCAGAGTACCAAAGTCAGAGCAAACATACTTTCATTTTTCTAAATACTGAAAATTCTTATTAACCCTTCTGCTGTCTTTAGTAGGACATTTTGGCCTTATGGTGCTGTGAAACTGTCACACTGAAGGACATGTGCTGACCTGCTGTTGTGCTCCTCTGCCCGTTGCTCACTGTCCCAGGCTGTGATTCTCTGCTCTGTGGCATGATCCAGCAGGGCCATGAACACCTTCTTCTGGGTCTGTATCCTGTGAAACCGCTCAGCTCGTGCTTCCATACATATGTATAAAGCGCAGATCTTTTAACTGGTAAGTATTGAAATCAAACATAGACAATTGCTCATAACCAAGGATTTGGGCTTATTAACATCATTAACCCTAAATATTAAACTCGATATTTTAAACTTACGTAATTAGTTGATTAATAAATTGTCGGTAAGCTCTTTTTGCTTGGGCCAGTAAGAAACCACATAGCAAGGCCCTTGTGGGGAAGCACAACTGATAATTTCTTCAGAAAATGTAAAGATAATAAATGATACATTTTTATTTATATGAATGCAATGAATAATTTAAAATGATTTATTATAAGTAATACAATCCATAGATTGTCTATAAGTAAATATGTATATTTATAATAAATTGATAAGATATTTTTTAAACAAATAAATATTAATTAATATTTATTTCATATTTCTCATTAAAATAATGATAAATATGAAGATACTGAATGAATAAGGAATATTTATTTAATTTATAATAAATTAATTAAATTATTTATTAACAAGTCAATAAGACTTATGGTCGATAAACCAAATGTTATTACAGAAATTGTCTCAATTTAAAAAAAAATATTATAAACTATACGATACGTCTATGAATAAATATAGGCCTCTATATTGACTAATAATAAATTGATAAGACCTTTAAACAAATATTAAGATTAAAGTAATGAATATTAAAATAATGACTAAACAATACATCTTCATTTAATTTATTATAAATTTATTTATTTATTTGTAATAAGTCAATAAGACACATTTTGGCTATTATTTATTCATTTTTTAAATAGATTTTTTTTTTAAATAAACAATACAATTATTTATTTGTTAATAATAAATAAATAATGTCTAATGTCCAAATATCTATAAATAATTTTATTTCTAAAAGTGTCTACAAATAAATATGTCTGTATATTTGTATTCAATTGACAAGACTGCTGTCAAATGATTAATCTAGATTAATCGCATCCAAAATAAAAGTTTTTGTTTACATAATATATGTGTGTGTACTGTGTAAATTTATAATGTACATATAAATACACACACATATAGTATATATTTAGAAAATATTTACATGTATATATTTATATTTATATAATTTATATATAAATATATTTAATATACAAACATATTTTTCTCTGATATATACGTGCATGTGTGTGTATTTCTATATACATAATAAATAGACTCAGTACACACATATATTATGTAAACAAAAACGTATTTTGGATGCGATTAATCTAGATTAATTGTTTGATAGCACTAATTAAAATTATATTAAAAATAATGAATAAATAATAAATATTTATTTAATTTTTATTTCAAATGAATTATTTATTTCTAAATTTATTTAAAAGTCAAGAAGACTTTTTGTTTTGGCTAAACCAAAGTTCACTACAGAAATGATGTTGCCTCAAAATCTGATTTAATCATTCACAATTTCCTACCAGACTACGTTTATGTGTGTGTGTGTGGCGTTTTACCCTTTTCCAGCTACACAGAGCCCTCTGAAGTAAGATCCGGTGATACAGCTGGTTGGCACTGGCCTCTCTCTCTGCATGGGCCTCATCCACAGACTGAAGCCAGAAGCAGAAGCAGCGTCTCTGCAGAGCCAGTGTGTAATGATCCACTGCTCTCTGGAGGAGACCGAAAAGGCAAAAGCACCCGAACATAAATAACTGCTTTAATTAAGACCGTCATCATCTCATACATTCCCATGGCTTTTATGGATTGCAAATTTTCCCTACTGACTTCCTGTTGGTACTGTAGAGATATTATAGATGCACATGCAAGTTTTGCAACTAATTGGACCTTGCGGTTTCTGCTTTCATGGATCTGGATCAATAGCTAAACAACAATGCATATTCTGAATTCAAAGCCATTCTGTTTCTCTGTCCTTGACAGTCTCTCCCTCTCAGTCACTCCACCTCCCTCCTGAATCTCAGATATCCACTCTCTGTTAATTTACTTGGAAAACAGGTGGTTAGCCAGGTGGAAACGCAACAGTATACTGTAAACATCATTACAATTTGGGGAATGGACCAAGAGTTAATGCAAGGCAACAGCTGGTCTTCCTGTCTGTGTGTGAGCTGCCCATAACTCTTTGGATGAATAATTGAGTGTGTGAGTGTTTGTCTGGAAAGCAGGCGAACTGCCTGCATTGTTACTGTAGGCCATGAGTGAGTGTGTGTGTGTGTGTGTGTGTGTGTTTGCAGTAGCGCTGACCTGTGTGTTGACATGGCTTTGCTCCAGCAGGCTTTTCCATGGTGCCAGGCCTCGGCACAGTAACAGGGTTCTGAGGTAGTGCTGGGCCGCCCGCTTTGACAGTTGCTGTTCCCGTTCTGCTCTCTTCTGTTTCTCAAGTTCCCTCTAAGTTCACATTAACACACACAGTTACTTAAAACTTACAAAGTGAAGGCTGTGTGCATAAACATGATATGAATACATTAACATTTTTTGCATTTTCTAGATGCACTTGCTTATGCAAAACTTGTTTGCACAGTGCTACATTGTTGCCATGTTATTCTGAGTGGCTCTTAGCATACTGCTAATCAGTTCCTAAGGCATTCTGGGTGGTTATATACTGGCATTCTGCACTGTAAAAAGTGGTAGCATACAATTGTTAACTTAAAGAGCTAATTTTTATAGAAGCCTGTTTCTGACAAAAAAAAAAATAATAAAATAAAAATAAAAATAAAAAAAGGGTAATTGCGACTTTTTATCTCACAATTGAGAGATTTTTTCTCGCAATTTGACTTTTTTCTCAGAACTGTGAGAAACGAAGTCCGAATTGTGAGATATACACAGAACTGCAAGATATAAACTCGTAATTCTGACTTTACTCGCAATTCTGATTTTAAATCTCGCAATTCTGTTTTTTGTTTCTCCCATGGAATAAAAAGGTAATTGCAACTTTTTACCTCACAATTCTGAGTTTGTTTCTCACAATTCTGACTTTTTTCTCAGAACTAAGAAACAAAGTCAGAATTGTGAGATAAACACAGAACTGCAAGATATAAACTCGCAATTCTGACTTTTCTCGCAATTCTGTTTTTTGTTTCTGCCATGAAATAAAAAAGGTAATTATGATTTTTTTGTCTCACAACTTTTTTTTTTGCAAATGTATATCTCACATTTCAGACTTTTCTTCTGAGAATTGCAAATTTATATCTCACAAAAGTCAACGGTGTGATATAGACTCAGAATTGCAAGAATAAAGTATCATTCACGTCTGTAGCATAAACAATTAAAAGTAAAATAATCCAATTATGTAAAAACAATGATAATGTTTGACCACACACCTTTCTCTGCTGCCTCTTCTCTTCCTTCTTCCTGTCTACCTCCTTTTGTTTCTCCTCTTCCTCAGCTCTGAGTCTTTCCTCTTCAGCTGCCTTCATTTGAGCCTACAGAACAAAAAAGCAGAGGCTTGTTTCATCACATTGACACTTTTCTATGTTTGAAGAGAGGCAATTCTTACCAGTTTCTCCTCCTGCTTCTGTCTCCTCCGCTCCTCTATCTCTCTCCTGCACTCTGCACGCTGCTGTGCTCATTCCTCCATGGCTGTATGAAACATAAAAAAGGAAAGTGACAGAGAGTGAGACATCAGTAAAGGGCCAGATTAAAGGGTCACTGTGAAGTTCTGCAGCATTTTCTTCTGATCTTATGGTTCTTTGGTACAAGTTTGTTTGTGTTGCTTGCATTTGTATTCAAGTCGGCATCCCGTATCACACCAAAATCACATTGTCATTTGTAGTGTGTTTCAAAGATTATATCATGTATTGCAACCAGGATCAGAAATTCACCATGGCTCGAGGCAAAAATGCCACCAAAAGTGACAAATTTTTTTCTAGATATTTAAAATATGGTGGAAAAAATACCCCTGTATGTAGCATATTCCCCTGTTTTTTTCTCTTTTTTGATTACTTTTGATTAATATTTTATTCTATCGTGAATAGTTAAGTAGTTATCAGTTTACTGATATATAATTACTTATGTAATAACAGTTTTTTAATGGGGGAAAAATTAACGTTCTGAAAATCTCACCAATGTGAAGTTCAACAGAATGAGAAAAATCAAAAATTAAAAAAAATAATAATAATAATAATATAAGTAGACTTTTTATAAAAGTATTTCTTAATAAATGTAGCGTTTTTAAGGAAAACAGTTGAGTTTTGAAAATTCAACCTCACCATTGTGAAGCTGACTGAGAAAATTACAAAATTAAATAAAAATATATATCTAAGAATAATTCACTTTTCTTATTAATTTGTAATAATTTATCAATTATTTTATATAATCATTTTATTACTAATTGAAAAATAGCATATATGCAGTGCTTTTATACTGTCAATTCTGAAAATTCAAGCTCATCAATGTGAAGCTAACCTGAATGAGAAAATTACAAAATTAAATGTAACAATGATCTTCAATAAAAATGGTCTTTTCTTAATTTTATTAATTTATAATTAATTAATTTTATCAGTAATTTAAGTGTAGGAGGTGGAAAAACACTTGATTACACAATCACCATTTACAACAGGCTATGTTTGTGACACAAACTTGACCTTACGTTTGCTGAGGAAACATTTGGATCAGATCTGAGCAAGACAATGGCTTGTCAGTTTTTCATTGTGAGAAAAATCTCACTGCTTAATGCCAAGGTCAGGACAGTCCACCTCACAAACTGAAGGATAATATCAAAAATAGTGTATGTCATTGCTGAGTCGGCAGGGCCTTTAACTCAGCAGGAAGTTGACTCATGGGGGCTGTTAACAACCACCCGCTGAGAGACGCGACCATGTGCACAAACTCCCTCAGATACCCCTGATTATTGAACAAATATGACTATGTATTCAATAACAATGAAGCTCAAGGTTTAACACATGGTGCGGTTTTGGCATTGTTCTTGGTTTACATAGAGATGCGGATTATGAGTGTATAGCAATTGTTTGCATCTGTATTCAATGCATTCAGTATCAGAGAGGATTTAAAACTAGGGCATAGCCATGAAATTAATTTTCCATGCTTGGAACCACCATAGTGACAGTTTTCCAACTGCAGGATTGTGTATGTGTATGACTGACCTTGTACTGCAGGATGGGGAAGTGCTGCACGATGCAGACACGCTGTTTGGTTGGTGTGGCTGCTGGCATTTTCCTCCGAGGCTCTCTTTGTTCTGGGATTGTAAGGAGAATGAATATCTTTGTGAAATTGTGACTAATAACAAACATTGTGCCTCCCACGCGCACACGGATAGAACAGCTGTGGGAAGTGACCCTTTGGTAAAATCTAGAGGGATTACATTGAGTACATGAAACAAGCAAGTATTACATTCTGATCCACTCTGGTGCCTGAGGTGACAGATTTCTTATATTTATTCTGTTCTCTTCATGCAAAGAAACTGTAAAGATTCGTCTCACAAAAAATGTCAGGATCAAATTTCACCCCATATTCGAAAGGGGAAAAAAAGATGTTTCACATACAGAAAATGATACCTATTTTAAGACCATTAATTTTTTTTATTTTTTGCATTATGACATTATTTTAATGCCACTTACGCACATTTTAATAGTTAAATAGCAGATTACGGGAATGCACAAAAATCTCATTCTCATCAAAGTAATAAATAAAAATAAATACTATGCAATAAAAATAAAACTATTAATTTTGTATATAACACTACCAATCAAACATTTGGGGTTGGTAAGATTTTTTTTTTAAGTTTCTGAAAAAAGTCTCTTATGTTAACCAAAGCTGCATTTATTTGATCAAAAATAAAGTGAAAACAGACAGTGATATCGTGAAATATTACTATAACTGAAAATATCTGTTTTCTACTTATACTTGTTGAAAATGCCTGTGGTGCCTAATATTTTTGTAGAAAATGTGATACATTTTCACGATTCTTTAATTAACTGAAAGTTCAAAAGAACCGCATTCATTAATCTATTTATTAAATAGATTTTTATAAACATTTAACCGTCTTTACTGTCACTTTTGATCAATTTAACACATTTTTGCTGAATAAAAGCGATCATTTCTTACTGTTATATTAAAATATAGTATATATTTTTATATAAATATATTTAAAGTATATATACAGTAAATGGTAACATTTGTAAAACTGTAAGTGTATATCATAGTATTTCTTTTACTTAATTTTTTACGGAATACTGATTTATGCTTATTTTAATAAATTAATTTCATATTATACAGTGCCTTGCTAAAGTATTAATACCCCTTCATTCTTTTCAATTTTTTTTATGTTGCTGTCTTATGTTAAACTGCTTTAAATCACTTTTTTTTTCCACACCAATCTACACTCCTTACACCATATTGACAAAGCAAAATCAGAATTGTCACAACTTCGTAAATTTATTAAAAATAAAAAAACTGAAATAAGTACATTGCATAAGTATTCATACCTCTAACTAAATATTTAGCTGAAGCACCTTTATGGTCTCAAGTCTTTTTTGTTTGACGCGACAAGCTTTGCTCATCAGCATTTGGCAATTATCTGCCATTCTTCTCCTCACCTCCTCACCTCTCAAGCTCTGTCAGGTTGGATGGGGCAGATGCACATTTTCAGGTTTCTCCAGAATTATTTGATTGGGTTCAAGCTCAGGCTGTGGCTGGGCCACTCAAGGACATTCACAGAGTTGTCTATAAGCCACTCTTGATGTGTGCTTAGGTTCATTGTCCTGTTGGAAGGTGAACCTTCTGCCCGTCTGAGGTTCTGAATGCTCTGGACTGGGTTTTCATTAAGGCTGTCTCAATATTTTGGTGCATTGAGCTTTTCTTCTACTCTGACGAGTCCTTTAGTCCCTGCCGCTGAAAAACAGCCCCACAGCATGAGGCTGCTTCCACCACACTTTACTTTTGGGATGGTACTCTGCAGGTGATGAGCAGTCCCTGGTTTCCTTCAAACATGATGCTTGGAATTGAGGTTCATCAGACCAGAGAATCTTGTTTCTCACAGTCTGAGGGTCCTTTAGGTGCTGTTTTGCAAATTCCAAGTGTGTTTTCATGTGTCTTCACTGAAGAGAGGATTGAGTCTTGCCATGTGGCTATAAAGCCCAGATTGATGGAGTGTTGCAGTGATGTTTGTCCTTCTGTAGATTTCTCTCATCTGCATATATGATCATGGAGCTCAACTAGAGTGACCATCAGCTTCTTGGTCACCAGTCTAACCAAGACCCTTCTCCATCATTTGCTCAGTTTGGCCAGGAGGCCAGCTCTAGGAAGAGTCCTGGTTGTTTCACACTTCATCCATTAAGGGTAACAGAGACTACATGGTTCTGTGACCCTTCAATGAAGCAGAATTTGTTTCTGAACTCTTCCCCAGATGTGACTTGACACGAACCCGTTTCTGAGTTTTACAGGTAGTTCTTTTGACCTCAGGGCTTGGTTTTTGCTCTGATATGCATTATCAGCTGTTAGACCTTTTATTAAGATGTGTGTGCCTTTCCAAATCATACCCATTCAACTTAATT